>CM031378.1:41107336-41424028 GCA_018208015.1 Medicago ruthenica
TGATTACTTTGACCCTCTCCTTCACCCATTGAGTATAAAGGGGTTTGGCGACACAGTTTCTCTTGCCGACCCTTCCCTTGCGTACTTGGCTCCATGCTCCCCGGATTCTCTCTAGCAATGCCGGGTCTTGATCGCCTTCCCTTAAGTAGAAAGCTTCCAACAAAAGGTCGTTAGGTTTATCGTCCATTGAAAAACCTAGTTGTCGGAGAGAGAGGACCGGATTGTAATTAATACATCCCTTAGTACCGATGAGGGGTACGTTAGGGAAGTCCCCGCAGCTGAGGATAATTTCCGGGTCATCTAAGTTTGGTGAAAACCAATGGATGTCCTTCTCGGCGAGAGTTGTCATCCGTTGCGACCATTTGAGCTTGGCCCGGTTTTCCACAAAGTCTCGGTTCCTTGGCATGTGGGACATCATCCAAATTTGCACCACGGGAGTGCAACAAGTAATTTTGCGTCCCCTTGCTTGTTCATGCCTTGAATAGAGGGTATGATAAAAATCCGCTAAGATTGTAGGAACTGGATTTTTAGTCATAAACACCTCTAGAGCCGGAAAATCTACGAAATCATCCATGTTGGGGAATAAGACAATCCCGTAGACTAAGAGGGCTAAGATGGCGTTGAAGGCCATTACCTCTTTGTTGGCTAGTAAATCCCGAGCTTTGGCTTCCAAAAACTTTCTTGAAAAGCCCTTAAGGTTCCCTCTAACTTCCAAGTTAGATACCACTTCTTGGGTGTCGAGGTATAGGGATTCGGCGATGGCTTCAAATGTAGGATCCTTTCCCGGACCGAGATAGAGTTCATGACCTTTCATGCTACAACCCAAAATCTTCTCAAACTCTTCCAAAGTTGGCGCTAGTTGGAAGTCTTGAAATGTGAAACACCGTAGAGGTGGGTCGAAGAATTGCGCCAAAGTGGTTAAGGCGGTTGAATCTATTCTTACGGGTAAAAGATCAAGGATTAGCCCATAGCTTGCCTCGAAGATGTTCTTGTGGACCGAAGAGAGCCTCTTGCTTAGAGCTAATAAACTTTCCACCTTAGGAGCTTTAATTTTGAAGGCGAGCGTATTCTTGTTCCCGGAATCCATATTTCTCTTTTGCTAATATTTGTTCGTTCTTTTTAAACTCCTATAAAGCAAAACGATGCGAAAATTACTTTCATGAATGCAAATGTTATGCAAGGGTATGGTTTATGAAGGTTCGGAATTTCCCCCCATCCTCACATGTAGGCTCTAAATTGTGAAATATCCTAAGAAGAGGTCCTTAGAGTCATAGACCTCACATGGAATTAGGGTTGTCTATGGACATACGTCGACATGACTTCAATTAATTCCACGTGAAAATCTCATCTAAGCGGGGTTGGACATCCCACCTCACGGACATACGTCAACGCGGGCTTCCGCACACAACCTCCTTCTAACTTAGTGTTTTTCTCAAGCTCGGGTAGAGAGCCTCACACGTCCGGCATTAACCCGAACAATGTGGAGTAACATCACTCAAGTAACCCCCACATTTGATATATATATAATATGAATATAAAGCAAATAAAGCAAATATAAGCATAAAACATAAATATAACATGCATGAATAAAATAAATAAACATGGCACGCAAAGAAAATAAAGCAATTGTCTTTAACCCAAATAGGTTAGGCTTGACTTGCTAGTGGGAACAGGGTCCCCAGTGAAGTCGCCAGCTGTGCGCACCTCGTTTTTTTTCCTCGGGAAAAAGACGCGCAGATTCCTCCGAGGACGTCCTCGGACGCTCGGAGGGTGCCTTTGTGAAGCCGCCACCAAAGTTTTTGTGTAAAGGGAACGTTGATAAACCCTTAAGTTTTTTTTGTTTGTAAAGGGAAACGATAATAAAACCCTTTAGACGATGAGGATAAGGATTAGGTCATCGCAACCATTATCGGGTTCGGGAGTCGGTTACGCGAGGGGAAGGTATTAGCACCCCTCACGTCCGTTGTACTCAACGGGAACCTTCTATTTGGTTAAGACTTGAATTGCTTTTTAATACTTTGCGTTCATGTTCATTTATGCTTAAAATATATAATAAGGGGGGGGAAGAGATAAAAACAAACGAAGAAAGAAAAAAGGTTTTTTTTTATTATTATGCTTGACAAGATGTCGATCTTGCTCCTACGTATCTCCCGGTAGTCGGAGAATTCAAAGCATACGTAGTTCTTTGGTAGAAAAACGTATGTGTGTTGGTTGATTTTAATTGGACGATGTTTTAAACCGAATTCTTACGATTAAAACGTAGCTTGTATGCTCGCGCTTTTGAGACTTATTAAGCGTATAGCTTGTATGCTCGCGCTTTTGAGACTTATTAAGCGTTTGTTCACGAATCGCATTAGAATTGTTAAAAGTTACGTCCGTTAGGGTAAAGGGTTGAATTGGTCGCTATGGGACCAAGAGAGGTACAATGGACTCATATAAGTCAAACATTGACCGAGTGGACTCTAACGAGTCGGGCAATCGTTCGATTGATCCACTGAGACCAAGAACGGGTACAATGGACTCGGACGAGTCGAACATTGACCGAGTGGACTCTAACGAGTCGAGGGGTTGAGTCTAATGGCCAACGGGGGACCAAAAGGCTTGGATTGACCACAAAGGGCCAAGATTTGGTTTGGTTAGGGTTGTACATATTAAAAGGGAATGACGATTGTCCGAGCGACGAGACATACGTCACGCATTCGTACAATCGGGGCGATGGAGAGACATACGTCACACCATCCCTTTTTCATTCATGTTTTTGGATTGAATTCTTTAGAAATCCCAAGGTAAGTCAAAACATTTGGTTTGAAAACCCAAAATGGGAAGGTTTAGCAAATTTGCTAGAAAACGCGCAAGTTCGTCTCATTTTGCGAAAATGCGCACATTACCGGTGTATGTTCATTTTTGAGTTTTGAACATCATGAACAATATTTATTGCTCAAGTTTAGATTGAAAAGCTGAACATAGCTTGTTGGTTCATGTGGTTTTGAAAATTTGGGAACATAACTTGCTTTGCAAGTTATCCACAAAATGGTTATACGAACTTGTGATTTGCCAAAATTAAGCAAAAACCTTGTTATGATTTGAAGAACATAGGTTTAAAAACTCTTAGGTTCTGAGCTCTGGGGCTAGAACCTCAAAAATTGGTTGTTTGGACACAAAAACTCAGGTTCTGAGTTCTGTCATGGTCGCACTGCGACCATGACTTCGCACTGCGAAGCATGCGAAATTTTGGGTTCAGAAGCTGTTTCTGAACATTTGTTCAGAAACAACTTCTGAACACACTCAAGACCTTATATATGGGTGAAAAGCTTTGAGTTTTTGGGATGAAAAAGGTTGTACAAACCAATTTTGATGTTTTGAAAACCTTGGGATTTCTTTGAAATTCAAAAGGGGTTTTTTAGGACCAAAAGGTTTTGAGCCAAAATAGCTATGCAAACACAATTAGAAATGCAAGATAAAGAGCTTAGTAACTTACAGAACTCCTTAGCAAAGCTCCAGCTGCACTTGGCTTGATTTGGTTGAAGGCTTTCACAAAGGTTTGAAGATTTGTGATGAACTTGAACTTTTGAAAGCTTTGTGTGGATGGATTGTTTCTGGTTATTTGTGGAGATTTGTAGGTTGAAATGAGTAGAGTTTCTGCTCTTTGAATGTTGTGTTTTCTGTCTAATTGTGTGTTTAACCTTGGGCATTGCCTTGTATTTATAGGCCAAAATCAAATCTTTGTCATCATTACACAATCCTTTGATTCAGCTGATTTGTGGCCAAGATCAAGCTGAATCCCTTTGCATTAAATGCTAATGGATAGAGGCAACCCTGCCTGGTGCCAAGGGGCAAGTTCCAGCTTGATTTCAGCCACAAATTCAACCTATTCTAGAAGGTAATGATGAAGAACAAAGCTGATTTGCAATTGGCTAATGCTTGGGGATCAATCCTTGCAATCTCAATGGTTGGTCAATAAAAACGTGCACTGTATTGTGCAGAGATTGAGGGATGAAAAGGCTAAAATTGGCTGGTGTGAGAGGGTGAAAAGCTGCTGCAAAACAGAGTAGGCACTCATGGCTTTTCAAGTGAGAAAATCCAGCTGGTTTGACTGGTTTTTGGGGCAGCAAGCAGGAGGAAAGTCCTCAAGCAGGTGGCTGGCAACCTTGTGGTGGTTAGCAGGTCACCTGGGAGGGGCTAGAGCTGCCCAAGGGCAAGCCCACTTGCTTGTCACATGCTAGGTTGGAAGAAAAAGCTTCTAACCTTGGCATTAATGGCAAGTCTTTCAACTCTGGCTTTGCTTGGCCCAATTGGCCATGAATGCTACTTAAAATAATTATGGAAGTGATGTGCAACAAAATCTGGAATTAAATCCAAGAAACCAAAAATCTGCAGAAAAATCGCAGACTTCGCAGTGCGAAGTGAGCTTCGCATTGCGAAGTCCTCAATTTTGAAAAGTTGACTTTTCTGTTGACTTTTGTTGACTTTTGACTTTTTCCCCTCTTTGATTTTTTTGATTTTTGTTTTAAAATGCGTAGGACAAAATTAGGGTACTACAAACTGAATTTAAACATTTATGCTGAAAATAAATAGTAAAGGGATAGAGAAGAAAGACACACAGAATTTTATAGTGGTTCACCCAATGTGGGTTAGTCCACTCCTCACAATCTTGTGAGAGTTTCCACTATGATGCTTGAGATAACCTCTCAAATCCTGCACCGTACAATCTTGTTCCCTTGGAACGGTTACAACCTGTATTCTCTAAGCCTCAGCAGGCTCTCCACTTTCTGTGCTAAGTCACACCAGACCTTGCACTATGTTACTCAACCTAGACTTTAATACCCTTAAAACTAGATGAGATTTGCTCTTTACAATTGATTGGAGTTTTGAAGAAATGTTGTCAAGATGAAGACAATCAGAAGAGAAGAAAGGAGGGAGAAATTATCTTTAACAAGATAAAAGAGAATTAATTTACACTTTAAGAGACAATTTGAAATCTCAGTGATGATCAATTCGAAATGCTAAAGCTTCAAACACTTTTCATATGTTTTCTTGTATGCTTTGCAATGGTGTGTATAATGCTGAGCCTTTCACTTCTATTTATAGAGTTATTGGTCTCTTGTAGCCGTTGGAGGGTGACCAATGGTCCTGTGCCATGTGTCCTGGGCCCCACTGACTTTTACTTGAAAATCTGGGTGAACATTCTGAACTTCAGAACGTTGTTGCATTCTTGATGATCTTCATCTGGGTTCATCATGTATGAATGAAGATATGAGTTTCTGGGTTCATCATATGTGTCTCATATGATTTTCTGGGCATTATCCATAAGCAGTGACTTTAAAACATACATCAGAATGTTGCTGGATAATACTTTCCCAGATTTGCCTTGGAAACAGTGCAGGACAGATAAAGTAGAACTGTCACTTCATGCCCATGCTTTAGGGGATTTTGCTGGTCTTGTTCAGTACCAACTCCCTTATGTGTCAAAATCTTATTGATTCTGACTTGGAGATTGTAATCTTGCTTTTGCTTTACTTTTCCAGCCACTCTACTGTTGTTGTCAGAATTAAAGCATGTGCTGTTTTGAACTTTCTGAACTCCGAAAGTTCCTTTTGTTTTACCTAGGATGATTTGTAAGACTTGAATTTGATGTAATCAAATCCTAATAGTAAAACAACAAGAAGTGCAGTAATTTGAACATCTAGGAAGATATTCCCTTTTGGAATATTCCTATTAATTCAATGTTCATAGTCTTAAATGAACATTGAATATCCTTTTTGACATTTATCTTGTAAATGCCTTTATTGCTTGATTGATCCATGCAAGTATGCTTTCCTGGACATTTATTTATGCCACGTGTGACTTGTATGTTTTTGATAGTGTTCATGAATTTCTGGGCTTGTGTAAAAGCAGCCTTATGACAGACTTTCTGAACTGTGAACAAGCTTCTGAACTGTGTTCAGCTTCTGAACTGTGTACAAGCTTCTGAACTATGTTCAGCTTCTGAACTGTGTACAAGCTTCTGAACTGTGTTCAGCTTCTGAACTGTGTATAAGCTTCTGAACTGTGTTCAGCTTCTGAACTATGTTCAGCTTCTGAACTGTGTCCAACCTTCTGAACTCTTGTTCAACTTTCTGAACTTTGACAAAGTTCTTTCTTCTTAGTGGTCTTTGATTCTTTGTATCTTGGTATGGTTCATACTTTGTTCCTGTCTTAGTTAATCACTCAAGAACACATGAAATATCAAGAACTATCAAAGTCCATTAATCCTTTAATCACCATAGATGTCTTTAATGATTTCTTGATCCAACGTCGAAATCTTTTTCTGCATATGATATGTTCATATCACATCTGTTCTTGTATGTTCTTGGTGTGGACGTTGAATTTTGGGTTTGCTCTAACGAACCTTCTGAGCAACCTTCTGAACAACCTTCTGAACTTCTTCTGGGTTCATACATATGACCTTCAGAATGTTTCTTCTGGGTTCCTTCTTTTTTGATGGTTGTACTTTATGCTGAACATTCTGATGTTCTTAAACATTCTAATGTTCTTCAATACTTTGAACCTTATGAAGGTTGTTTATTTATTCCCTTCAAAAACTACTTGAAGCATATAAATGAGAGATCATTTGTTTTGACAAACAAGATGATTCTTTCTTTGAAGTCCAAAAGAATATTTCTTTGCATCATTGCTTGTAACCGATGACTTTAAATATTCTTGTTTATCCATGAAGTAATCCTTTAATATTTCTGGAAATATTCTGGGTTAATTGTTCATGATTATTATGAACTACATTCATATGAACATTCTGAACTCTGAACTTCTTATCCTTAGAAGCTTTAGAAGTGTGATACTTTGAGGAGGTTCTGAGACTCTTCCTAACTTGTATGCATATTTCCTTTTATCTTGTTTACCCATGGAGGATCTTCACATCATATAACATAAAACTCAATGTGAGTTTTGTCACATAACTTTAAGCACCTTCTTGTGTAGCTTGTGATGTAAGTTCTTCCATCATGATTCTTGAGCTATGAATCTTCATGGAGATATGATACTATTGTTTCAACTGATGATATACTCATTCTTTCATTGTGGAGTAGATATAATGCACTTATTGATGTGGGTGGCTTCTAGCTTATCCACTTATGTGATTCCTGTTCTTATAACAAAAACTCAAGTGCAAACATCAGTAGATCACCATTCATAAAACTTATCATTTATTCCACGAGGTTTGTTATCATTAAAACATTCATCAAAAAGATTTTTGCTTCAACAATCTCCCCCTTTTTGATGATGACAAACCTTTTGAATAAATCTTAAGTTTTATGATGGATATAATAATAAATGTAAGAATGTTCATGGATATGCAATTAAACTCCCCCTAACACACATGCAAGAGTTTAATTCTTATCAAACTAATTAAACTCCCCCTCAACATATGCAAAAGGTTAATTCATAACATTCTTCATAAATTAAATCCATTTTATATTTTCTCTCTCCCATAATACATATGTCTCCCCATCCTAGGTTTTTCTCCCATCATATATATATATATATATATATATCTCCCCCTTTTGTCATCTATCAAAAAGTACTAGGGATGATATGAAGGAAAAGTGACATAATCTTGGAAGGTAAGAATCATAAGACATTACATGTAATTCACAAGTGTATTCATATATCAAACTCATGGTTTAATTTAAAACACATTGCAGGGATCATGATCAATCATTATTTCAATCAGTTGTATAAACAAGACATGAAAAATGATAACATATGCAACTATTTCAACATATTCCAAATATGAGATATTTTTCTCAAAATTTGAGAAAATGTTTTTGTCCTTGATTTCAATGTTTTTGAAAAGATTGATATTTTCAAGTATAGAAAACTCCCCCTAAGTTTTAGAGATGAATGTCCTATTACATTTCAAATCTTTTGATTTTCTAAGAAAATAATTATTTTCTTTAACTTAGAGATGAATGTTATAGCAGATAAGTTTTTCATTTGGACAAAGTCATGCTAAAAAATTAGAAAATGATTAACTAATCTAAATTGAGTCTTTAAAAGAGAAAAAAATCAATTCATCTTATTCAGCAATTTCTGAAATTGAGAGAAAATGAAGTATTTGTGGAAGCGGTGAAATCAGAGTTTAGAAAAGATCTTTCTCTCTCTAGAGTATTCTCGTGTTGGAAAATATTGCTGATTTTTTTTTTTAAAAAAGATGAAATGCTTTAAAGCATCATTTGATGCAAGATAGTTTCTTTAAAAGAAATCAATTACAAGCAACAATTTTTTGACACAATTTGTGGAAAACACACATGTTTACAATCAAGTATGTGATTATGTTTACTTGCATTTGTAGGTGTGTGTGTGAGTGATACCTTTTGAGTGTTGATCTTTCAAGTTTTCATGCTTGAAAAGTATGTTAAACACTTAAGGTCAAATTGCAGAATAGTCTTATGCAACAATTTTATGCACAAACACATATTGATATGCCATTTATGTTTACAACTCTATCTTTGTCTTCAATTTTTGCAATTTAGAGTAAGATAATTATTCAACAATGCTTAAAACAAACTTTTATGTTCAAAGCAGGGTCAATATAAGTTTAAGAACAAAATATGCAGACCTTAGAACAATTTTTGAAGATTATAACAAGATCACACACAACATCAAAATGAAGATCAAGTATATAAAAAAGTCTTCTAATGATAAATTCAAACATAAGATTCATTTGAAATCATGTTTGAAGAATGGTATTTTCATAAACCATATCAAAATCATGTGCATATCTTCACGTTTCAGATTATTGTGAAGTTTGACAAATTAAGACATTTTTTATGTTTCATATCAATGAATAATCATGATTCAACATTTATGATCAAACATAAATCTTCCTATGAATTATTTAACAACAATGATGATTTAGTTTGCAGTTCATGTCAATAACTCAGATAAAAATGCATCAGAATCATTTATTTCAAATGTGAAGAGATAAGTATTCACAAAATGATGTAACACATTTAACATTTAACATGATAATTAAGAAGGGATTTGGGGCAAATAATGAGAGAATATTATGCATGAATTTATACATAACAAAAACAACCCCTAGTTCAATTATTATAACACTAATTTATTTTAAATGCACCCTTAATATATCTTGTTAAAGCATAAGACATCATGCAATGATTTTAATCATCAATTATGACTTGTGCAGTTGCAAATTAGTATAATACCATCATGGAAGGAGTATGAACAAAGAGTGAAAAAAATTATTGCATTTAAGTTTAAACATTTGATATATGCACATGTTAGACATGACATAATTTGATGCATTCAATTATCATATTATAGTGCAAATAAATGTGTACCTTATGGGATGATATCCCTCACTCTGAGATTCAATGAAGAGAGCATGTTTCTCTTTCTTTGAATTACTTTCTCATTTGGATGGAGAAGTCCAAGCATCAATAAGCATAACCTTCTGAAGCAGTTTAATCATCAGTAGCTTTCTCTTCTTCTTAGTCTTTCCACCTTTCTGACATGAGTGTCTTTTATCATATCTAGATGTTTCAGAATCTGCAGACATATGGTCAACAGATGGAATGCTTTGTTCATGAGGAATGTTTTCTTGAACATTCTGAACTTGAGTAGCATGAATTGCTCCATCATTTTCCATCTGAGAATCCTGAAAGACTCTTGCATTGAAGTCTGAGCTGAATTCCTCCACATTCAGATCAAAACCAGCTTGATTTCCAGCTAGCTCGTCTTCATCAAATTCCTTTGTGGTTGTGTTTTCACTAAGCATATGTGTGGCTAGAACTTTAGCAATATCATGCATATCTTGATCTTTTAATGACAGAGGGTCATTTCCCATATCAGATTCTAGAACAATTTCTTTTTCATCAACATGGAGTTCATTCATGATGTTTGTAACATCAACTTCAGATTTTGAAATTGTTTCAGTAGTAGAAGATTTAAAGGATCCTTCTCCAATAAAAGCTTCCAGCTTTGTTAGCTTTCTGAGGTATTTCTCCAGAAGCTTCTTCAATTTCATCAGCTTTCTGAGTTCCCTCTTTTAGTAGAGGCATTAACTTTTTGAAGTCATGTTTCAGTAGTTGCATCAGCTTCCTTTTGAAGTTCTTCAACATTCTGAACTTCATCAGCTCTCTGAACTGCTTTATTAGCATTATCAGCAACTTTTTGGAGGGTTTCTCCAGGGATGTCTTGATCCATTGTTGGAGGATCTCCTTCCATATGATCATTTTGAGGAGATGCATCTTCTTTTTCTGAGAGATTTCCAACTTTCTCAACTTTCCTCTTATTCCTTGCTTGAAAACAGAGGGATGAACTTTGAAGCTTTCAACTTTTTGGATTGAGTAGCTTCAGCATCATGAACATTATCTTAAATATTCTGATCTTCAGTTTCAGATGTTTCTTGAACAATCTGAACTGTTTCCTGAGCATTTTGAAACACATCAGTGTTGAAGTCTGATTTAGATCTTCTATGTTGAGATCAAAACTCGTTAAAAATTCCATTTGTTCATCTTCTTGTGATGGAGCATTTTCTCCACTCATCATCTTAGAAGCCAAGATTTCTGCAACTTCCTGAGTATCTTCATCAACTTCTTGAGCAACTTGCTCAGTATTTTCTTCAACTCTCTGATCTTGGTCAAGAGGGTTTTCTTTAACATTTTGAGGTGTCAACCTTCTGATGTTCCTTTTTTTTTTGGCAACATTCTCAACTTCTTTTTGAAGAGATGCATCACCAGCTGAGTCAATCTTCTGACTGTCTTCTTTAGTGATTGCAGCAACCATATGAGCCTCTTGAGGTATCTGATCATCTTTCATTTGAGTGACAACCTCATCTTGCACAATTTCAACAACTTCATCTTCTTTCTGAAGTTGTTCTTCATTCTCACCAGCAACATTCTGAACTGCTTTTCTTGCAAGCTCAGCAACTTGTTGAAACAACTCTAGGGCTGGAGGAGAATGAGCTTCATCATCTTCCATATTTTCAGGAGATCCATCTCCTTCTTTCTTCTAAATGCTGGATAGGTTTCTAACCTTCTCAACTCTTCTTTTCTTCCTAGTTTTTTTTAACTTTCTGATCTACATGTCTTTTCATAGATCCAGATGTTCCTGAGGTTGGAGGAGTTGACATGTTTGAAGTGGTGATGTGAAGTTGTCCTAAGGTTTTGGTTGTGAATGTCATGAAGGTGTATTTACTTTCTTCACCTTCTAGGGATACTTGTGCAGCCTTAAAGATGGGAGTCATATGCATTCTATATGGCAACTCAACAACTTTTTGTTTGACAGCCAGACAAGAATCAATCATGTATTGAAGAGTTATGAAGCAGAGGTTGAGTTTTGTTTTGGTCATGAGATGGTACATGATATAAATCAGTATCAGTTACAGCATCAAAGGTTCCACATCTAGGGAGTAAAGTGTGCCTAATCATGTTATGGATGATTTTAGGGACATCTTGAAAATTTGTGGAATTGAAATCATGATCAGGTTTAATGTGTTCTAGGATAGGTTGTGGTTCATGTTTAGGTGATGAGAGATGATAGATTATTAGAGGTGTGCAAATAAATGAAGTTTTGGTTCTTTGACTTGAACTCATTTTGAATTGTTCCACTGTTCTAGAACAACTCAGCATCATCTTGAGAATCATCATCATTATGATCTCCAAACGTATTTCTTGAACAACAGTTGTCCAAAATCAAGGCTTTTCTTAGACGGTCAAAAGACGTTCCTGCAACACAAATGGGTAAAGCTTTTGGTACCCATATTACTTTGGGTCCTTAGAGGTTAGTGTTTCTCTTTTCAAGAGATTCTTTCTTATGACCACATTCTGATTTATGATAATCAGATTTGTTGTAATAAGAACATTATATTTTACCAATCTCAACCTTTTGATAACATTCTAATTTAGTGTAAAAAATATGATTCAAATCTTTTATGAAAACACTTTTCCAATCTGGTTTGTTTAAATCTCTATGATAACAAACTGATTCTAGATAGTAATATATGTTATAGTAAAAACATTAACCTTATCAACCTTTTGAGAGTATTCTGATATAGGATAATATGTCTTTTTGAAATAAGGATTTTTCTCAACTTTTTTTTTTTTTTATAAAACAACAAACAGATTTAGAATGATGAATTCTTTTGTAAAATGAACATTTTTAATTTAGATTCTCACTTTTGTTTGTAAGAGGTTCTGAATCCTAAACCAGCCTTTTTTTTTTTAAAAGATCTTGACAGACTTCAGAAAATTGGTTATGTCCTTTTTCAAAAAAAATTACTACTCTTTTGTATGTGAGAGGTTATGAATCTTGAACCAACATTTTAAAAGGTCTTAATAGACTTCAGAAAGTTGGTTATTTTTTATTTGTTAAAAAATTTACTTCCCTTTTGTTTGTGAGAGGTTTTGAATCCTGAACCAGCTTTTTAAAAGGTATTAACAGACTTCAGAAAGTTTGTTATGTCCTTTTTTAAATTTTTTACTTTCTTTTCAAAATAACATTTTGTTTCAATAATTTAGAATTTTCTAAGTCTTGCAACTTTTTTTGCTCATTGAGAATCTTATGTTTCTCAAACATTTTCAAATAAGAGTGTTGCAATTCTTGAATGGTTTTAAGACATTTCTCATTCAAGATTAGTAATTTCACATTTTCTTTCTTTATTTCAGAAAAGTTATTATTATTTTTTTAAGACTTCATACTTTCAAGATAAAATGCATGAGTTATATGAAATATTATTGAACACTTTATATAAAAGATAAGGATTGTAATTTATTACCTCTTCACTTTCTGTGTTTGAATATACCCATGTATTGACTTCTTCTTTTTCTTCAAAGTCATCTCAGGATGCCATCTTTGCATTTTCTTGTTCAGAGGGCGTCTAGTTTTGAAATATCCCACATTGTTGCATATGTGACATGTACTTTGATTTGCAGATTTTGACATCACTTCTTTCTGGATCTTTTCCTCATACATTGTTAAGTGCTCAAACCATAGAGGCAGAGCTCTGATACCAATTGAAGTGGAAATAATAGTCACAAGAAAGAGGGGGTTTGAATTGTGACCCTTTTTAAATTTAACCTGCACTTGTGGTAAATCATTCTCAAGTTGATACTTGGAAGAAATAAAAACTTGGTTAAGTTCAGAACGTTCTGAAGTGCGTTCAGAACTGTTAGCGTAATAAATGATGAGCAAAGTGATAATGGTGTGTAAACTGAATTTAAACATTTATGCTGAAAATAAATAGTAAAGGGATAGAGAAGAAAGACACACAGAATTTTATAGTGGTTCACCCAATGTGGGTTAGTCCACTCCTCACAATCTTGTGAGAGTTTCCACTATGATGCTTGAGATAACCTCTCAAATCCTGCACCGTACAATCTTGTTCCCTTGGAACGGTTACAACCTGTATTCTCTAAGCCTCAGCAGGCTCTCCACTTTCTGTGCTAAGTCACACCAGACCTTGCACTATGTTACTCAACCTAGACTTTAATACCCTTAAAACTAGATGAGATTTGCTCTTTACAATTGATTGGAGTTTTGAAGAAATGTTGTCAAGATGAAGACAATCAGAAGAGAAGAAAGGAGGGAGAAATTATCTTTAACAAGATAAAAGAGAATTAATTTACACTTTAAGAGACAATTTGAAATCTCAGTGATGATCGATTCGAAATGCTAAAGCTTCAAACACTTTTCATATGTTTTCTTGTATGCTTTGCAATGGTGTGTATAATGCTGAGCCTTTCACTTCTATTTATAGAGTTATTGGTCTCTTGTAGCCGTTGGAGGGTGACCAATGGTCCTGTGCCATGTGTCCTGGGCCTCACTGACTTTTACTTGAAAATCTGGGTGAACATTCTGAACTTCAGAACGTTGTTGCATTCTTGATGATCTTCATCTGGGTTCATCATGTATGAATGAAGATATGAGTTTCTGGGTTCATCATATGTGTCTCATATGATTTTCTGGGCATTATCCATAAGCAGTGACTTTAAAACATACATCAGAATGTTGCTGGATAATACTTTCCCATATTTGCCTTGGAAACAGTGCAGGACAGATAAAGTGGAACTGTCACTTCATGCCCATGCTTTAGGGGATTTTGCTGGTCTTGTACAGTACCAACTCCCTTATGTGTCAAAATCTTATTGATTCTGACTTGGAGATTGTAATCTTGCTTTTGCTTTGCTTTTCCAACCACTCTACTGTTGCTGTCAGAATTAAAGCATGTGCTGTTTTGAACTTTCTGAACTCCGAAAGTTCCTTTTGTTTTACCTAGGATGATTTGTAAGACTTGAATTTGATGTAATCAAATCCTAATAGTAAAACATCAATGAAGTGCAGTAATTTGAACATCTAGGATGATATTCCCTTTTGGAATATTCCTATTAATTCAATGTTCATAGTCTTAAATGAACATTGAATATCCTTTTTGACATTTATCTTGTAAATGCCTTTATTGCTTGATTGATCCATGCAAGTATGCTTTCCTGGACATTCATTTATGCCACGTGTGACTTGTATGTTTTTGATAGTGTTCTTGAATTTCTGGGCTTGTGTAAAAGCAGCCTTATGACAGACTTTCTGAACTGTGAACAAGCTTCTGAACTGTGTTCAGCTTCTGAACTGTGTACAAGCTTCTGAACTATGTTCAGCTTCTGAACTGTGTACAAGCTTCTGAACTGTGTTCAGCTTCTGAACTGTGTATAAGCTTCTGAACTGTGTTCAGCTTCTGAACTATGTTCAGCTTCTGAACTGTGTCCAACCTTCTGAACTCTTGTTCAACTTTCTGAACTTTGACAAAGTTCTTTCTTCTTAGTGGTCTTTGATTCTTTGTATCTTGGTATGGTTCATACTTTGTTCCTGTCTTAGTTAATCACTCAAGAACACATGAAATATCAAGAACTATCAAAGTCCATTAATCCTTTAATCACCATAGATGTCTTTAATGATTTCTTGATCCAACGTCGAAATCTTTTTCTGCATATGATATGTTCATATCACATCTGTTCTTGTATGTTCTTGGTGTGGACGTTGAATTTTGGGTTTGCTCTAACGAACCTTCTGAGCAACCTTCTGAACAACCTTCTGAACTTCTTCTGGGTTCATACATATGACCTTCAGAATGTTTCTTCTGGGTTCCTTCTTTTTTGATGGTTGTACTTTATGCTGAACATTCTGATGTTCTTAAACATTCTAATGTTCTTCAATACTTTGAACCTTATGAAGGTTGTTTATTTATTCCCTTCAAAAACTACTTGAAGCATATAAATGAGAGATCATTTGTTTTGACAAACAAGATGATTCTTTCTTTGAAGTCCAAAAGAATATTTCTTTGCATCATTGCTTGAACCGATGACTTTAAATATTCTTGTTTATCCATGAAGTAATCCTTTAATATTTCTGGAAATATTCTGGGTTAATTGTTCATGATTATTATGAACTACATTCATATGAACATTCTGAACTCTGAACTTCTTATCCTTAGAAGCTTTAGAAGTGTGATACTTTGAGGAGGTTCTGAGACTCTTCCTAACTTGTATGCATATTTCCTTTTATCTTGTTTACCCATGGAGGATCTTCACATCATATAACATAAAACTCAATGTGAGTTTTGTCACATAACTTTAAGCACCTTCTTGTGTAGCTTGTGATGTAAGTTCTTCCATCATGATTCTTGAGCTATGAATCTTCATGGAGATATGATACTATTGTTTCAACTGATGATATACTCATTCTTTCATTGTGGAGTAGATATAATGCACTTATTGATGTGGGTGGCTTCTAGCTTATCCACTTATGTGATTCATGTTCTTATAACAAAAACTCAAGTGCAAACATCAGTAGATCACCATTCATAAAACTTATCATTTATTCCACGAGGTTTGTTATCATTAAAACATTCATCAAAAAGATTTTTGCTTCAACAACTATGTTCTCAAGATTTCAGACTCTGGTTTCTGGACTTCAGATTCTGAAGAAAAGCTACACTACTGCTGATCATGTGAACAAGATCCTCAGAAGTCTGCCATCTAAATGGAGACCTAAAGTGACTGCTATTGAGGAAGCTAAAGATCTAAATACTCTAAGTATTGAAGATCTTATAAGCTCTCTCAAAGTGCATGAACTAGGACTCAATGAAGATGAACCTATTAGAAAATCTGAGTTTATACCACTTAAATCCAAAGGAAAATCTTCAAAAGCTCTAAAAGCTTCAGAATCTGATGAAGAATCTCCTGAGGGAAGTTCTGAAGAAGATTCAGAAGCTGAGGAGCTAGCAAGGCTTTCTAAAAGAATTCAGTACTTGATGAAAAGACCAAAGAAGTTTTCTAACAGGAGCAGCAACTTCAAAGGATCTGGTTCCAAGAAGGAAGAACAGAAGGGTTGCTTCAACTGCAATAAGACTGATCATTTCAGAGCTGAATGTCCTGAGCTACAGAAGGACAAATCAAAGGAGAAATTCAAGAAGATCAGCTCAAAATCAAGCAACTTCATAAACAAGCTCAAGAAAAGTCTTATGTCAACATGGGATGATCTTGACAATGAATCTGAATCTGATAAGGATGATGAAGAGGAAGCTAACCTAGCTCTAGTGGCAACAGTATCTTCTGATACAGAGTCAGGTTCAGACTCTGAAGATGAAGATGAGGTATATTCTGAACTCACTTGTTCTGAACTTATTGAAACAGTTAAGGATCTTATGAACCATCTCAGAAGCAAGCTAATTCAGTTAAAATCTTTGAAAAAGAAATACAACTTGCTGACTGATGAGAATCTCCAACTTCAAAATCATATCAATGAGATTGAGAAAGAAGTTAGAGAACTCAGAGAAATGGTTCATAAGAAACCTGATGAAGTTCCAAGTGAACAAGAAATTGCTCTTCAGGATTTCATCTTAACAGGAATCAACAGAAGTAAGGTTGCTTCTATGATTTATAGTATTAACAGAAACAGAGGAGAAGGAATTGGTTTCAAGAATGATCCATTCAACAGAAACAATTCTACCATTTTCTGGAGATATTATGAAAGGCACTGAGGTGTGCTTTGTACCTGCATCTAACAGTTCTGAGAAACTAAATTCATCAGAAACTAAGACTGCTGAACCTGAGGTTCTGAACAATCAGAATCCAAAGCTTCTGAACCTAAGGAAAAGATGAAGGCAATATCTAAAACATTGCCAAAGTCTAAACCAAAAGGTTCTAAGTCTAAGACTATGAGGAAAACATACTTTAAATCTGAAAAGGTTCAAAGTCTGAAGAGTTCAGAACCTAAGACAAGCATTTTCAAAAGATTGTGTTTAGAAAACCTTCAAGGGAAACTAAACCAGCTTATGCAAAACCTTTTAAATCTCAGAATGTCAGACAAAGGGTACAAAAGAAACCATATCCTTTCAGAACTAACCCAAGAGGACCCATATGGGTACCTACGTCTGAAATTATTTCTGTTGCAGATATGCTGAACAGCCAAAGAAAAGGAGAAGTCTTGGTACCTGGACAGTGGCTGCTGGCATTACATGACAGAAGGAAAGTCTATGTTCCAAACCCTGACCATGAAAGAGGGAGGAACAGTGGGATCTAGAGGAAACCAAAAAGACTAGATCACTGGTACTGATATTCAGCTTTCAGAAGATGCTTCAGAACCTGATCAGACTCCTGAGTCTGAGAAAAGTTCAGAAGCTGAAAATCTTCAAAAAGCTGAAAATCCTCCTGTAGCTGAAAATCTCTCAGAAGCTGACACTTCTCCTGATGCCAATCAAGAATATTGTTGGAACAAAATGGGTGTTCAGAAACAACCTAAATGAACAAGGAGAAGTAGTCAGAAGCTCAAAGGTAGATCAGAAGCTCTACAAAGGTATGATTAGTTCTCTGTTATACTTAACAGCTTCTACATCAGTTGGAAGACTATCAGATTCATGAAAACAGCATACCCATCTTTGTGATAATACTGTTGCTATCTGTTTGTCTAAAAATCCAATTCTTCATTCAAAGAGCCAAGCATATTGAAATTAAACATCATTTTACTAGAGATTATGTTCAGAAGGTAGATTTAATTTTATTAAAAAGAATCTGAACATGCATTTCATCTCTTGAAAAAAATTGCTTGACTCTGAATAGAAACTGGGAATCTGAAGTTCATCAGAAGCTAAGACTTAACAGACACTCACTTTGAGAGTCTGAAGAAAGTTCAGCCTCTGAAAACATCAAAGTCTGAGTTTCAAAATCTGAATTTTTGACTTCTGATAAAACTCATTATAAGTGAACACTTTACACGTGGCCCACTAATGAGAGTGGATCTGAACAGTTGTCTAACACATGGTCAGAATCTGATAAGTTATAACTGCTGGGCAGTGATGAGTTAGCTTTGAAAGTTGTACTTTGCCCCTCCTAAAGTCATCAACGTGCAGTTGTGTTTAATGTTTTTCTGTTTTCAGTTTCTGAAATGTTTTAAAAACACTCAAAACAGAGTCACACTTTCACTTTCTCATCTTATATGTTCAGTTTTCAGACCCATTTAAAAAAAAACTCTCAATTCTGTCTGAAAAAGTTCAGTAGTACTGAACCATATGTTTTGAACACTTGTGTCTGAAAGAGTTCAGCAGTACTGAACCATATGTTCTGAACAATTGTGTCTGAATCAGTTCAATGGTACTGAACAAAATGCTCTGAACATTTTTATCTCACGTTTTAAACTCTCTTGTGTCTTAAAATTCTTGAATTTTCTTTTTGTTGATGACAAAAGGGGGAGTAAAAGTAACAAGTATTTCAGGCTCTGAGCTTACATAATATAAGTTAATTTTTTGTAATTAATTAACTTAGGAGAACAGCTTCTCATCTCTTAGCCTCTGATTAATTCTTTGTGAGATAATTCTGTGAAAAATCACTCAGAAACAGTTTGATTTTTCACCTGTTTGATTTAAACTGAATTTAATTAACCTGGATAAGACTCAGGGGGAGCTTACAAACCTCACCTTGTGAATTATCAGACTCAGGGGGCGCTTACAAACCTCAGACCTTGAAGTCAACTTGTTAATTAAATTAACAACAATTTTCTAGTAATACTTATGTTTGTCATCATCAAAAAGAGGGAGATTGTTGGAACAAAATGTATGAACAAGTCTCTTTTGAGTTTTGATGATAACAAAGTGTTAAAAAGAAAATTGGATATGCTAATGCTTGCTCTAAGTGTGCAGGACCACATATTTAATTGTTGCATCTAATGGTGGTTCTGAAAGATCAAGTTAAGAGCAAAAGGAAAATATTGAAGCTTGTGTTGCAAGTCTGAAAGACCAGCGTCTGAAGGTGCGTCTGAAAGATCAGCGTCTGAAGGTGCGTCTGAAGACCAGCTTCTGAAGACAGCGTCTGATGAACAGTGCGTCTGAAGTCTACTTCTGAAGAAGTGTGTCTGACGAACAGTGCGTCTGAAGACCAGCTTCTGAAGAAGTGCGTCTGATGAACAGTGTCTGAAGACCAGCTTCTGAAGAACTGCGTCTGAGTTTTAAGGAAACGCAGAAGTCAACAACTCTCACTGTCAACAGTGACGTACTGTACAGTCAGAACCGCTCTTTGCAACAGTTGTCTCCTTGGACGAAACATTCTCCCTGTTTTAAGGAAACAATTCAAAATTCCATTCCTCTGTTCCTCTGTTTCGCACACAATGTCAGGAAGGAATTAATGCTGGATATAGCTTCTATTGCAACGGCTCTTTTGATGAATCTGACTCTTCTCAACAGCTCTTTATTCCTCTATAAAGGATTGAAGATTTGAAGAAGAAGATTAAGACTCTACAGACCTGGAATTCTGAAAAACGTAATACTCTGTTTTTCGAAACTCATCAAATAACTTAGAAATTCTTACAAACCTTTTTATCTTAGAATTTCTTAAGTATAGAGTCTTAATCTGTGTTGTATTTTGTGAACACCACTGATTGTATATCATGTGTTCAACTCAAACATATTCTGTTGTAAATCTGTTTGATTCAAAGTCTCTCGCCTGTGTGCTTGAGCAATTAGAAGTCTCTTACTGTGTGTTTGAGCAAGGAAGTCTCATACTGTGTGTTTGAGCAAGGAAGTCTCTAGCTATCTGCTTAAGCAATTGTAATCTTTGTGATTATAGTGAAAAATCTCTTGTTAGTAACAAGGGGACTGGACTACTTCCGGGTTGTGGAAGGAACCAGGATAAATTGCTTGTGTCTGTCTGTCTCTCTCTCTCTCTTTCTCTCTCTCTCTCTCTCATTTACTTTATAACCGCTGCAAAACAACTCTGAAAATAGTTTCAGAATCTGATCAATATCTGATTCTGAATTAACCTAAGTTTTTGAGAAAGAAAAAGCCAACACAATTCAACCCCCCTTCTTGTGTTTTTCTCACCTTCACATTTTTTTGTCTGATACCGAGTTTTGAAAAATAACATTATATTTTTTTATAAAGAAAATTTAGGATGAGGGGATGGTGCCCCACTCTACCCCTTATATACATTGATAAGACACATTTTTCTCACTTGATCTCCGCAGTTTGATCATTATAATAATACTATTTTTTAAATGTTCAATTATTATTTTTTTCCATGGTCTAAAGTTTCATTTATTTTTTAAGGACTAAATTGGATCACATAGTTTTTGCAAAGGACTAAAATATATCTTCATTATTATATATTATTAGTATAAAGGTAATGTTAATCCTGCAAGTAATGTCTTTTATGTAAGAATAGTCTATGTTAAATTTTTAACAAATTAACCATGACTCATCTGATTGGATCAATCTAGATTCTTTTTAGAAACCATTGACACTTACCCTAAAGTATCTACTAAACTTGGACCCAATTAATCTATTATTGGACTCATCTTGTATTGTTGCATATACAAATTACAAAACTTTTATCCCTAATAAAACTATAAATCTTGTTTGCAATAGGAGAATTTTAATTTAAACCAGTGCACACAACAGAATGATTATTTTTACCATTATGGATCCTTTGCACGATAATAGAATTCAAGATACTCTGAAAGAAGCCTTACTCCCCCCAACTATAATTATTCAAAGTTGTAAAATTCAACTTATAAAGGTTTATTATATACATACATGCCATAGCACAATTATCCAGCATGCATATATTCATACTATTAACATTAGCAAGAATAACTATTTTAGTTTAGGAATAATTTCTGAAGATGAGTTCAATTCCATCATCATGAACTGATTACTTTTTAGTGTCAATAGCATTATCACTTAAATAGGAGAACATCAATGAATTTGTACAGTACTTCTTTTAAGAAATAAAGTCAATTAAGTTTGATTTTGTTTAAGCAACACCTCCTTAATCACTTTGTCCAAGTTCATGTATGAACCACCACCTGGTCTCGTGTCCTCTTCTGCCTTCTTCTTCAACTCATTTGTCTTTTGCCTCATCTTCTTTCCTTTCCCTCCCACCATCAATTCATTGACCAGCATCTCCACCTCCTCTCTCTTGACATTGGTGTCAATTTCAATCCCAATCTCCCATTCGTTGCAAATGTATCTGCAGTTTGTCGGCTGATCAGCAAAAAATGGCCAACACAACATTGGCACTCCAGCACATATGCTCTCAATGGTTGAGTTCCATCCACAATGAGTTAGGAATCCACCAATTGAAGGATGGTTCAACACTTTCTCTTGTGGACACCAACTCGCGATTAGGCCTCTATCTGAAATTTCATTCACGAACTTAGATGAAAAAATCACCGAGCCACCAATGACAAGATCAGGCCTAATGATCCACAAAAAGGGTTTCTTGCTGTTGGCCAAACCCCATGCAAACTCTATCAATTTTTCTACAGACATGACTGTCGTGCTGCCAAAATTTACATAAACAATAGATCCCGGTTCTTTTGATTCAAGCCATTCAAGACATTCACCGTCTTCTTTCCAAAGATTGAAATCTAAAGATGCTAAGTGATTATGTGGAATTTGATTTAAAAAAGAAACAAAAGGGCCAATGGTGTATAGAGAAGGGAACATAGAATAGAGAGCATTCATAGCATTACCCTCAAGCTCATTAGAAGTATTCAAAACAATAGCAGAGGCTTTGTGTAATCTATCTACTACTTCAATGGTAAAGTCTATTAACAAATCATTAGGATTTGTTGTTCTTATAAAAGCAAGAAGGTCCTTCAGTCTAAAATTTTGCAAACCTGGAATCCAATCAACTTTGGTGTCCAAATATCCATTTGTTAGATAACTCTCATCTGCATATCAAAATTCTTAAAGTCAATAGCTTGAAGTTGCATATATCAAGGTTTGAAATCATGGTTACAATAATAATTTTAGCTGTGTCACGATTTTGATATTATACTTCAATGCATTCACATAATTACATTCTTTTAAGTTTAGCTCAGTTTGCAGCCCCAAATTTTTTATTTTTTTAAAATCGTGACACACACACACACGGATTTGGATTCCACGCAGTTACACACACACACACTACTCCAATGGATAAAAAAAGGAGCATAGATTGTTACCTTTGAGAGGTATGAGACCTTTTTCAATCAGTGTACGAAAGTGTACAGCAGACAAGACAGAACAAGCACTAGATGGGATAAAGCAAACGATTGGGAGTGCAAGTTGTTCAGCAACTTCTATGGTAACTGACATGTAACTATCAGAAACTAAGCATGTAACCGGAGGTATAAGACCAGATTTTGCAGAATGATGAAGTCTAGCTAGAAGTTCACGAAAAGGGTTGATGAAGTTCTTTCTGATTGATTCACGAAGAGATTCAAAGTCTTGGCTAACGCCACCATTACCATCCATTGGAGTTAAACCATCTGGGACGGTCTCAAAAACAAAGTCAGTGAAACCATCAAAAGCTTTTGGACCCATTGACTTGAGCAAACGTTTGTGATTGTATTCAGTATTGACAAATGTTATGTAAAAGCCTCTAAGGTGAAGCAGTTTTGCTAGTTTTAACATTGGATTGATATGGCCTTGAAGTGGATATGGAGTTAACACTGCATGTGCTTTTTTCTCTGCAAAATTACTCATCTCTCATTTATTTTTTCTTATGCAATGTTGAAATGAGTATAGATCTTTCTTTAGTGGAGAAAAAGCCAATATCAGACTATGGCATATATGTAAGAAAATGGTATACGGAAAAGAACAAAGAAAACAAACCAAAGTTAAAAGAGTCTATGAGTATGTATGCTTACATATTCTAAATATTTTTTGTTTTATATGATTTGTCTTGTAAAAATGCACTATGTAAAGCTTTATAATAAAATAATGGACCGGCCATAGTATATACCCTGCTATACGGATCAATATATTCTAAAATGCAGATGAGAGTTATGATTTTGTGTGGTTATGCCATTAATTGGTTGGTATTAATATCTTCTAGAATACCTTCACAAATAGTTGTTCCTTAAATTAATAGATTAACGACAACTTTTTATTTAATAAGAAGTTATTTATCGACTTTCAGCTACAAACACTATAGATTTAGTATTAGCAACTAAAATGTTTGTTTGGTTCCACTTTAGATGAGTCAAAATTGATTGTGAAATGTGTTTGTTGTTTTCGAGTAGAATTGATATTGTTTCTAGAATTGACTACACTTAAAGTTGTAATTTGTAACTTTTAATTATAAGATTGATTTTCACGCATAAATTTAAAGTTCAACTCACTTCTAGTCGAAATAAATCTTACAAAATCAATTGATTCAAAATTAATTCTCGACCGGACAGCATATCAACAACATATGTAAAACAGAGAGCCGGAATCCGCATCTTGCAGCAGGTACAGCAAATTTTGTGCCGACTTTCCGGCTTAAAGTTCAAAGCACCCACATTGTCCCAATCCAAACTATCCTTCTTCCTATATAAATATTATTATTACATAGCTAGCAGAAAATTGAAATGGCTATTTGTACTACTCCTCATTTCTTCACTTTCCTTCTCTTCTTCTGCCTCGCCTTTCACCTTATTTCTGCTGGCTAGTCTCTCCTATCTTTCCGGCTTGTTCACACAAAAATTCATGTTTAAAAATTCAATATACTTAGATGCATTTTTTTAAATACTTTTTATATGGTTCTTAACTAAATTATGTATGATTTCTCAAATTCATACTTTTGTTATAACCAAAAGATATATTTTATTTTTAGTTAAGAATCATATGAAAACATATAAAAAAATGCATTTAATTTTTTTCCTATTAAAAATTGTTATCTATCATTTGTACATCTTGAGGATTTGCTAATTGAGTGATTTACTTTTTTTTCTTCTTATGTTCAGAGGTTCGAATTGCTGCAGCAATTTGTCAAAGGCCAAGTGGAACATGGTCTGGACCTTGTGTCGGCTCTAAAATATGCAATGACCAGTGCAAAGAAAGAGAGGATGCTGTTGGGGGAGGCTGCTACGTTTTGGCTTGTTACTGTCATTTTTTCTGTAATGGAGACTAAAATATATTAGATAACCGTGGCAAAGTACATAATTAAGGACGGTGATCAATTTTTTTGTTAAGATAAATTTGATGCACTGTCCGTGTAAATCTTTATATATTGTCAATCAATTATAAATCATCTTGTATGAGTTTTAAAGTAGAAATGATTCAAGTCAAATATATTTAACCATCCAACATTTATGATTTATTGAGAGGGTAAAAGTTTTAATACCTACACTATCGATACATATAAATTAAAGACAAAATTACACAATTCGTCATTTAACTTAATTTCAAAAAACACTTTCGTCCTTTATTTTTTTTCCCGATTTAATCATTTATGTTATAATTAAGTAACATTTTCGTCCTTTATCTTTTTCTTTTCCCGATTTAGTCCTTTATGTTATAATCTCAACATTGTTATCCTTTTTTATAAGTTGTTTTTTATGATTTTTTTTATTTTGATTTGATAAAAAAGGAAAACAATGTTGACATTTTATAACATAAATGACTAAATCGGGAAAAGAAAAAGATAAAGGACAAAAATGTTACTTAATTATAACATAAAAGATTAAATCGGGAAAAAAAAATAAAGGACGAAATTGTTACTTGAAATTAAGTTAAGGAACGAATTGTGTAATTTTGCCTAAATTAAATCATAAAATTAACATGTCAAATCAATCATAAGTTCTATCTTTACTTTACTTAATTATACATCAAAATGAGTTCTTTAAGACATAAATGTGATGAGAAAAAATTTGGTTTCTCATTACGTTTGAATAAATTGTACTACATTTAGACTTGTGATAACATGAACTATAATTAAAATTGTGATCAAATGAACGGTGTTTAGGTCATTTGGTCAACAAATGCTTGACCTTTATGAACTACGATTAGATTTTAGTTTTGATCAGATGAACATAAGTTCATCGGTAAACAAAAGTTTCGCCTATCGTTTGAATTAGATGTACTATGATTAGAGCTTATTAGTGATGAGGAGAACAATGTTCAGTTCATTGATCAACAAAGATTTGACCCTTCGTGTGAATCAGATGAACTTCAATTAGAGCTTTCTTTTGATTAGATGAGTGGTGTCCAATTCATTGGTCAACAGAGGTTCGCCATTTCTTTTGAATTATCTGAACTACAATTAATCATTCCTTGTGATCTGATAAACAATATTTAGTTCATTGGTCAGCAAAAGTTTGACCGTTATTGTAAATTAAATGATCTACAACTTGTCTGTGTGGGACAAGGTTTTAATGGTTGAGTTGTTGGATGTGTTGGATTTGTTTCTAGTTTTAGTGAATGTAGACTCCTGGTTCGACAAGGCTTCTCTTGATGGGGTTGAAATTCTGGCACAATAGATTCCAAATGCTGAACGTAATGATCCAACACAGTAAAACAGAGTAAAACAGAGGAACAATAACAGACAGAAAATAACAAACTGAAAGTAAAAGGCACAGGATATTTGTTAACTCAGTTCGGTGACAAACACACCTACGTCTGGAGGCTACCAAGCCAGGAAGGAAATCCACTATGATAGTCCTAGTTCTAAGTTCTCAGCAAACTCCCAGTTTATAACTTATCACCTAGCAACTACCCGTATTGACTTCAACCTAGGAACTCCTAGACCTGAGATCCCATCTCACTTCCCCTCAAACAATCACTGCCTCAGTGATCTTAAACTCAAATAACAAACACAGTAGGAGACACACTCCAAAACACACAAATGTCACTCTTGCTTAAAAGCTTATGAGTGATTCACAATTACAACTCAACTAAACACAGTCCTATGCTTGCATCAAGGTGACACAAGAAAGACTCACAATAAACAAACTAGAAACCTAAGAATACTCTTTCAATAATAGCTTCAGTTTCAGTTTCAGTGATTTTCTTCAACAGTAGCATCTTCTATTTATAGCCTTCAGCAGCAACAAATATTTGAACCAAATATTCTTCAAATATATATTTCCAAAAATCCTTCTTTAGAAATATATTCCACAATATTCTTCAGAAATATATTTTCCAAAGATCTCTTTGAAAATATATTCACAAATAAAAGTATCCAATCTTCAAAATATATCTCACGAAAATATTCTTCCTTCTAGAACCACACGCAGCATGGAGAATTCTTCAGTCAAATCTTCAAAAGATCACATGAGAAAATAAACAGCTCCAAGGCACGAAAAACAGGAGCACAGTAAACCAGCTTCTGAGGGTTCAGCGTCTGAAGGTCAGCGTTTGAAGGTCAGCGTCTGAACAGTGCTTCTAAAGGTCAGCGTCTGAACAGTGCTTCTGAAGGTTCAACTTCTGAACAGTGCTTCTGAAGGTTCAGCTTCTAAATAGTGCTTCTGAAGGTTCAGCTTTTGAAGGCGCACAACTTACTTGTATATTTGATTTTAGCAAACATGAAGCCAACAACCAAATATTCAACAATCTCCCCCTTTGGCAAATTTTTGGCTAAAATCAATCTGAGATACACAAGGCAAATTCTGAAAACATCAAGAAGAACATAAACGTAGCAACCAAAAACAACAGAGTCAGAAGCGGCACAAACAAAATCCTAACAAGGCAAATACTACGTTTCCACACAAACATTCCCCCTGAAATCTGTCATTCAGGAACAACAGCTCCCCCTGAAACAAAGACTCCCCCTGAAACAGATCAGCTTCTGACAGGAAACACATATACTCCCCCTGAAACAGAGACTCTCCCTGAAACACATCAGCTTCTGACAGGAAACAATTCTGACACACTTATCTCCCCCTTTTTAGCCAAACAATTTCAAAACAACCGTGCAATCACCAAGAGTAGAAAGAACAAGAAACAACAGAGGTTACAAACCATATGCACACAAGTAGATGAAAAACAAAGGAAACATGCCTTGAAATCATATAGTGCACAGAGCTGCTACAACCAAAGATAACACCATAGGAGACATACCATTTCCAACAGAGGCATAAGAAAAACATTGTTCTTGGAGACATCAGATACAGACCAGCAAAGACACTTCTCATAGCACATATCTTCTTCCTGCCAGGGAACATGATATGTAAGACATCATCCTCAACATCTTTCTCAGTATCACTACACACAAAGTCTTCACAGAAGAACGCACACTTCATGGCAAACCACTCAGACACACATAGTAACAGTAACCACATCTGAACATAATACTTCTGAGCATTAACATATTTGAAACTCAAAACTTCAACCCACATCAGATTGATCTTCAAACACATCAGGTTGAAAATTCTCAGGAAGCTCAACAATATCAACATCAGTTTGGGGGATCTCAGAACTGGTTTCATCCAAATCAATTGAGAGCAACTGCTTCCTGCTACAATATA
This sequence comes from Medicago ruthenica, assembly GCA_018208015.1. Lineage (NCBI taxonomy): Eukaryota > Viridiplantae > Streptophyta > Magnoliopsida > Fabales > Fabaceae > Medicago > Medicago ruthenica. The sequence continues at coordinate 41,135,114 of CM031378.1, forward strand.
CTCAGCCTCAGTTGTAGACTTTCCAGGAGACTTTTCTTGACAGACTTTAATAGGGTCATCAGGTTGGGTCAGGGATGTTTCAACATCTGGTACAACTTCGTGCTCAGAACCATCATCATAACCCACATCAGAACCATCATCAGACTTGGATGGGGTAGACTCAGGGTTATCAACAACAACCTTAGAAGGGGACACAGTTGCATCATCATCATCCATTTCAATACAAAACACAGAATCACTTGCAGAAACCTCCTCTTCTTTACTCACAAGGCATGTAGTCAAGTGTGCTTCTTCTTGAGATACCCACAAGTAACATTTGTCCTTTGATCTACTGCCCCTCATTAGCACCTCACTTTTCCCATCAGTTACTAGACATTCAGTCTTGTTGAAGTTCACTTCCATCCCTTGATCACACAGTTGGCTTATGCTAATCAAATTTGAAGTTAACCCTTTTACTAATAGCACATTGTCTAACCTTGGTAGTCCATCACTGATCAAGTCTCCAATTCCAAGAATTTCTCCTCTAGCTCCATTACCAAAAGTCACATAGCTACTGGAGTATGGTTTTAAATTAACTAAGTACTTCTTGACACCAGTCATGTGTCTGGAGCATCCACTATCAAAATACCAATCTTCCCTAGAGGAGGCTTTTAAGGATGTATGGGCTATGAGGCCAACATTATCACATTTGGGTCTCCATTCCTTCTTGACCTTGATTACAACAGGTTCAGACTTCCTTTGCTGGAACTGCTTAGGATATCCATACAACTTGAAACAGAATGGCTTTATGTGCCCCTTTCTACCACAGTAATGACATGTCCAAGGACGAGATGCCCTCTTGCTCTTAGATCCTTGAGGTTTGTTCTGATGTTCCAACTTAGGTTTGCCCATCATTGGATCATATGTTCCAACAGCTGCAATGAACTTTTTATCTGGATTTTGTTGTTTGTTCAAGGTCCTATAATCACACCCTATTCCTTCTGGTTTCCTTTGATTCTGACTCTCCAATATTTCTTCTAGCATATCAGTACCATTGTTCAACATTCTGACTTGCTTCTTCATATGTTCAAGTTGAGAGTTCAGTTGGGTTACCTCATCATTGAGATCAAACATTTTTGCTAAGTGTTCACTTCTTTCAGCCTGAAGTTGAGTGATAGTTCTCTTCTGTTTTTCCAGCTGCTTGCACACTTCCTCACTCCTAGTATACAAATCTTTGTCCAGTTCTTCATAAGACAATTCTTCATCAATGGATTCAGTATCAGATGGTGCTTAAGAACCTGATGGTGCTTCTGAAGCTTTAACTTCATCATCAGACATGCATCTACCAGTAAAGGCACCAAGAATGCTTGGCTGATTCACTTTCCACTTCTACTCCTGAGTCATCTGGTTGCTTACTGATGTTCTGACAATTTGGTTTGGGTCTCCTGTCCAATCTCTTCAAAATTTTATTGAATTGCCTAAGCCCAAATTCATTTGAGATTCTTTCTTTAGTATCTATTTCACTGATAGCTCCTCCTTCCTTTGAGTTGTCCATATGACCAGAATTGATTTATCCCTGGAGCTGACCAAAAAACAGAACAGGGTGTCTACTCTGATGCCAATTGAAATTCTGGCACAATAGATTCCAGATGATGAACATAATGATCCAACGCAGTAAAACAGAGTAAAACAGAGGAACAATAACAGACAGAAAATAACAGACTGAAAGTAAAAGGCACATGATATTTGTTAACCCAGTTCGGTGACAAACACACCTACGTCTGGAGGCTACCAAACCAGGATGGAAATCCACTATGATAGTCCTAGTTCTAAGTTCTCAGAAACTCCCAGTTTACAACTTATCACCTAGCAACTACCCGTATTGACTTCAACCTAGGAACTCCTAGACCTGAGATTCCATCTCACTTCCCCTCAAACAATCACTGTCCCAGTGATCTTAAACTCAAATAACAAAAAAAGTAGGAGACACACTCCAAAATACACAAATGTCACTCTTGCTTAAAAGCTTATGAGTGATTCACAATTACAACTCAACTAAACACAGTCCTATGCTTGCATCAAGGTGACACAAGAAAGGCTCACAATAAACAGACTAGAAACCTAAGAATACTCTTTCAATAATAGCTTCAGTTTCAGTTTCAGTGATTTTCTTCAACAGTAGTGTCTTCTATTTATAGCCTTCAGCAGCAACAAATATTTGAACCAAATATTCTTCAAAGATATATTTCCAAAAATCCTTCTTTAGAAATATATTCCACAATATTCTTCAGAAATATATTTTCCAAAGATTTCTTTGAAAATATATTCACAAATAAAAGTATCCAATCTTCAAAATATATCTCACAAAAATATTCTTCCTTCTAGAACCACACGCAGCATGGAGAATTCTTCAGTCAAATCTTCAAAAGATCACATGAGAAAATAAACAGCTCTAAGCACGAAAAACAGGAGTACAGTAAACCAGCTTCTGAAGGTACTTCTGAAGAAGTGCTTCTGAAGGTCTGCGTCTGAAGGTTCAGCGTCTGAAGGTCAGCGTCTGAACAGTGCTTCTGAAGGTCAGCTTCTGAACAGTGCTTCTGAAGGTTCAGCTTCTGAACAGTGCTTCTGAAGGTTCAACTTCTGAACAGTGCTTCTGAAGGCGCACAACTTGCTTGTATATTTGATTTTAGCAAACATGAGGCCAACAACCAAATATCCAATAGGGGTGTTTTCGGTTCAATCCTTGTATGATCATCTCTTGGAGGGGTCTTTGGGGGTTGGAGGTAGGGTATCTGACTTTTCCCTTACTATACCTCTGGTCTGGATGAGTTAGCCCCCCTTAAAAGTCTAGTGATGTCCTGACAACTTCTTCTTGATAGGATCTCGACTAGAGCTAATTTTCTTAGGCATGCAGTTATTAGCAATGTGACGGGATCCCTTTGTGCTATCTGCGGGGTGTGTAGAGAGTATGTTGATCATCTTTATGTTACATGTTGAATGACTTCTAATGTTTGGTATAGGATGTTTAGCTGGTTAGGGTGGGTAATGGTGTTGTTAGAGATTTGATGTGTCTTTTCGAGGTGTTTACGGTGTTATGGGAGGGATATGATTTGACGCGGTCTTCTGCTAATCTGGCATATTGTTGTGTGTTCCATATGCACAACCCGTAATCTTGTGTTTTCATGTAAGGCATTAGATGAAAAGTAATGCTCCGGTGAGAGTACAATGATATTACAAGAGAGAATATAGAGAAAAATCTCTAGTATAGTTTTATTAAGAGGTGAATGATGAATCTATCCTTGAAATGGTACAACAATTTTCCTTATATATGGGTGCTCGTCGGAGCTGCGTTCATTGAACCAAAGTGGATTTTAAAACAATGTCTATAAGGTTTAGATGATAACAATGAATGAAAGAACAATTGGATACTCTAATGTGTGTCAAGTGTGCAGGACCATATAATCAAATCTTGACTTCAAAGTCAAGTTTTGGTTCTGATACATCAAGCTCTGAACGGAAAGGAAATCATTTTGGTACTCAAGAGAAGCTATGAAGACTTTTGAAGACTTAGAAGATGATCTGAAGAAAGGTCAACAAAATGTCAAAGTTCTGATCAAAAGAAGTTTTGATGGAATTATACTTTGAAGAAAGCAAGTTCTAATGGACACGGCCACTGTAACACCCCGATCCCCGCGACTACTATTTAAATAATAAACAAATCAACTATCGCACATCAAGGTGTTACCACACATCAAACATCTCATGCTAATTTCTCATAATAAAAATTTCATCATAATATACTCAGATTACAACGAAATAAACATCTCAACAAATATCATCTCGGGTCACATCATAAAAATCTCAGCATAAGTACATCACAACATGATCATAAAGATCTCTCAACAATAATTCAGGTAAAATAATACAATCCCCAAAAACTCCTAGGTTAGAGAACCTAATCTAGACTCCTCGAAAAGCAAGATAAAAGAGTAGGCATGACACCATCCTCAGCAAATACTCACAATCAGCTACTCCTCAACCTGCAAGTCTACACCACGAGGATACAGGCGACAACAAAGCCACTGGAGGATAAGATATACGTTCAACATAAATGATCAATAAACGCATGTAAGTTCAGGCAAAACAACAACATCATATAAGCATGCATCATAAAAAGCCTGGTTACAAACACCATAATTTATATCGCATTTATAATCCATTAACAGTTTGGTTACATCAATATTTTAAAACAAGACTTACACATTTTACATAGCATATCCTCATCACTAAATAATATTGAACTCAACTATATTTCATCATTAATAATCATCAACTCGACTATAAGTCATCAACAAATAATCATCAACTCAACTATAAATCATCAACAGATAATCATTAACTCAACTATAAGTCATCAACAGATAGTCATTAACTCAACTATAAGTCATCAACAAATAATTATCAACTCAACTTTACATCATTCACACCTCTTCATCAATTAAAGCATGAAGCATTCACATCTCATCAATAACCTCAATTATACATTTACCACATAAATTCACAAGTTCACACCAAACATTTCCACTTACGACTCATCTTGTTCATGAAATGCGTCCTACACGACTCTACATGCATGTGGTACCAAGATTTGGATATTAGAGGTATATTACTGAGTGATCCCACAACATGTTGGATAATCAATATCCCTCAGCATGTTGGATTGTCAAAACCCTCAGCATGTTAGGTTATCAAAACCCTCGGCATGTTATCATCATTTCACAACTCGACTTACTATGTATGTATGGACACCACGTAAGGACTCGGCAATGCACTCATCATGCTGTTATATAATTCACTCCATCATATAACGTATCTTCACATCGTCATTATTGCATTATCAAATCAATACATCCATACAATACAAGTCATGTTATCATCACAACATCATTTCATCACATTCATCATGCTTAATCATCACAACATCATAATCATAGTAACGTCATGCTTTCATTCAACATCAATCACATAGTTCACAAATCATGATTAATCAACACATCATAATCATAGTAACGTCATGCTTTCATTCAACATCAATCACATAGTTCACAAATCATGATTAATCAACACACCATAATCATAGTAACGTCATGCTTTCATTCAACATCAATCACATAGTTCACAAATCATGATTAATTAAAACAAGGTTCCATTAACATACCACTAAATAAGTGATCATCATCTTATATATTAAATCATGATTCCTCATCATTCATGCCTTAGTAGTCAACTAACAAGTTCACATGCAACTTACGACTCAAATAAAGATAATTCACAAGTTCATTTCGCCTCTTTTCATTCATAAGTTATCTTTAATCATACATCATGTTAATCAATCATATACATCATGATTAAATACCTACTAATCAAGTTTAGGGGTTTGGGACCCAGTCACATGCTTTAAAAACCTTAAAAAGGCGAAAAATTAAAGTTCTCGCGCACGGCCGTGCTCCCTGGCCGCACGGTCGTGCTGACCAAGTGCGAGAGGAACGAATGGTCCGTCCCACAGGGGCGCACGGTCGTGCGTCCTCACTAGGACAAGATTCTCCGATTTTTCATTTTTCACAAAACATCGTTTTTAACACCAATTTTCGATCCGATTCGCACCAAACTCGTCCCAAATCCTTAAACCAATTTTACTTACTCATTACCACTTCGAACTTAGCTTAAACAATTTAATCATAATCACTTTTCATCAACATTTGCCATGTTTTTCAATTAATTCAAACATCGTCTCAAAATCCCATTTTCACCAACAACTTAATAACAAAACATGGTATAACAACAGTAGCAGCAATTCATCATGTTCCACTTATTCATAATCACTTGTTTCAACCATCATAACAACAACTTAATAATTTTCACTTAATTAAGCATTTTCACCAAAACACAACGACAACAGCTTAAATCACAACTTATTCAACATAACTTCATGAATTCTCACACAAAACATATACCCATACTCAAATTTAATTTATTTCAATTACATGAATCAACTTAATCATTCTCAACAACAATTTCACCATTTTTCGTCAACTTATACATAATTCTCATAAAACACAACAACAACAACTTCAACACAACCAAATTCACATAATCTCACAAATTCGCAAACTAAACCATACCCATGTTCAAAATCAACTTAATTAAGCATAATCATCACCAATTATCATGTTCTTCATCAAATTCATCAAAATTCACAAAGTTACCAAAACTACATAATCAAACATGGATTTTGATAAAAAAAAAAAAAAAACAACATGAATTCATCAACTTAACACATGCTTAATTTAACCATCAAAAAGGAACACGAATTTAACACACATAATCATAAGTTCATGAATTTAAGCATAAGTTAAAAACAGCCAACTACCTAATTGCTTATTAATAATCCATATGGTGAAAATAATCTCCCCCCTTACCTCAAATCTTCACTCTAACAAGCTCTTCTAAGTTGATTCTCCATTTTCCCCTTGTGCTCTTGAGTTCCTCTTCTCTTTCTCTCCAAGCCTCTTCCTCTTTCTCTATTCTCTCTCTAGCCTCCCAAAAATTTTGTCACAAATGAGCCAACCCTAGTTTGTCTACAATACACACTACTCTTTATATAATATGGGTTATGGTCACTCTGACTAATGGGCTAGTTATATCCAATTCTTATAAAATAATTCTCTACACTTTTACTTCACTTAAACCTCCCCAATTTACTCTTACACCACTAACATCTAAATTCTCTAATTTCTAATTCTAACATAATCACATAAAGGTCACTCACTCTAAAATGACCAAAATACCCTTAATAACTTAAAATCCACCAATTCCCAATAAAATAAACAATCAACAAATATAACAAATAAATAATAATATTAAATAAATCCAATACTAAAAATCAGGCTGTTACAACTCTCCCCCACTTAAATAGTTTTCATCCTGGAAAATTGCCTGAAGGAAACAACTCCCAGCACGCTCCCTCCATCCGACTCTCTAACCCCCAGGTTATGCTCTTTCTCCTGTAGGGACTATCCAAATCACCTTCGCCAAAACGACTGCTTCAGGTCCTGATGCATCTTCGTCGCTCCGGGATGAACACACAAACTACTCTGGCGGCCTTAGTCCAAAATCCTTCTCTTATGCTCGGATACATCCGGTACACTAACTCGATCATGAAACCTCATAACTCCTCTCTCGTCCAGCCTGGAGTCTCATCATTTGCCTTGACTATCCAACACCAACCAACCTACAAGATCCAAGTCCACCTTCTGACCTTCTCTAATCTCCTCCAAAACATTACCCGACAGTTTCAACATCCCCAACTTCATACCATTCGGCGTCAACTCACACACCAATCTCAAATCTCTGAACTGCTCCGCCAACTCCAATTTCTTAACCATAAGCGCCGACATGTGCAAAAACTACTGACTTAACACATCTGCCACTACATTCGCCTTGCCTGGATGATAACTCAACTCAAAATCATAATCCATTGCCTCTGCCTCATGTTCAACTCCTTCTGATCCAACAGATACTTCAAACTCTTGTGATCACTGAAAACTTCAAACTTCGAACCAAGCAGATAATGCCTCCAAATATTAAGCGAAAACACTACCGCTGCCAATTCCAAAAGTTTCTAATCTCGGTAACAGACTTAGGAATCTCCCAATGCAACACAACTTCAACCTTAGACGGATCAACTGCTATTCCACCTCTAGAACTAACATGACCAAGAAAAACTCACTTCCATCCAACTACACCTCCACTTGACTTGCGGACAAAACTCCCCCTCGATACGCCCCAACGGATTACAAAGTAATCTACTTCGTCTAACAGTTAAAAATTAAACACCAAAAGACAACAACCAAATCATACCAAATATAACATCCATGCGAGCCAAAGGTAAACAACTAAATCCGACACAACAAGATTCAAACGCTTAGCACAATCAAGAGAAATAAATGAATGTGTCCCACCAGTATGAATGATAGCAATCAAAGGAGTGTTGTTAACGAAAAAATTACCTCAATTCAAGATGTCCTGCTTTGGAACCTTCTCAACGTTCAACTCAAACACCTTAGCACCTGACTTCGCCTTCTTCGGCTTCAAACACTGTGTACTAAAATGACCATCTTCTCTACAGTTGAAACAAACAAACTCCTTACCCTTGCACTTGAAGGTACGATGTTCATCCTTGCCACACCTGAAACACTTAACCACATAATTCTTACAATCCAGAAAATGATGCCCAGTTCCTCCACACTTGTAGCACTTCGCTTCTCCCCCACTTTGGCTCGACCCACCAATCGTCCTCTTTCCCTCACCAGCTTGCTTCTCATACGGTTTGCCACGATCATTCCTCTTTCCTTTCTTATCACCAAGACTCTTGTAATAACTAGCCCTCACCTTGCAATCTTCATCAAAGATCCGGCACTTGTTCACCAACAAAGGAAAATCCTAAATCTCATGGAAACCAATGAACTGCTTAATCTTAGGTTGCAAGCCGCTCTCGAACTTAACACACTTCGATGCTTCAACTCATACCACATTGTAATGCGGGCAAAAGCGAGACAACTCCTCAAACTTAGCCGCATAGTCAGCTACAGACATATTTCCCTGTTTCAATTCCAAAAACTCAATCTCCTTCTTGCTTTTGACATCTGCAGGAAAGTACTTCCTCAAAAACACATCCTTGAAAGCTTCCTAAGTCGCCGCATCTCCTCCAATCTCCAACCTCTGGAGGGTGTTCATCCACCAGTACTCAACCTCTTCTGCCAACATATGAGTCGCTAACCGGACCTTCTAATCATTTGTCGTCACCATCGCTCTAAAAATCCTCTCGATGCCCTGAAGCCACACTTGCGCACCCTCCGGATCATATCTCCCGTTGAACGTCGGCGGGTGTTTCCTTATAAAATGATCCAACCTCAACTCATCCGCTCTCCCTTGTCGAGCATGCTGCCCATGAGCCGCCGCATTAGCTTGCATCAATGTTTGAGCCATCCGAACCATTGCATCCATAATCGATGCGTCGTTTCTTCCGGCCATCTCTCACTACACAACAAGCACCACCTAATTAGGAAAGAAAAGCTTCGACAATATACATATACATGTCGCATAAACAATTAACAAATATAACAAATAAATAATAATATTAAATAAATCTAATACTAAAAATTGGGCTGTTACAGCAGCAATCTAGGAGGCTCTAACCAGTTTTGTCTTCTTCTGAAGGAACGTCGCTTTCAAGTTCTGGTCGTATTGTTTGTCCTCTTCTGACCATGTGTAGAAACAGACAAATAACTTCAATGGAAAACATAATGTAACAGATCATTTCCAAACAATCAAAGGACCTTTCTAGTACTATTCAACGACATTATCCATTAGAGGCAAAGTTTTCAAATTTGAAGAAAGCTTCTCAAGGACGAATTTGATGCGCTGACACTCTTCAAACAACGACTCTATCATTTCTCTCCAATATAAGGACCTAAGCAGTTTGAAGAACTTAAGTGACTTCACATAATTTACAAGTGCCAAACTGTATCAAATTCAAAATTGGACAAACACATAAAAAATTCTTACAAACTGTATATCTTAGAATTTCTTAGTGTCAGAAGTTACTTGAACTTCAAGTTTTGTTTACCACTCTTTGAGATTAAACTGTAAACACAATCTCATTTATTTGTTAAACTCTGAATGTATAAGCCCTCTTATGTGAGACAAGGAAGTCTCAAACTTGTGTGTTTGACCATTTGTAATCTTGTGTGATTATAGTGAAAAATCCCTTAGAAAGTGCAAGGAGATTGAACTAACCTCAGATTGTGGGGTGAACCAGGATAATTTCTTGTGTTGTATTTCTGTCTCTTTGGCTCTCTCTGATTATCTTAACTGATTTTCTTTGTTCAAACCAATAAAAAAGATTTTTCAGAAAAAAGGCAACACAATTCACCTCCTTTTCTTATGTTTTTCTCACCTTCAGTGTTTGTTTGCTATGACTTGCACATAAAGTTATTTGTTGCCTCTGACCCAATGTAGATTTCAGGTTATTGGGTTGCAGTGTATTTGGTTGAAATCCAGTTTGAAACATGAACATATTTTATAATATTTTTTACTATATTGTCAAACAATAATATTTGCTATAATTTATTGTTTAAACCATGGGGTAAAGAGGGTCAAAAATGAGGAGGAAATTTGAGTTGGAGTAGCAAAGTTTATTTGAATCTCAATCAAGGTTCAAATTTAAACCCACTAATACCATATAAAACTTGAAAGATGAATGACATTTGTATAAAAAATTTTGGATTACTTTTTGGAACAATTATTTCTTCCCATTTCTTTTGGGACAAAAATATGAGAGCGAGAGTGAAAGAGGAAAAGAGAAAGTAAACCTAGGACTGAAGTCTTGATATTAATCACATGTATGGTTCTGCTTTTGACTGTTGCTTATTCACTTTCATGCGTTCACATTCGTTTGTGTGTTTCATGTTATGACTGGGAGCTACTTGGTAGCACTACCAGGGGAGTGTGAATGTCTGATGGTTCACGTCTACTGTAATATATTAAGGTTGTTTATAAATTTAACAATTTGGATGGATGCTATGATATGCTGGAAAAACCTCCTTTTGTTATTTCCAAATACACTTATTATGACCCAAACCTGTATTTCATGAATTTGTTAAATTTATGTATTTAACAATAAACTCTTTTTCAAATTAGTCGATCTTTAGATAGGATATTAAATTTAAAAATAATAATAATAATAATAAACCATTTTATTTATACGTATCTTAGTATTCATTTTGTGTAACACACAAGGGCGGATGCACTCTAAGCCTATGTGTGGCTAAAGCCACACATGCAATTCCTTTTTTATTTTTATAAAAAAAAACACACAATATGTAACAATATCCAATATTCCCTTCCCTATCCATCTGAGCTCTCTCACCCTGTCCTCTATCTCTCGACACAGTCACAAAAGAACAACAACCACTCTCTCTCTCTCTCTCTCTCTCTCTCTCTCTCTCTCTCTCTCTCTCTCTCTCTCTCTCTCTCTCTCTCTCTCTCTCTCTCTCTCTCTCTCTCTCTCTCTCTCTCTCTCTCTCTCTCTCTCTCTCTCTCTCTCTCTCTCTCTCTCTCTCAGACTCTCAGTTCTCCCATGGTCTTGTGCTGCTCAGCTGCTGCCTGCTCACTCTGACTCTCTATCTCTTGCTATTAATGTCGTTTACCCTTGGTCTGATCATGGTAAACAAAGACGTCGATTTTGTAATAATTGGTTTAATTTGTATGATTGGATTGAGTATAGTGAATCTAAGGACCTAGCATTTTGTTTAAAAATGTGTCTAAAAGTGGTGGGGATCACTTTGTGGGAGATGGTTTTCGTGAATGGAAGAATGCTCGAAGATTGACTAATCGTGCTACTTCTTCTTCTCATGTAGATTGTGTGCATATGTGTTATGCTCTTATGAACCCAAACCAAAGTATTAAGGCTTCATTGTTTAATCAAACTAAGTAAATGAATGTTGAATATCATGTTCGTATGAACACATCCCTTCTAGCTACTAGGTATCTTTTGAGGTGTGGTTTGCCATTTAGAGGAAGTGATATTTAAAATTTTTAGTCACACATATAACAAATGTCTAGATCCGTCCCAAGTAACATATGTAAAATCTTCATAACAAACATGGGATATTATAAATTCTTCATTACAATTTACATGTTAATCAAGTTGTTGTCTTGTCGACATGTTACAAGACATCAAATACTCTATATAAAAATAGTTAATCACATAAATCTAAACCAAACTTTTGAAAACAGCCGCAATATTGTGTTTAGGTACAACGTGTTTAATGTGGCCGAGCCGAAATGTTCCTGATACAGCCAAATAATGTCATGCAAATTTGCAATCAGAACTATTTTTCAGCTTCAATGGGTTCATGCACCATTGCATAGTTACTTTCTCAGTGACCGACCAGTACACGGATTCATTGTATTTTTGCATGCGTACATCCATTCCGTAACATCCACAAGGACCAAAACTATGTTTAGCCTTTCTACTTTTGGGATCCATAACCAAACCAATCCTTCACATTAATTGAATAACCAAAGAATCACCAATTATTTGCACATAGGCATGCATAGTGCAATAATCTGTTAGCAACATCATAAATTTACCAACCCTGCGATTGACACATATGATGGGATTTTCTCCCTCGCATTTGTTGTGCCTTAAGTTTAAGGCTAGGGTTCCTCTTTTTGTATATTACACATAAATTCCATTATCAACATTGAAGATTGTCGTTTAATTCGGTCTTGTATGAGATGTGTCTCCTTAAATCTAAATTTTCTTCTTAAAAATTATCATGACATTGGCCTATAATTAATGACCCGAATACCCAAACCCGAATGGGTCACCCAAGCCCGATAAAAATACATTAGTATTATGTTGATATAAACTAGAAGTGTCGGTGACCCGGTTAGTCCTCACGCCGCTTTGAACCTCTTCGTCGGTGGGGTTCTTGGACTCCGCCGACAAGTCCATGTTGCCAAACGGTGGCACAGAAGGAACACAATAGTCATTACAACCATAATTCAGCATCTCCTGACTCTGGTTTCCTAAACCAAATTCCGGTGAGGATCCAATATCCGTCGTGTTAACCCAATCAGAGAAAATTCCTGCATCCATGTTGTGAAACCCGAACTTCTCTTGTTGTAACATTCGGAGTGATGTCACCCGCGGCAGTGCAAAGCTCTGATCATCAATTTCCAGGAACGAATCCAACATTTCGTCCACCTGGGACGACGATGAAGGCGAAGAACCATTGCTGCATTCTTTGCTTGAAAATGTTGGAATTTCCTTTTGCGAGCTTGAGTTCTTCTTGTATATTCGACACAAAACCCAATCATCAAGCTGCATCAATAAATCATATAAGTTAGATTCTTAACTTTTCTTATTAATAAAAACGAGCAAGGAAATATAATATGATTGTGTTGCTTACTTTTGAGCTACCAAGATTGTGTTTTCGTGAAGCGTCAAGAAGACGATACTCATGCATAATCCAATTAGTTTTTGTTCCTTTTGGTGCTTTGCCAATATAGAAAACGAGTGCTTTTTTTATGCCAACTTTTCTACCTTCAGTTGTGATAATTTTGTCTGTTCCTGTGGCTTTCCAGTAACCAGAACCAGCAACTCTGTTTGGTCTAGAACCATTTGGATATTTCCTGTCCCTTGGACTGAAGAAATACCATTCTTTCTCACCAAAATTCGCCTTGCCTGCACCAAAACCATGACATGACAACAATATTAAAATTGCATCCCAATAAAACAAATTAAATGCAAACACAATATTCAGCAGCAGTATTAACATAGTTGTGATTTTAGTGCATGTTTTATGTTACCATGTAGTAAGTGTCAGAATAGAAAGGGTAACTATTGCAAAATCATAATGGTTCACCGTTATTCTGACAAACTCACGGTAATATCAAACATACATTTAGTATTTTAAAATTTAAAGACATGAAAAATTCTGCAATTGCAACCTAAATTGTGCAAAACTTTAAATAAACATTGGTGATAATTACCTGGAAGAACCCAAGGATCAAACTTGTACAAGTCAATTTCAGCAATAATTGGCAAAGAAAAATGATGCCCTGCAACTTTACGACATAGATACTGAACAAGAAGCTCCTCATCAGTGGGGAAGAATCTGAAACCAGGTGGTAAACTCAACTGTGAAAGAGGATCTCTCTCTGGAACTCCCATAATGATGAAACAAAGAACAAAGAAAGAAGAAACAGTAGTGTTTATTGATGAACAAGAGAGAAGAAAACAAAACGTGTTTCTTTCTAATTTTTTAATAATTGTTTTTCTTTCCTTTTTTCCTAAAACAAGGAGAGATTGCGGTTATTTATATAGGAATACAGTTGTAAGAGAAAATGCATCGTGATCTTTGTTGTTGTACTATGTGGGACCAATTTGAGTTTGGAGCCTTTAAGGATGTGCCACGTTAACGGTTTAAAAAGATGATTATGCGGACAATCTTGTTCTTATCTATTTACCGTACGGTCCCTGGGCTTTGACGGGTCCGATTCAATGTATGGAACTGTTCATTGTTTAAAGCCAAATAAGTTAAATTCAACTGTTGACCAAAAACAAAAGGAAAGTATTTATCTCTTCCCTTCAATGAATAAAGACTTGATATATACCAGCGAAAAGATATTTCAGTTTTTTTATTACGCTTACACGTGTATATTATCAATTATATTTTAGAGAAATTTGTGTGTAAAATATAAACGATATTTTTTATAAATATATATATATATATATTTGTGACTTTCAAATGTAACAAACTCAATAAATCATATCTATCTTTTTCAATGACAACAATAATATAACAAATATAATAAAAATTCTTATCTTTTTTAATAACACCGACAATATAACATTATTATAAGAAAATTTGTTTAAGGGTATAATTGGAATAACAAAAAAAGTCAGCATAAGATCCTCCCAAAAATGGCTATTTTCAATATATATAGTATAAATTAATTCATTATCAACAATAAAATACTATAACGATTGTACTAAGTCTTTTTTATTGGATATTCCCTCAAACAAAAGTCTTTTTAGAGGATGGGGATGTCTTAGTAGAGCATTATTCACATAATATTTTTTTTAACTAATATATAAATATAAATGTTGTTTGATTTGTCTCAATTAATATTTTAAAAATATGAAATTGTTATAATTTTTTATTATCGATTATTAAAGATATTAACGATCAAAATTGTATATTGACATGTTTTCTATGATTGATTGCGACAAGTATTTTGGAAGGGAAAAATATGTGAATGTTAATCAATTAATTAAATTTTATCTTTATGTTTAATTACTAAATTGAATTGGAAAATACAATTAATCAGCAAATATTTGAATATATATTTTACAATAATTTTGTAATTTTTTATCTGTTCCATAAAGAGATTATCTCGAGGGAGATAATGATACTCACATTGATACGACAGATTGATGAAGAATGTGATACATTAACAAGGTGCTCGCTGGAATCTGTGGTAAAAGCCTGGTTGTCGGTGAGGCGGAAGGGGGTATGACCTGCACATGCGCTCTGACGCCCAAGTCAGATGGGAAACAAGGTGAGTGTGAGGTTTTTTGGAGAGAATGAACTTACCTAAAATTGTAGTGGAATCCCCTTTATACAGGCATAAGGGAGTGTAATGGGCTTGGAGTCTTAATTATCGGGGCTTACCATGTAACTGGGTCCTTGCTAAGTGGATAAAAAATTGCTCTTCTCACAAAGGGAAATGTTCACTCCTATACAAAGTACCGAAAATACCCCTGCGTGACTTAAGTCACGCTCGGTAGCATCAGCGTGACTTAAGTCATGTTGCGCTCTGTTATAGAAACAGAAAGGCAAAAACACAGAACCATTGTGTTCTAAACATTACAACTTGCGATTGTGCTCCCTCCAAGTGCGATTTTCTTCATTCTTGCGCCAATCAACGTCAATTTCTACCCCAAAATCAAGCAAGTGTTTATTATCCTATTGCATTGGCTTTTTATAGTTTAAATTTTGGTTTTTTTGGAGAAATTTCACAATTTTAGGATTTTAGGGTTTGATTTTCATGTTAGTTTTTAGGATTGTTAATGATGAATTAAGATAGAAATTGTTGTTTAGATGTTAATTAGAGTAGGTTTGACTCAAATGTGGTAGGTTCGAGTTAGGTTAGATTTAGAAATTGTTAGATTTTATGTTGAACTCTAGGTGTTTGCTTAAATGTCTCAATGAAAATTTGTTTGATTTTTGCATTATTAATGATGAAATAAGTTAGAAATTGGGTTGCTAATGTTGATTATATTGAGTTTGAGTGCAATGTGGTAGCTTAGAGATTGAAATGACACTGCCGAAATTGAACTGTTGTTGTTGATTATTTAGAAATGACACAATGTCCCTATGAAAATCATTGATTTTTGCTTTTGAAAATGTTGTGTAGATATGTCTTAGAGACTGGACAGATTGAGAGCGGGCAGGGAGACCATGACCTGGAGTGCACGGGCTGAAAAGGCGGTTGCGAGCCCTGCTCCTCGAAGGAGACAGAGCGTTAGGAGACAAGATGTGGAGGGGACGTCGTCTCAGGCAAGTGCGTCCCAAGTAGTGGACCCCACGCAGCATCAGCATCATGAGGAGTATCAACCTCAGTACGAGCAGGCTCAGCAGCAAGAGGGTGAGGCCCAGCAACAGGCTCAGGAGGTGGTCGTTCTGGAGAGTTTTCCCGGGGGGCCCCACTGACTTGACGCTTCTCCCGAATTTCGGTAGACATGTGGCATGCAGGCTTTGGAGCGACACCAAAGTAAGTATAATTGTTTAATTTTATTTAATTACGCGTCAATTGATATGTTTATTTTAATTTAATTTAATGATTTAATTTTTATGTTAAAATATTTTAATTACACGTCAATCTAATTACGCATCAATTTTAATTACGCGTCAACTTAACTACGCGTCAATTTAATTATGAAATTCTGGCAGGTATGGTAACAACACGTAAAACAGAGCACAATGAAAGTTGAAACAGAGCACAATCACACAGTATCAGAAGCAGCAATGTAAAGAGCAGAAAATAAAAGAACACATATATTTGTTAACCCAGTTCAGTGTAAATACCACCTACGTCTGGAGGATACCAATCCAGGAAGGAAATCCACTATGAGGAATTAATCCTATGACTCAAGACACAGACCCCCTGTTCCTAGTCTTCTGACTTAATCTCCACTAGTCTGATTTCTACCCAACACCTGAGTATAAGAAACCCCCTTCTTACTTCCTATTCAAGTAACAACCCAGTTACTAACAGCTTCTGAAATAACAACCCAGTTTATGAAGACACACTTCAATAAAACAAAAACATCATTCATACTTAAAAGCTTAGAATGATTTACAACTCAACACTTCTAAACCAACTCAGATGAGTGGTGTACAATCAAAGCCTAAGCTTACAAAACTCAAAAACTCTTAAAAACTCTAAGACTCAATTTCTGGTTTTTGATTCGTAATCTTCAATAGCAGCAGCACATCTCCTTATATAGACTTCAGCAAGCAAATAAATCTGGATCAAATAATCCTCAAGATATAATTCTGAAATTCTACAAAGGCTTGAAAAGGAAACATATATTTTTGAATTCTATCTTGCAAAGATTCTTTAACAAATATAATCAAACATAAACACGAAGCAAATCTGCTCAAGATCTTCAGCAAAAATATCATCCTTCTAGAAACCAAATGGCTGAATAAATCATCAATAAATCTTCCACAGATACGCACAGATTAAATCAGGAATAAAGCAAAACATCCAGCTTCTGAAGTTAGCTTCTGAAGTTCAGCTTCTGAAGGTCAATGCTGGTCAACGTCTGAACAGTGCGTCTGAAGTACTGTTCAGCTTCTGAAGGTCAACACTGGTCAACGTCTGAACAGTGCGCCTGAAGTACTGTTCCTGCGTCTGAAGACCAAAACTGCTTCTGATGAACAGTAAACCAGGATTTCAGCTTCTGAACCTCCTCAAATCCAATTTCTTGCTTCTGAAGACTTCTTTAACATATGGAGACGCATTGCTTGAGCACTTTGATTTTACCAAACAATGTAGCCAACCTCAAATAACCAACAATCTCCCCCTTTGGCAAATTTTTGGCTAAAATCAAATGCAACACAAATACAAGTCCTTCACTCAACAAAAAGATATTCAACCATGAAGAACTCCACAAACAATTAACCATAGCAACAGAGATAGCAACAGCGGATAAATGCTATGATAAACATATAGCTTCAGTTCCAATCACACAAACACATCCTGAACTCTTGAAGCACACACAACAACTTCTTATCATCTTCTGACACTTCTCAGTCTCTGATCATCACATGAACACTCCCCCTGAAGCTTCACAAACACACAACCACATGAACACTCCAGCTTCACAATTAAACTCAAACAAACTTCACAGTTCCAGACTTCACATTGCACAACTCCTGAAGCACAAACACACAAACATACCAGCAACACACACCAGCTTCAAAACAACTTTCCCCCTGCAACTCAGCACATAAACAACACTCCCCCTTAATTCTGAACTGCAGAAACTTCTGAGAAAAATCTTCTGAAACTGTAACACTTCATAACTCAGGAACTTTATGCACTCCCCCTTAGACAAAAAAACTCCCCCTCAAACATATCATCACATCACTTCTTGCATTGGTTCTGAACAAAACTCTGAACAAAACTGTCAATTTCAAAAACTGTTGAATTCAAACTCTGAACACATTCTGACCAGCTCCATTCTGAACTCAAACACAAGTTTGTCTCCCCCTTTTTAGCCACAAAATTTTGACAAAACTCAGACTTCATATAGGGAACAAAAACTAAATATGTAACACAGATCCTCAAAACTGAATGAATATCAGACTCAGACTCAGGGTCACACTCAGCATTTGCAAAACTGGCAGGTACTTCATTTTCCTCACATCTAACTTGCTCACCCTCAGCAATATGTAATTGCTATAACTCCTCATGCAGACAAACCCCTAGCTTGCTTCTTAGATTCTCAAATTGCTTGGCATCCAAAGCTTTAGTGAAAATATCAGCAATTTGTTCTTCAGTATCCACATGTTCAAGCTGAACAATCTTTTCCTCCATAAGATTTCTGGTGAAATGATGTCTGATATCAATGTGCTTGGTCCTGCTGTGTTGTATGGGGTTCTTTGAAATGTTAATAGCACTTAAATTATCACAGAATAAAGTCATAACTCCTTGTTCAATGTTGTATTCTTCCAGCATCTGCTTCATCCATACCAACTGTGAACAACTACTTCCAGCTGCTATATATTCAGCTTCAGCTGTAGACAATGAGACACAGTTGTGTTTCTTACTGAACCAAGAAATCAAGTTATTCCCCAGAAAGAAACATCCACCAGAAGTACTCTTCCTGTCATCTGCACTTCCAGCCCAGTCAGCATCACAATACCCAATCAATTCAGAACTTGCACTGTGTGAGTACATGATCCCATAATCACTTGTGCTGTTCACATACTTCAGAATCCTCTTCACCTGAGTCAAATGACTCATTTTAGGATCAGCTTGATATCTTGCACACACTCCAACAGCAAAAGTAATATCAGGTCTGCTTGTAGTAAGGTACAATAAACTCCCAATCATAATTCTGTATTGACTCTGATCAACTGCAACTCCTTGTTCATCTTTAGTTAGCTTCAAGTGTGTAGCTGCAGGTGTTCTCTTATGGCTAGCATTTTCCAACCCAAACTTCTTGACTATATTCTTGGCATATTTACTCTGTGAAATGAATTAGTATCTTCCATTTGTTTGACTTGCAGTCCAAGAAAATAAGTAAGTTCACCAACTAGACTCATTTCAAACTCAGATTGCATCTGCTGAACAAACAACTGAACCATCTTGTTTGAAATCCCACCAAACACTATGTCATCAACATAGATTTGAGCAATCATCAGACTTCCATCTTCATCTTTCACAAACAAGGTCTTGTCAGTTCCTCCTTTTCTGTATCCTTGAGTCACAAGAAACTGTGTCAGTCTCTCATACCATGCCCTAGGTGCTTGTTTCAATCCATACAAAGCTTTCTTCAGTTTGTAAACATGATCTGGAAAATTATGATCCACAAACCCTTTAGGCTGTTCAACATACACTTCTTCTTGTAAATAACCATTCAGAAAAGCACTCTTCACATCCATCTGAAACAGTTTGAACTTAAGGATGCAAGCTACTCCCAACAGTAATCTTATGGACTCTAATCTGGCCATAGGTGCAAAGGTTTCATCAAAGTCCAGTCCATCCACTTGAGTGTAACCTTGAGCAACTAACCTTGCCTTGTTTCTGACCACAGTTCCATGTTCATCTGTTTTGTTCTTGTAGATCCACTTAGTACCAATCACATTCAAACCTTCAGGTCTTGGAACAAGATCCCACACTTCACTTCTTTTGAATTGATTCAACTCATCTTGCATGGCTTCAATCCAAAATTCATCAGCAAGAGCTTCTTTAACATTTGGCTTAATTGCACTTTTGCCCCCTATCTTTTGCCAATTGTGCGATTTTGCACCCCATCCTTTTTTTTGAGCGATTTTGCACCCTATCATTTACCCCCTTTCTGATTTTGTAGCCCCTCATGTGTTTTTTTGCACCCTATCGCAGAGCGAAGTCAAGGCGAAGGCAAAAAAACACACGAGGGGGCTACAAAATCAGAAAGGGGGTAAATGATAGGGTGCAAAATCGCTAAAAAAAAAAGATGGGGTGCAAAATCGCACAATTGGCAAAAGATAGGGGGCAAAAGTGCAATTAAGCCTTAACATTTTTGGGTTCAAACTTTGACACAAAACAAGAATCAGTAGCAACTGAGTCTGATCTTCTGGTTCTGACACCTTGCTCAAGACTCCCAATGATTAAATCTCTGGGATGATCCTTCTGAACTCTAATAGAGGGTCCTTTACCAGTAGGAACATGATCTGGATGAATTTCTTCTGCTTCAGACTTTGCTTGATTTTCTTCTTCTGGAGCTTCTGACAGTTGTTCTTCTGATGCTTCAGTATCTGGAACCACTTCAGCCTCATCTCTGTCTTTTTCAGCAGACAGATCATCTATCACAACATTTATGGACTCCATAACAACCTTGGTTCTGGAATTAAACACTTTATAAGCTCTGCTGTTCACTGAATAACCCAGAAAAATTCCCTCATCAGACTTAGGATCCAGCTTTCTCCTGTTTTCTCTATCAGCCAAAATATAGCATTTGCTCCCAAAAACATGGAAATACTTCACAGTAGGCTTTCTCCCTTTCCACAGTTCATACAAAGTAGAGGTTATGCCCTTCTTTAAAGTCACTCTATTATGGATATAGCAGGCAATATTCATAGCTTCAGCCCAGAACATGTATGGTAGCTTCTTTGCATGTAACATAACTCTAGCAGACTCAGCTAAGGTTCTGTTCTTCCTCTCAACTATACCATTTTGCTGAGGTGTTATAGGTGCAGAAAACTCATGCTTAATCCCTTCAGATGCACAGAACTCAGAAAATTTCTTGTTCTCAAACTCCTTCCCATGATCACTTCTGATTCTGATGATAACACAGTCCTTCTCTCTTTGTAATTGAGTGCACAAATCTCTAAATACTTCAAAAGTATCTGATTTCTCTCTAACAAAGTTAACCCAAGTAAATCTTGAATAGTCATCTACCATCACAAAAGCATACCTCTTTCCTCTAATACTCTCAACTTGCATAGGTCCCATTAAATCCATATGTAACAGTTCAAGCACTTTAGTTGTTACCCGATGTCCTAATCTGGGATGAGACTTTCTTGTTTGTTTTCCAATTTGACAATCACCACAAACATTGTCCTCATTGATCTTCAGATTAGGTAGACCTCTGATAGCTTCAGAATTCATCACTTTCTTCATACCTTTCAGATGCAGATGACCTAGTTTCTGGTGCCAGAGTCTGACCTCTTCTTCTGAACTTATAAGTCAAGTAGACAGACTCCTTTCTTCTTCAGACACCCACAAATAACAGCTATCTTTTGTTCTGCAGCCTCTCATCAGAACTTCACCTTCTTGACCAGTTACAAGACACTCTTGCTTGTTGAAATTCACTTTTAAATCTTGATCACACAGCTGGCTTATACTGATCAGATTTGAAGTCAACCCTTTCACAAGTAACACATCATTAAGTCTTGGTAAACCATCACTGATTAAATCTCCTATTCCAAGAATCTCACCTTTTGCTCCATCACCAAATGTTACATAGCTTTTGGAATAAGGCTTTAAATTACT
The DNA here is from genome assembly GCA_018208015.1 of Medicago ruthenica. Lineage (NCBI taxonomy): Eukaryota > Viridiplantae > Streptophyta > Magnoliopsida > Fabales > Fabaceae > Medicago > Medicago ruthenica. The sequence continues at coordinate 41,156,999 of CM031378.1, forward strand.
CAAAAGCTTCTTCACACCAGTCATGTGTCTGGAACAACCACTATCAAAGTACCAATCTTCCTTAGAGGTGGCTCTCAATGATGTATGAGCTATGAGGCCAACAGTCTTGTCTTTGGGTTTCCACACCTTCTGAACATTGTTTCTGGTTGCAGCTGGTTCTACTCTTCTATACTGAAAATGCTCAAGATAACCATACAGTTTGAAACAGAATGGTTTGATATGCCCCTTTTTTCCACAATGATGACAAACCCATGTATGATTTCTTCTCTTGTTCTTGTTAAACTTCTAAGGTTGCTTCTGATGTTTCATCTTAGATGTTCCAATCATAGGATCATAAGTTTGAGTAGCAGGAACAAACCTTTTAGCAGGATTCTTCTGTTTGAGGTTCTGAGTCTGATCAACAAATCCTAAACCAGTTTGTTTTCCTTGTTTCTGATTCTCCAATATCTCCTCCAACACATCAGTAGCAGTATTCATCATTCTGACCTGCTTTTTCATATGTTCAAGCAGGGAATTCAGTTGGCTTACTTCTTCTTTGAGATCATAATTTTGCACTAAGAGTTCATCCTTCTCAGCTTCCAGTTGGCAGATGGTCTTCTTCTGATCCACAACTTGCTTGCAAACTTCTACACTTCTGATGTATAAGTCTTGTAATTGTCAGCCAGTTCATCATATGAGGATTTTTCAACTCTGGCTTCAGACACAGATGAAACTTCAGACTCTGAGTCAGACTCTAATAATGTCTCAGACTCTAAAACTGCTTCAGTCTTTGACCTAGCTCATAAGGACTTAACCTTAACATCAGACTTGTTTCTTCCCGTTAGGGCAAAAACAACCTTAGCAGACTCACTCTCTTCATCTTCTTCAGAATCTTCATCAGACCATGAAACAGCCAAGCTCTTCTTCTGCTTCTTAAGAAAAGTGGGACATTCTGATTTGATATGTCCATAACCTTCAAACTCAAAGCACTGAACACCTTTAGCTTGATTGCTCTTCTCCTCAGTCTTGGTCTTCTTCACATCAGTCTGTTGCTTACGCTTGTTGAATTTGAAGTTCTGACCTTTGGTTTTGGATTTTCTGTCAACATGCTTCAGAATTTTGTTGAACTGTCTCCCCAGCAACACAAGTGCTTCTGATAAGTCACCATCATCCTCATCACATTCTTGTTCATCCTCAGCTTCAGTATTAACAGCAAAGGCAATTCCTTTCCCTTTCTTCTCAGGCTGTTTACAGAAAGCAGTTTCAAAATTCAACAAGGATCCAATTAACTCTTCAACCTTCATAGTAGAGATGTCATGAGCTTCCTCAATAGCTGTCACCTTCATGTCAAATCTTCTAGGAAGTGACCTGAGTATCTTTCTCACTATCTTCTCATCTGACATCTTCTCCCCAAGAGACTCAAAAGAATTTGCCATATCCAGGACATTCATATAGAAATCTTGGATACTCTCATCCTCCAACATCTTCAAGTTTTCAAATTTTGTTGTGAGTAATTGAAGTCTGGATAGCTTGACCTTTGAAGTACCTTCATGAGTGGTCTTGAGTATCTCCCAGGCATCCTTGGTTGTAGTGCACTGCTTGATCAGTCTGAACATGTTCATGTCTACTCCATTGAATAGTGCATTCAAAGCTTTGGAGTTTCCAAGAGCCAGATCATCTTCAGCTTTTGTCCACTCTTCTTCTGGTTTTAGCACCTCAGTCTTATTCCCATCTTTTTCTAACACAACTGGATGATCCCAACCTTTTAACACTGCTTTCCAGGTTCTGCTGTCAATGGATTTCAGAAAAGCACACATTCTAGACTTCCAATATCCATAATCTGTGCCATCCAGCAAAGGTGGTCTGTTGACATATCCTCCCTCCTTGTCCATAATTGCCAGAAAAGTCTTCCCTGGAGCTCACCCAATAACAGGCAGGGTGCCTGCTCTGATGCCAATTGAAATTCTGGCAGGTATGGTAACAACACGTAAAACAGAGCACAATGAAAGTTGAAACAGAGCACAATCACACAGTATCAGAAGCAGCAATGTAAAGAGCAGAAAATAAAAGAACACAGATATTTGTTAACCCAGTTCGGTGTAAATACCACCTACGTCTGGAGGATACCAATCCAGGAAGGAAATCCACTATGAGGAATTAATCCTAAGACTCAAGACACAGACCCCATGTTCCTAGTCTTCTGACTTATTCTCCACTAGTCTGATTTCTACCCAACACCTGAGTATAAGAAACCCCCTTCTTACTTCCTATTCAAGTAACAACCCAGTTACTAACAGCTTCTGAAATAACAACCCAGTTTATGAAGACACACTTCAATAAAACAAAAACATCATTCGTACTTAAAAGCTTAGAATGATTTACAACTCAACACTTCTAAACCAACTCAGATGAGTGGTGTACAATCAAAGCCTAAGCTTACAAAACACAAAAACTTTTAAAAACTCTAAGACTCAATTTCTGGTTTTTGATTCGTAATCTTCAATAGCAGCAGCACATCTCCTTATATAGACTTCAGCAAGCAAATAAATCTGAATCAAATAATCCTCAAGATATAATTCTGAAATTCTGCAAAGGCTTGAAAAGGAAACATATATTTCTGAATTCTATCTTGCAAAGATTCTCCAACAAATATAATCAAATATAAACACGAAGCAAATCTTCTCAAGATCTTCAGCAAAAATATCATCCTTCTAGAAACCAAATGGCTGAATAAATCATCAATAAATCTTCCACAGATACGCACAGATTAAATCAGGAATAAAGCAAAACATCCAGCTTCTGAAGTTCAGCTTCTGAAGGTCAACACTGGTCAACGTCTGAACAGTGCGTCTGAAGTATTGTTCAGCTTCTGAAGGTCAACACTGGTCAACGTCTGAACAGTGCGTCTGAAGTACTGTTCCTGCGTCTGAAGACCAAAACTGCTTCTGATGAACAGTAAACCAGAATTTCAGCTTCTGAACCAATTTTCAGCTTCTGAACCTCCTCAAATCCAATTTCTTGCTTCTGAAGACTTCTTTAACATATGGAGACGCATTGCTTGAGCACTTTGATTTTACCAAACAATGTAGCCAACCTCAAATAACCAACAAATTACACGTCAATTTAATTGTTTATTTTATTTTAATTTTACTATTTAATTGTTATGTTAAAATGTTTAATGTTTATTTTAATTGTTGTTTTTTTATGATTAAATTGTTGTGTCTTTTTTAGTTATTCAAATGTTTATAAATAGGACATTCAAATATCTTTTTACGATTAGGCCTGCCTCGCACGGGAATAAGCTTGGGAAGCTGACAGTCCCGGGACGGGAACAGGTATGGTTCTAACAACGGCTGAATGCATCCGGTATTGCCCCCCTCCCTCAGACAGTGCATCATTTCTCCATTTCACTTCTCAAATATCTAAAAACTCTCTAAAATTATCCAACCTCAAATTTCTTCAACTTCAAATCACCCATCATTCCAATAACAAGTAAGTTTTCATAATCAAGTACCATTGACATTTTATGTTTATATGTTACATTTTTCCTCTTAAATTAGAAATTTTTAGTTTTAGGGTTTGTTTAAATTTTGATTTTTTTTGGTAAGAAATGATACAATGTTTACATGTAAATGACTTATGTTGTTTAAATGTTTAGATGTTTGCATGTTTATGTTGTAGTTTTTAGTTTTAGGATTTATGTATAATTTGCACTCCAAGTGTTTGATGAAATGTTTGAATGAGTTTTTCATTGATTGTTTTTTAATTTCTTATGGTGTAGATCTTAAACAATGGAATTTGCTCAACGCTCAAGTATGCTTCAACGGTGGAAACCCTAATTTTTCAAGGTTCGGGACGATGTCACGTTTAAAGAACTGAAGGATCAACTTGATGAAATCAACCAACGACTCAACCACAGAGACACAAGGAGGGTGGAAACATTTGGTATAAACGTCCATCGTTCGACCCAAAGGGGAGATTGACGTTCAGTCGGCCGGAGTTAACGAACGACGACGACGACGTAAGGAGCGTGTTCTCGATATTTGGTCAGCACAGCAAGTTCCCGAGGATCGAGATTGATGCTACGTTGCTAAGATCGCCTGAAGATATTCTCAAGAGTTTGATTCGGCCATATGAAGATGTTTAGTTAGTATTATTATGTTGTGTCATTATTTTGTTGGATTTTAGTTTAATTTTTGTTAGTTTGCTGCAGATGTTGACATTGAAGTGTCTTATACTTAGCGTAAATGTTTGCAAGTCTCTTTGGAAACTCAAAAGAATGAAGAGAACACAACATGTATTCTGCTGAATCAGCTATATAGGTTTTCACATCGAATTCCTTCGTATAGGATGAGTGCCACAAAAGGGAATGTATTTCTAAGATGTTGTTTTGTACTTGATCATGCTCCTCTGTCAATTGAAATTTGTCAGTTGGTAGGGCAGTAAAATTAAGTTCAAAAGAATATATTGGGATTCAATTTGATAACCTATGACAACTCATCTTATATGAAGGGATTCGATGTGATAACCTATATAGTTGATCCAGTAGAATACATGTGTTGTGTTCTCTTCATTCTTTTGAGTTTTGAAAGAGACTTACAAATTTTTACACTAAGTATAAGATACTTCAATGCCAACATTTTCGGAAAACTTTCATGAATTTAATTTTAATCCAACATCATGATGATACAACATCCTTAGGGATAATGTAATGTAATGTAACGTAACGCTTCGTTTATTTGAACGGAGATGAAATTATAACTAAATAAATTTGTCGTATTATATTAATTTTGGAATTTATTACGCGTACTAGTGTATTTTTAGTTATGATTTATTTTGGATCATGAAGGAATTGTTGTTATTATTGTTTCTAAGACATGACATGCTTTTAAAAAATGAACATAATATATTGTATGGTTGGGGTCTTAAAAAATATTATATTTGTGCAAAATTGATGAAAACTTAACTTACATAAAACAAACATGACTTAAGTCACGTTGGCGTTGTACGTACGTGACTTAACTCACGTTGATTTTACCGAACGTGACTTAAGTCACGTTGGGGGTATTTTGGTCAGAACACATATGAATGAGCAAAAGTGTTTGGGAGAAGAGCAATTTCCATGTGGATATGGTCTTTAGCCGGACCGGAACAATTTTCTAAGTGTTAACAACAAAATTGTATCTCTCAAAAAAGAAAAAGTGTAATAAATAATATAAATAATGGTTAGATATGTTTTTGGTCCCTATAAATATATTAATTTTTCGTTTTAGTCCTTTTAAAATTTTCCTTTGACTTTTAGTCCCTATAAAATTTTTAATCACCACTTTTGGTCCATATTTTTAAGTCAACTCATGTGTAGCCTTCATATATTTTAATCAAATTGTGCATAAATGTGTAGAATATTGTAAAAATCTATCCAAAAAAATATAAGTTTTTAACGAAACATAAATTAAATATGAATTTTTAGCCGTCAAAAATAAAAAAAAATCATATTTAATTCGTTTTTTGTTAAAAGATTATAATTTTCGTTGGAGAGATTCTTATAATATTATAAACTTTTATACAAAATTTTATTCAAAAATATGAATTGTACATATGGGTTTATTTAATACTAATAGGGATAAAAAATGAAGATGAAAATTTTTTAAAGACTAAAAATTGAAAATAAATTCTAGAGAAATTTAAAAAAAAACGTTGATTAATTTATAAAGACCAAATATCAATTTAATCCTATGAATAAACATGTGAATGTCCATCAATTAATTAATTTTCTCTAAAATAATGCAGAGGGTTACACAAAATAATTAAAAATGAATCACAGATATAAAGCTACACACGTGTATATATAGAGAAAGTACTTTCTCTCAGTTTCTTTCTTCTTGTTCTTGCTGTGAGCTGTGTGTGCGGTCGGCGTAAGCGTAAACAGTTTTAAAAAAGTTTCATTCGATCTCGTCATTGTCATTTTTCACGTGTGAGTTTTCACAGGACGGTGAACACGCGTCAAGTGCTAAAACTCAGGGTAGAAAAAATTATGAACATGTGAAAATAAAATCCTATTTGTTTTCAATAATACGTACTCCCTCCGTTTTTTTTTATCTTTTTAAGTGTCTCTTTTGTAATATTAAATGTTGTCTTGTCAATATTAACCTTACTTATTTATTACAGCAAGAAAAATATATGAAATAAGATATTAAATGTATAAGAATATTATTAAAAAAGAATAAATTATTGTATCAAAAAAGGTAACATTTATTGATTGTCTTGATTTGTGTAAAATATCAAAACTGACAATTAAAAAGGAACGGAGGAAGTATATATCTATTTCTCAATTTACTTAAATCAGAGTTATTTATATTTTACATTGAATAAATGATAATCTATTGGTAGTTGCGAATATTCTATATTCTATCTAATAATATAATATTTTGAAGATACATATGAAAACCAAATTGTTAGGATAAATCGTTTTTCTTTTTTCATTTCACTGTCACAATCAATTTGTTTGTATTTATTCATTGAGTGGAGCATTTTGCGTATTATGAAGATGATTAGATGATTGGATGGTCGACAAACAAATTGGTATATTCATTCAACGATGCTGTTGTGTTGTAAAGCTATGTTGTTCGACACGTGGTATTTCAATTATACTTACTCTTACCTACTTTTTGAGTTGAGCAACTTTTTTGGCCTAGGTCTTTCTTTCACTCCTCAACCTCTACGAGCAAGCTTACAAGTATTAATTATGGATGAAGATTTTGAGCTTTTGTGTGGTTTTCATAAAAAAAGGTAACGTGGTGACGTTGTTGGTCAAGGTCAAAATAATGGATTGGTGTGATTCAGTGAATTGTTCTCCCATGATTGGTGACATTTTATAGTTTTGTGAACGTGGACAAGTTTAGGTTATAGATAGGAAAGAAAATGGACATTTGCCTTGCTTGTTTGGATATGCTGTGGTCAAATTCCAAATTTGAAAGAAATTATAATAATTTCAAACAACATAACAAAAAACATCCCCCATAAAATTGGGAGGAGGGATTACATGATACGTAAGCTAAGCTTGTACTTTGTGTGGCTTTCATAAACAAGGCTTAATTTTAGCAATTGATGTAATTGGTGATTTCGGTTCCTCTATCTTCAATTGTAATTTTTAGTCACTCATCAATTTTGATCGGTTTTAACGTTTGTGTCTTCAATCTTCATTTCAGTAACATGCATGTAAGCACTGTTTTATTAGATAGCTATAAAGCTTACATGAATTTTTAAATTGTATAACTCATTTTTTAAATCTGGGACGGAGCTAGAAGAGGGACCACGAGAGTCCATAGTCTCCCCTTAATTTTTGAAAATAAAAACCTTATATATTACTATGCTATTATATTTTTCGGTCTTAATATTTATATTTATATTTTGTAGACTTTATACGATATTGTATAATGATTTTTTTTTACTCAATCTATTGGGCCTTAAACAATTCACTATGCCAAAAAAAGGGATTTAATAGCACTTTTTTTTTAAATTGCTTTTCTCACATCAAACAAAGCTAAACCACACCAGAAAATGACGTTTTTACCCCGTCGGCAGTTAAGTGCCGCTGGGATGGTGCATTGACAGTTAATTGCCGCGCGGATGCATCGGCAGTTAATTGTCGCCGTCCCCATCAGCAGTTAATTGCCACTACGTTCAGTACTTATGCATATCAACACTGTAGAACCTGCACTTCAAGTTGCAAATTTCTCCAAAAACTCTCTCAAATCATCCAAATCCCAAATTTCTTCAAGTTCAAATCAACCAACACTCCAAGAACAAGTAAGTTTTCATAATCAAGTTCCATTCTTATTTTATGTTTATATGTTACATTTTTTCTCTTAAATTAATAAAATCTTTAGTTTTAGGGTTTGTTTAAATTTTGATTCTTTTTGGCAAGAAATGATACAATGTTTACATGTAAATGACTTATGTTGCTTAAATGTTTAGATGTTTGCATGTTTATGTTGTAGTTTTTAGTTTTAGGGTTTATGTATAATTTGTACTCCAAGTGTTTGATGAAATGTTTGAATGAGTTTTTCATGATTGATTGTTTTTAATTTCTTATGGTGTAGATCTGAAAAAATGGCTCAAGTATACTTTCATGTATCATTCAACGGTGGTAACCAACATTTTTTCAAGGTTTGCGACGACGTCACTTTAAAAGAATTGAAGGATCTACTTCATGAAATCAACCAACAAATCAACCACAGAGACACGAGGAGGGTGGAATATGTTTGGTATCACCTTCCATCGTTCGACTCAGACAGGAGTTAGCGAACGACGACGATGTGAGGAGCATGTTCTCGATATTTGCTGAGCCGAACATGATCCCCCTCGAGATGGATGTTACGTTGCTGAGGTCGCCTGAAGATATTCTCAACAGTTTGATTCGGCCGGATGAAGGTGTTTAAGTAGTATTATTATGTTGCGTCATTATTTTGTTGGATTTTAGTTGAATTTTTGTTAGTTTGCTGAAGATGTTGGCATTGAAGTGTCTTTTACTTAGCATAAAGGTTTACAAGTCTCTTTGGAAACTCAAAAAAATGAAGAGAACACAACGTGTATTCTGTCGAATCAGCTATATAGGTTCTCACATCGAATTATCTCGTATAAGATGAGTGTGACAAAGGGAATGCAGTTCAAAGATATTGTTTTGTGCTTGATCATGCTCCTCTGTCAATTGAAACTTGTCAATTGGCAAGGTAGTAGGATTAAGTTCAAAAGAATTTATAGGAATTGTATTCCTTTTTGTCATGACTCATCTTATATGAGGAAATTCGATGTGAAAACCTATTTAGTTGATTCGGTAGAATACATGTGTATGTTCTCTTCATTTTTTTGAGTTTTCAAAGAGACTTGCAAATTTTTACTCTATGTATAAGACACTTCAATACCAAGATTTTCGGCAAACTTTCTAGAATTTAATTTTAATCCAACATCATGATGATACAACATATTTAGGGATAATGTAATGTAATGTAATGTAACACTTATTTTGTGTATTTTTAGCTATGATTTAGATCGGATCATGAATGAATTGTTGTTATTGTTGTTTCTAAGACATGACATGGTTATAACAAATTAATCAAAATAAAGCAAAATAAACCCGAAATCATGTTAAAATTGTACCATAAAAAACTACGATAATGTGCCATAAATTTACAAAAAAAATCTAACAAATGTAAAAAAAAACTAACAAAAGTCCTAAAAAAATGCCCTAATCTTGATCCTGGTCCTAGTCATGTTGTTGCTGCTGCCTCCTCGACCTCCTATGTCTCCTGGACATTATCGGTGTCATCATGTCCCTGATACGGCGCATCGCCATACAACTGCTCATTGCTCATCGCCTCCTGACCCAAGTACTCATCAGCCTGGCTCATAACGCCACCAACCATGTCAATGGTATCAGGCGAGCCTCTCTCCTGGTGCCGATGTGATGGTGTGCAATGATCTGCTCCTCATTTGCTAGCCTCGAAGGAGATCCATCAATAGGTGGCAGAATCTTTGGGTGAGACACATGTCCGTACTGTTGGAACAAAATGTGTTTAACAAGTCTCTTATGAATTAAGGGGAGATTGTTGAAACATTTATGTGTAAACATATCTCTCTTTATGGTTTTGATGATGACAAAGTGTTAAAGAGAAAATTGGTTATTTGCTAATGCTTTGTTCAAGTGTTTTCAGAACCACGTATTTTATGAGTGATTATTAAGAATGGTTATGGAAGAACAAGCATAGAGCAAGAAAGGAAAGCTAAGAAGCAAGGTTGCAAAGCTAGAAGGAAACTGGGTTTGAAGAAGTGCTCCTGAAGTAGAGCTTCTGAAGTGGTCCTGAAGTGGTGCTCCTGAAGTGCAACTTCTGATTCTGAAGGCAGCTTCTGATGTCTGGGTGCTTCTGAAGAAGTCAACGCAAAGTCAACTCCTGAAGCCAGCTTCTGATCCGTACAAGGCAGCTTCTGATGCAGCAGCTTCTGATGCACTGTTCACAGAGAAGCTTCTGAAGCTGATGTGGCATGGAAAGTGACCAGTACTGTGCGCATTTAATGCCTGGATGTGTCAGAACAACTCAATGGAACAGTTGTCTCCCTGACCCAAACATTCTCCAGCTTTTAAGGTAGGCAAGTAGGCAAGTTCAAAAATGGCTGCTGCTCTGGTTTTTGCAAAAAGCTCAGCACACTTTTTCAGTCTATCCTAGTACAACTTGCAACGGCTCTTTCCTTAATTCAAGCAAATCTTCAACAGCTATATTTCATCTATAAAAGGAAGAAGATTTGAAGAAGAAATTGTCTAAGACTCTTGAAACAAAGAACTGAACTCTTGCTCTGTTTTGCTGTCAAAAATACGCAAGTTACCCAACCTCTTAGAAATTCTTTTTATCTTTGTAACTTAGAATTTCTTAAGGTTAAGAGTCTTAACCTGTGTTGTATTTAGAGAACACCTCTGATATTTTATCAAGTGTTCATCCCAAACTCCTTTACTTGTAAACCAGTTTGGTCCTTAAAGTCTCAGTCTGTATACTGAGCATTTGTAACCTCATTCCTTTGTGGTCTGAGTCAGAAGCCTCTTGACTTAGTGTCTTGAGCATTGGGAAGTCTCTTGTCTTAGTGACTTGAGCATTGGAAGCCTCTTCCTTGGTGGTTGAGCATAGAAGTCTCTTTCTTTGTGATTGAGCAACTGGAAGTCTCTTCCTTAGTGGTTGAGCAATTGTAATCAGAACTGATTATAGTGGAACTCTCTTGTTGGAGAACAAGGGGACTGGACTACTTCTCACATTGAGAAGGAACCAGTATAAAATTCCTGTGTGTCTCTCTTCCCTTATCTTTTAACTTGTTAATCCGCTGCATTTAATTCTGATAACAGTTCAGAACCTGGTTCTGAACTTATATTAAGATTCTGAAAAGAAAAGAACAAGTTTTTGAGTCACACAATTCAACCCCCCCCCTTCTTGTGTGTGTTTTTTCTCACCTTCACGTACCACCTCATGTATCCCTCCTCGTACTGTCATGGCTGATCAACCTCCCTACCCCACGCAGCCTGAGGAATGATGTGCACACGGAAGTCTACGAAAGTCTATGCAACGGCCTGAAAATGGAGAGGAAGCACAGATGTCGGAGCTCTAGGGATGTCTTGCACGTACCTGTATTGCCTTTTAATCCGCTCAGGCAAGTGACGGTAGATGATGTCACGACCACACATGATCCAGCCTGAATACCAGCATATCTCCACAAACTCTTGGATCTCCCTATGATCCTTGTATGGCATCCAGGTAATATCATCCATCTCCAAACGATCCAGCGCCAGACGGTAGGACTTCGGATTTGCATGACCCCTGTGTGGAATCCATCTGGAAGCACAAGGAAAGTTTTGCCGGTAATCAGAATTATCGTCATGTGGGTAGACTTCTGGTAAATGTGCCAAAAACCATCCCTGCACAAACCAAACACATTTATAAGTTATTAGCAAACATAGTAAATTAAAAGGCATAGTAAATTAAAAGGCATAGTAAACACATTTAAAACACATTATATTCATATAAACAAGCATAGTAATTTAAAATTATTACCATCAAAAGTGTTGTGCTTCCCCCGATCGTTTTTCTTGCAAGCGAAGAGGCCTCGAATAGACTATGGTAAAGGTATGCCAATGCCATTCCTCCTCACGAGTACTCCCTTATCCCAGAAAAGGACTCCATCGTCTGCAGGTATGCCAGGTCGATGTGTTTGTTGCTCTTATCACCGAACAACGTACATCCAAGCTGATATAGGAGGAAACCCCTCACACATGCAAGCCTACGCCTGCCTAGCTCCTGGAGCTGCTCTTGCGTCTCAGCACGCGCTAATCTGGTGGCCTCACTCAGGTGATCCTCATAAAGCTCCTTTAGCGCCTTATAGCTAATGTAGCCACCATACTCAGTCTTGCAATTTTTCACCGCATAATCATGGGTGACACCTAAGTACCTCACCATCAAGTCCACCCCATCAACCTGAGACACCTTCTTTCTATGGCTCAACATCCGCCCTTCAACAGGAACATGCAGCAGACACGCCACATCATCTAAAGTGATGGTCATCTCCCCAGTAGACATGTGAAAGCTGTTGGTCTCGGAATGCCACCTCTCGCTAAGCGCCTGGAGCAGAGCATGATTAATAGTAGAATACCCTGTGTACAACAAATCATGCAACCCACTCGCCCTTATAGGATTCCAAAACCAGACTTGATTCATAGGTGGACGCTGGAGATCTGCCACCTTCGCCCCGTGATTTATGCTTCTAATCTTACGGGTGTTACGAATCTAAAATAATAAAACCACCACATAAATAAAAAAAACATACAAAAAAAGCCATATACTTCATATATAAAAAAATTATGCGCGCACAATAATTGAAGACAAAAAAAATAATCAGACAATGGCATGTGTTCGTGTCATTTTTTTAAAAAGTTATCATACAAAAAAAACATATATTTCATATATAAAAAATTAAGGCGAACAATAATTGAAGACAAAAAAAAAAATAATCAGACAACGGCATGTGTTCATGTAATTTTTTTTAAAAGTTATCATACAAAAAAAAGCATATACTTCATATATAAAAAATTACGCGCGGACAATAATTGAAGACAAAAAAAATAATCAGACAACGACATGTGTTCATGTCATTTTTTTTTAAAAGTTATCATACACAAAAAGCATATACTTCATATATAAAAAATTACGCGCGAACAATAATTGAAGACAAAAAAAATAATCAGACAACGACATGTGTTCATGTCATTTTTTTAAAAGTTATCATACAAAAAAAATATATCGACTTCATATATAAAAGTTAAAAAAGAAATAAGAAAACTTACATTGTTTGCATTATACTACAGCCGTAATGCAACATGTGAAGCATAATCAGACAACAAAGAGCCATCATAAGGCCCTCCAGGAAAAGGAGCCCCATCAGGTAACTGTTGTGGGGCGTTCGCAGCCGCAATCTCGTCCTCATCTGGTGCAGCCGCATCGTCGTCCCTACCCTCATCCGCAACATGCTGGACATCATAGCCACCATCTGTGGCATCATGTAGCTGCTCCTGATAATTCAGGTACTGGGTCGGGTCCTCCACCTGCGACTGTGTCGGCTGCTGAGAAGAACTACCCTCACCCGCAGAATGATCGGGCCTCCGGCCTCTTCCCCTCTTAGGCACATGAGGGTTTGCAGTCTGCCTCTCTCGTTGAACGCTGCCGATCATCGTCTGTCTACCAGCTCTCAATCTATCTGCATTATGATCAGACATATCTACACAAAAACATAACTCAAAAAATTAGCCATAATAAAAACATCATTCACAAAATTAACATCATAAACTAACTAAAAAAACAATATAAACTAACATCATAAATAACATCATAAACTAACATCAAAATTAACATCATTTAGGCATCAAAATTAATCTAAACTAACATCATAAACTAACTAAAACATCATTTAGGCATTTTAACAAGCACTTTGAGTGCAACATTCACATTGTGTTAATTGTGTAAATTGGACAACATTCACAACCATATTATACTTAAACATAATTTAAACAACACTCACAACAACTACATTCATCTATAACATCATAAACTACACATGCAATCTACCAAAATTTCAATTTAATCATAAGCCCTAACCACATGCAATCTACCAAAATTAACAAAAATAAACCTATCTAAACTAACATTAACATTAAAAATGATTAATATTACTTACTTGTTGCTGATGGGTATGAAATTGCTTGAATTTAGAGGAATGAAATTGGAGAGGATTGGAGAGAAATTGAGAGAATTTGGGAGAATGAGTATGTTTCTAAACCTGGAAAACAGGTTCTGTTCTGATTCTGTTTAAGTATAGACCGCAACGGCAGTTAGCTGCCGATGGACCCCGCGGCAACTAACTTTAACTGTCGATGCACCATCCCAGCGGCACTTAACTGCCGACGGGGTAAAAACGTCAATTTCTAGTGTGTTTTAGCTTTGTTTGATGTGGGAAAAACAATATTCCTTTTTTTTGCATTTAATAGCACTTAAAAGCGCTATTGAAACCTCCACTATTGTAAGTATACCATCTTTAATAACACTTTTAAAGTGCTATTAAAAGTGTCTGTCTTTAGTAGCCTCTTCCCTAGAAGTGCTATCGTTCCTACTTTGCGAGTTAGTGAGGCGTTTTCAAATGGATTTAATAGTGTTTTTTTTTTGAGAAAGTGATATCACAGACCCTTTCTTTAATAGCCTATTTTAAGAGAGTGCTATCGTAGGCCTTTTTTTTTATATAAAACTATATTTTTTGAGATTATAGAAAGTAAATATATTTTAAAAAATTAATTGCATTCATTATAAAAGAACCTAACAACAAAATACAACGCAAATTCCAATTACAAGTATGGAAATGCATCCTTCGTCATAAAAGCAAAATTACATCATTCATATTTCATTAATACCACTCACAAACCTAATAAACCCATTGCACATTGGAGATTCATTGTACATACACAACAATTACACTTGAAAATTCATATTCATATGTACCAAATACTTCAATTAGCTTAATCTTTTCAACTCTGAGCTGCAAAGAACAATCACAAATCATATCATTACATTAAGTAGTTACGACAATGTTCACAGAGACAAAATAAGCAATAACAATTAGTAGTTGCGGAAATCACAATTAAGGTGAATCTTTGAAATACCTTCTTGTTACGGTGATACTCTTCCCTTAAACCAAGTTATTACAAAACATAATTAAAAGTAAATTAAAAAGGTATAAGGTTTTGTGAATGTAATCTAGGCTCCAAGGTGTTTTAAAGACATTCACCACATGAGTTTAAACGGAATTTGAAAAAAGGTCAAACCGTTGTTGACCAAAGGATTATCGAACGTTTAGTTCACTTTTATAGTTAACAAATTTTTACTTTAGTACTTGTATTAGTAAAATACTCTATGTAGAAAGATTTTAGACCTAATGAACAAGTAACTTGAAAAAAAAAAGTTTTAAATTGAGTTTAAACGGAATTAGAAAAAAGGTCAAACCATTGTTGACCAAAGGATTATCAAACGTTTAGTTCACTTTTATAGTTATTAAATTCTTACTTTAGTACTTTTATTAGTAAAATACTCTATGCAGAATGATTATAGACCTGATTAACAAGTAACTTGACTAAAATAAATTTTCAAATTGATTTTAAACGCAATTAGAATATAAGTTCAAACCTTTGTTGACCAAAGGATTATCTAACGTTTAGTTCACTTTTATAGTTACCAAATTCTTACTTTAGTACATTTATTAATGAAATACTCTATGTAGGATGATTATAGACCTAATGAACAAGTAACTTGACTAGAATAAAGTTTTAAATTGAGTTTAATTGCAATTAGAATAAAAGTTCAAACCTTTGTTGACCAAAGGATTATCTAATGTTTAGTTCACTTTTATAGTTACAAAATTTTTACCTTAGTACTTGTATTTGTAAAATGCTCTATGCAGAATGATTTTAGACCGAATGAACAAGTAACTTGACTAAAATAAAGTTTTAAATTGAGTTTAAACGGAATTTGAAAAAAGGTCAAACCATTGTTGACCAAAGGATTATCGAACGTTTAGTTTACTTTTATAGTTACCAAATTTTTACTTTAGTATTTGTATTAGTAAAATACTCTTTGTAGAATGATTTTAGTCCTAATGAACAAGTAACTTAACTAAATAAAGTTTTAAATTGAGTTTAAACCCAATTAGAAAAAAAGGTCAAACCATTGTTGACCAAAGGATTATCGAACGTTTAGTTCACTTTTATTGTTACCAGATTCTTACTTTAGTACTTTTATTAGTAAAATACTCTATGTAGAATGATTATAGACATGATTAACAAGTAACTTGACTAAAATAAAGTTTTAAATTGAGTTTAAACGCAATTAGAATAAAAGGTAAAAACCAATGTTGACCAAAGGATTATCTAACATTTAGTTCACTTTTATAGTTACTTAATTCTTACTTTAGTACTTTTATTAATAAAATACTCTATGTAGAATTATTTTAAACCTAATTAACAAGTAACTTGACTAATATAAAGTTTTAAATTGACCTTAAATGTAATTAGAATAAAAGGTCAAACCTTTGTTGACCAAAGGATTATCTAAAGTTTAGTTCACTTTTATAGTTACCAAATTCTTACTTTAGGACTTTTATTAGTAAAATACTCTATGTAGAATGATTATAGACCTGATTAACAAGCCACTTGACTAAATAAAGTTTTAAGTTGAGTTTAAACGTAATTAGAATAAAAGGTAAAAACCAGTTGACCAAAGGATTATCTAACTTTTAGTTCACTTTTATAGTTACTTAATTCTTACTTGAGTACTTTTATTAGTAAAATACTCTATGTAGAATGATTTTAGACCTAATTAACAAGCAACTTGACTCAAATAAAGTTTTAAATTGATTTTTAACGCAATTAGAATATAAGTTCAAACCTTTGTTGACCAAAGGATTATCTAACGTTTATTTCACTTTTATAGTTACCAAATTCTTACTTTAGTAATTTTATTAGTAAAATACTCTATGTAGAATGATTATAGACCTAATTAACAAGTCACTTTACTAAAATAAAGTTTTAAATTGAGTTTAAACGCAATTAGAAAAAAAGGTCAAACCATTGTTGACCAAAGGATTATCGAACGTTTAGTTCACTTTTATAGTTACCAAATTTTTACATTAGTACTTGTATTAGTAAAATATTCTATGTAGAATGAATTTAGACCTAATGAACAAGTAACTTGTCTAAAAAAAAGTTTTAAATTGAGTTTAAACGGAATTAAGAAAAAAAGGTTAAACCATTGTTGACCAAAGGATTATCGAACGTTTAGTTCACTTTTATAGTTATTAAATTCTTACTTTAGTACTTTTATTAGTAAAATACTCTATGGAGAATGAGTATAGACCTGATTAACAAGTAACTTGTCTAAAATTAATTTTTAAATTGATTTTAAACGCATTTAGAATATAAGTTCAAACCTTTGTTGACCAAAGGATTATCTAATGTTTAGTTCACTTTTATAGTTACTAAATTCTTACTTTAGTACATTTAGGTTGTGCAATTTGTAAATGTGATGATAAATAAACCTATTGTCTTGAGGTTTTGGGGGTGTTTTGTTGATTGCTCTTAAACCGGTGTTATGATCCAACTCACTGAATCTCAACAAGAGTACTAAATTGTTTTTTCACAACCACAAACAATGTAAATTTAAAAAACAGGAGACAAAAACATGTCAATTTAATTGAAGACTAAAACTTAATTTTTTTTAAGAGAAATAAGACATGAAAAATATATTTAATCCCTTTATTTTTAATCGACATTTTTATTTTGGATCAAATATATTTTTGTCTTATAAAAAATTGGTTTTAGTTCCTCTTTTAAACATGCATTGTGTGTTTTTTCCCTTACTTTTAAATCATGTGTGGTTCCTGTTTTATAGGTCTTTTAAAATATGGTGCCTGTGTTACTTGAGATAGAATACAAAAGCGTGTTAATTTTTTTTTTTGAGGGAAGTGTATTAAAATTTTTTTTAGGGAAAAGTGTATTAAAATTGTTTTTCAAAAACCACAAATGATATATATTTTAAAATGAAAATGCTAATATGTTTTCTAATTGCACATGTTAGTGATTTTTTTTTAAGCAAATGGAGTGCAAATGGTTAACCTACGCAACACCCAAAATATATTAAAACGAAAATAAAAGAAAATACAAAAACTGGGGGACATAAACCTAACTCAGTCAAACCACATACTCTTCCCAAACGGGCATATAAACATGTTAAAGTACATCAAAAGTGGTCAAACAAAAACAAAAGCAAACACACACACATCACAGACACTATCCAATGAACCCGCGTACGAGCGCGAAACCAAATAGCAAAAAAACAGTGGTGTGTGAGCTTCACTTTCAAAACGGCGAATAAACCGACCGCCAACACGGATCGATTCACGTACCAACTGCCCCTGCGAAAACTGCAGCAAGCATTCTAGCTATTTCTAGCCATTCTATCCGAATTCAATCACAAGGCTTGAAAAGGATTTAACAACAACCTTAACTTTCCTGGCGTGGTTGATGCAGACCTGTATGCTTTGAACCTGCAGATCTCTACAGATCTGAGATGGAATTAGAGAACCAAAGCCAGACTCTTCAATAGAACTATGAACCCGACGACGAAACGACGACGGAGAGCACGATACCAAAGAGAAAACTAAGAGAGACGGGGCTAATATAACCAACCAGAACCTCAAACAAGCCCAAACACGTTTGGAACAAGGAATGAATTCTTAAAATAAGCAGAAACTGACGGTCGATGGAGGCAAACTGCCCAACCACCGCCGTTTGAGTCACGACCAACAGGAAGCTATCTGACCAGATCTGAGGAACCAAAGATGCAGAACAACCACGAAGGTTTAAGAAAAGGACAGAGCAGATCGCGGCGGAGGGGTCGCCGACGATTGCTTTAGCAACCCCAAAAGGGGTTTTCAAGGTGGTGACGCGACAAAGAAACCGTCGGTCGCACCACCCGCGCGTACAACTACATGGAGGTGGAAGAGTTTGGATGATTTAGGGAGAAAAAAAGGTTGAGTTGTGGTGGAGGTTGGCCGGATGTGATGGGGGAGAAGAGAGCTTCTCTCTCTAAACGTTGTTCTTTTTGTAACTCAAGAATCATGTTAGTGAATTACACATAGAGACAAAACCAAGTTAGGAGAGATAGGAGAGTTAGGAGAACAAAAAACATGTCCCTTTGAAAGGAGAGGTTAAAGGCTAATATTTTTTGATTTAAATATGTTTCTTGTCCCTACATTTTGTGCGACTTTGAAAAATAGTCCCTACATTTTAATAAATGTTTTTAAAATTCCCACATTTTTACTCCGTTAGCATACATAAATAGTCTATGCTGTCAATTTGTACCCAGTCACCAAACGGAATGGTAATGTGGCAATTTATTTTTTTTCACAGTTTTTTAATGGATTGGGCCGAACAAAATGGGTAAAATAAGACCCGACCCATGTATCCAACCCATTTCGGATTCCAATCCCTAAAATCCCAAATTTCTTCTTCTTCCTTCTCGCAAAATTTCTTCTTCTTTCCCCTTGAAGCGTGCGATCTCTCTTCTTTCCCAAATTTCTTCTTCTTCCTCTTTTTCGATCTCTCCCCATCCATGTGTCATAATCTGGGTTCAGGATTCAAATGGGAGAATTTTTCTAGATCTAGGATTCACGCTGTAATTCTTGAATATGAGTTTATTTGTGTGGATCAAGAGCACACATGGTTGAATATGGGTTTTTGATTCTCAAATCTGGATTTTTGTGGTTAAAAATTGTAAGTGTTTATGGTTAAAAATTTTGAGTGTTTATGGTTCTTGTTGTGGGGTGTGTTTGTGAGGGAGGATTTCATGAGGTTTGCATAATGAGAAGTGAATGATGTTGTTGAGATAAAGAAGATTTGCTAAAAGATGAATAAGGGTGTTGTTAAGAAGATGAAGATTAATGAAAGAATAAAGTTAGGGAATTGAATATGGTTAGGGATTTAGAGGGTTGAATTTTGTTGTTGTCTTTGATTTGTTGATTGTTGAAGAGAGGTGAAGAAAACAGGGAGAAGAAGTCAGAGAGATGAAGAAACGCATGAGGAAGAAGAGGAAACACTCATTTAAATGTGGGACCCATTACTACCACATATACATCCATGTGTATCTGATTTTTTACCACAACTTAAAATAATTGGGACCCACTAACTGCCATGTCAGCATTTCGTTAAAGAATCGACATGCTAACGGAGTAAAAATGTGGGGATTTTAAAAACATTTATTGAAATATAAGGACTATTTTTCAAAGTCGTGCAAAATGTAAGGACCAAAAACATATATATTTTTTTTAAAACTACGTACATTAGTTAAGAGACAAAATTATCAACTATTATTTACATTTGGATTGTAGATCTTACCATTTAGGCCTTTAGGCCCTACAGACAAGGGCTTGGACCCTTAGAGTCAGGATGGGCGCCCTCCAGAAGGGCATAAGGCCCACCTGACAGTCATATATAACCTTAGGGAACCTTCCTAAAAGGAGACCCTCTGGGGCGCCCTCAGCAGCCTATGAGGGCGCCCTAGTCATAGTTTTGGCCCTATACGATTTGGGCCCAAAACCATGATCGGATAGGCCCAAACCGAGGCTACAAATAGTAACCTTGGGATCATTCCCAAATCATGACATAAACAGACTCAGAAAACCCTAGTTTTTCGATATTGTACTCACAGCAAGTACAACATTTTTTAGATCAAATGTTGAAATGTATATAATTTTTACGATGATGATAGGGTTAAGCTACAATTTCAATAAGAAGAAAGGGATGATATATATTTCAGGGAAGATAGATCCTCAAAAAATTAAGATGATAGCCAAACATGAAAAAAGAAGTAAAGCTTTGCTGGATGAATAGTGAGGAACAATATGGCAGTGGCAGCAATTATGCACCTATGGATAGGTCAATGTCCACTGCTTACTCACAATATCAAAGTGGATTCCATCCTCCTCCACCAATCCCCTATTATCATTATAACAATTATGACCCCACGTTTGCCCCCTCAACAATATGGTTATCCTCCACATTATGATCCTATGTTTGCCCATGAGCAATATGGTTATCCTCCACAACTACCTCTCTGTTAGAGTATTAGTGCATGTTTGGATTGGTGGTGAGATTGTCAGAATTACGGTGAGCCATCATGATTTTGACAAAGGTTAGAGCTTCAACAATCCATCATTAATCCAAACATATATTTAGAATTAGTTTTTGTTTTTATATTGGGTCTTGGTGTATTTTTGGTTACAAATAGAGAAATATAGGGTTTTGGTGTAAGTCCTAGGTATCATATCATAAAGTTGCTTAAAGTTATGTCACATTAATATGATTAGGAACCCCTTTTTGTGAGGTTCGTAAAATAGTAATGCTATTATTGTGAGCCAGGTTCCAGGTTGTTTTTTGAGGGAAGAAAGAACAGAAAGGGGGTTTTTTTTTATCATGTAAAAGGTACATATACCTACTCAAAATTCTCAAAATCCTCACAAAGTTATCAATCCATTTGTCAAAAGGTAACCCAAAAGATGCCACCTTTTACCAGCAATGCATATATAAACATATTTACAAGGGAAGTAAGAACAGACCAATGATGATAAATCTAAAAAAAAGAACAGAACAGAACTATGGTGGCAAAAATAAGCACCTTAATGAAAATCTAAATGTTGTTATAATCACCAAAATTATACTAGTTTCATTGTGATCCTTGGGTAAGTCTATTCATCTCGTTTTGGTTACCGAGAGTTTCCATGAGAAGGGGTGGGGCATACTGTGCTGTCCCTTGGTGTTCTTCAGAATCTTGGCAGAATGAGAGAACTATTGTATCAATTGACATCTCCACCACTGCAAAGAATAGAGTTGCAACAGTATATCCAAGAGCCCAGCATACCTGCATTACAATACACCAAATATAAAGTTCTGACAATAGTTTTAGAATTCACATTTGATGGTGAATGCATGCATGAATTCAATATATTTTGTTCTAATATTACAAGTGAAAAAAATTACGTTACGTTTCTTAAGTTCTAGTAATCAAGTACTTTGATACAAACAATGAAATGGGGCCTATTTTTCCAACATTAAATACCATACATTGTTAGAATGCAGCTAAATTAGAAACAGGTAATTACGTGCCATTGTTTGATTTGAGAACTTGATGGCAACGATACAATCAACTAGATGTAAGTTTTGTCCTTATGTAGATAGTTTATGAGTTCTAAGTATTCGGCCCATTTTGTCAAAAAAAAATATTGAGCCCATAAGCCCATTAGTGTAAATGCATATATAATTTACAAAATTTCTTTTATGGTGACACGTTTTGTTCCTCCAGTGCACGTTGACTTCCACATCCGGCACCATTGCCTCACCACTGCTGGCCAGCCAATCAAACGCAGCACTGAACAGAATAGAATTCTCACGCACTGCCACAACCTCCATCGACCCTGTTCAATTTTGGCCAGATATACTCTTCTCTTCCGCATGTCTGCCGCCACCATTGTACTCACTGTTATGAGTCTGCCCCAGTGGTCAGTTTCAACCACCATCGCTGCCGGGACTCCGGCCAGCTTCCATGAACCACTACTGTTTGAGCTGTTGTGCTCTTATTTCGTATTTCAGCCACTTTGTTATTCCTAAAAATGACTAATTCTTACTAATCCAACAAGTCGGTCTCTTTCTATGGTTTCAACTGGCAGTGCAAAAGAAAAATTAATGGGCTCTAATTATGGTCCATGGTCTAATGCCTGTCTTATAATCCGTCTCTTCACACCAGCTAGACCAACTATAAATCTTTCTGTGTTGTGAAATGAAGCCAAAATTTTTGACACTAATGACATTCAACGCTTATAAATTTATAATACTCTGTTGATGACAAATTAATCAACCTTCGTTCAAGGGTTCTACTTCAGTTTCAGCCAATGCTCAATGTGACCCTATTATCATAGGAAGTGATCATTGAGGTGGCAACAATGCATCTCACCCTACATGCACTTACTGTCATAGGAAATGGGCATGCAAAAGAGAGGTGCTTCAAAATGCATGGTTGTCCTCCTCAAGTTACTCTTGCTCACAATGTTGACATCTTGCCTGAGCAACCAAGGGAACCTCCTAACAGCAGTCTGTCACCCTTACTTGGAAAATGAGAAGCTTGAGATTATTGTTAGATCTAGATTTAAGGGTAAGTATACTGTTATGGCATTGGTCACATGTGAGCTCGTCTGGATCACCCAACTAGTTCACGAGCAAAAATTTATTGAGGTCTTTCAAATGAAGTTGTTTTGCGATATTTAGGTTGCTCTTCATATTGCTTCCAACCCGATTTTTCACAAGGAATAAACATTGAAGTGGGTTGTCATTTAGTTAGAGAAAAAGTTCTATCTGGTGATATTGTCACTAATTGTTATTCTAATGTTCAACTAGCCGATAATCTCACTAAGACTCTCATGAGTTATCGAACTGAGTTTATCAGAAACAAGCTCGGTGCATATGATCTACATGCTCCAGCTTGAGGGAGCGTGTTTGAGTTCTAAGTATTTCATGCATAAGCCCATTAATATATATCTGTGTTTATACTCTTGTAATCTTTCATTTGCACCATACAATTTGATGGTGCAAAGCATGAGCTAATGTAGGATCAAAATCGTTTTGAACTATTTTTGAGTTTCAAAACAATGTCTATTTTCTAAAATATATGGATTTGACATTAAAATATATGATTATAAACAAGACATACCACAACAGGGAAGAGTGGAGATGAGGTCTTGTTATGGCCAGAACTGTACT
Organism: Medicago ruthenica; assembly: GCA_018208015.1. Classification (NCBI taxonomy): domain Eukaryota; kingdom Viridiplantae; phylum Streptophyta; class Magnoliopsida; order Fabales; family Fabaceae; genus Medicago; species Medicago ruthenica. The sequence goes on from CM031378.1 coordinate 41,180,415, forward strand.
TGTGTGTGTCTAACATTAGGAATGCAAACACGGAACTTGAGAGACTGACACACAGTTTTCCAAGGAACAAAATGACATCTCCGATCACATTAAGACGCCCAATCTTTAGAATGTTATTCATTATCAAATCTGTTGCTATAGAAGACGCGCTAAAGAAACTTTTGCCAGTTATAGCAATCTGCAAGCATCAAGAAGATAATCACAGTTAATATCAGAAAAGTCAACAATATATATAACAATCAGCGGGCATCAAAATTATGCTTTATGGTAAATAATGTAGATTAACATAAGTTACCATTATATAAGCATTTCGGTTTACTGATTTGATTGTCCACTCAATACACCTGAGAAAACATTGAGAAGATTGGTGTGCAGCCTTGCCTATCCAGCTGCCATGCATATGGCTAGATACTTTTAGTTTGCGACGAAGAGATTCAAGCAAAAACCGGATTGATTCTACAAATGACACTATCAGAGAACCAAGAGCCACAGATCCGAGACTGTAACGCATAAGCCTTTTCATGGAGGAAAAGACTGACAGAAATGGAATTTCATGCTGCATTGAGAAATATAAACTACATTTAATAACTTGGACAACAGAGAATTATTCAAGTATCAAAATGAAAAATCTTCATCAGTAGACGGTCTTGTTCAAGTCGGCCAAAATAAATACCCGCCTCTGTTTCTTTTTAGTTGCGTTTTAAGGTTACTTACACATACTAAGAAAACTATTAAAATATTGTTACTTTTGATGGGAACATGTTATTCAGTATTAGCTCAAATTTGCCAAGTTGTTGGTGTAAGCAGTTCAGCAATCTGATTATTAAACATTTTTTTATATGTCACACAAGGATCTATATTTTAATAATTTATCACGATACATCTTTTACCAATGAGGAAAAACTTCTGAGCCAAATAGCAACTTACAGATGTTTCACCGTGGGCCCAGTAATAAGAGGCAACAGACCCAGCAACCACTGTTGAGGAGCACGCTACAAAAAATTGTGTGGCCCAATAGCACCCAAATAGGTGAAAAAGTATGGAAATTCCAATATGTGGTGTGTAATGAATGCTATATCCACAACAACGGTCACAGTTCACCCGTTTTGCCACAAGATCATATGTGCAGCAGTTAGAGTTGCAGTCGTTCTGAACAATCTGGCCAGAGCTGAATAAATGGAGAGCAGCTGAAGTCCAAATCATGTAAAACACAGCAAGGATAGCATATGGGATGATTGGAAAAATTATGAGTGCTTGAACTTCTCCTATTACTTTTGCAGCTACCTGACAAAGTTAGAATTATACCAATTAAATTGTTTGACTCGGGTAATGGAAGAAATGCTGCATAATTATTTCAGTTATTAGTGGCTAGAACACTGTTGTTTTATCGACAAGTTATGTTTAAGAAATCTGTAAAAATGTTGTTTAACTTTGTGACAACTGGATGTGCAAACTCAACGCAACACATGGAGGTAGGAAGGATCACAAAAGTGCCAAAAATAAGAAAATAATTTAATGAAAAGAATTCTACATCATCAGAATCATGCTATGTATCTTAAACCAGCACAGAAAGTTTTAGAGAAATCATAAAACAAAAACATGAAAATAATTTAATAATTGGATATCACAAAGTGATGCTTGCCTTGAGGACAGATGTTGCCATAAGGATGCGACGCACAATAGCAATTGAAGTGAGAACGGAAACAGCCATGATAACGGTCATAAGTACAGTGACAACACGTAGATGAGTCAACTCCTGAAAGTGAAATAGTTTTGTTAGATGTATACATGCAAAATATTGTCCAGTCATTAAAGATTTGAGAAAACTTTAATTCTTTTTCACGATAGGATGTTACTCACCCTCCCAAATACATTAATGTAAGGATCATGCTCACCAATGATGGGAGAAATAGCATCATTTCCAATCCATCCAGCTGAAAATTTGTAAGAAAAATTAACTCAGTATTAATGTTCGATTGACGTTTGCCCAAAATCCAGATAAAGAAACTAAAATATTACTTCCTCCGTCCCAAAATAAGTGTTGTTCTAAGTTTTTGCAAATAGATTGAGAAAGGCTATAAATGATGAAAGAATGCTGCAATTTTATAAAATTATCCTTATTAACCATTGTCATAAATGTTTAGTGGAGTATAATGGCTTGAAAGCGATGTAGACAATATTGATTTGGGGGTAGAATTGGGAAAAAAAATTGATGTCACATTCAAAAAGCAAAACGATACTCATTTTTTGATATTCTTTGTATTCTAAAACGACACATAATTTAGGACATATTGGCTAAATAAGTTTTAACAAAATAATATAAGAATAGGTTTAAACTAGAATAACCAACAAGATATAGCAAGATATGAACAAAATTATAATTATGGTCAAAGTTCAATGTACAAGAATAAAACTCAAAATCATCAAGCATACTCCACATTACACATAACAGCAACATTTTAACAAAAACATGTAGACTGCCTAACTTGTGTCTAACCCATGAAACACATAGAACGTATAAAAGAATAACAAGTTAATTCAGAAGGATATTCATATTTATTATTTTACAACGGTATAACGATACTTTCATAAGAGGGCACATATTTGACTCTAGAAATACTGAAATAGGCCATGAGAGATCCTAACCTTTTATGTAGAAGAACATTGTGACTGCGATTATTAGAACATTAAAGAGAACCACTGTTATCCACGGCATTGCAGCAACAAAATGCCGAATCATCATCAGCCAAATCACAGACAGAAAAAGAGGTAAAATCCCTCCACAAACAATCAGCACAGGCCATGCCTTTCCTATGTCAGCCATGTACCTCTGTAAATACAAATTGAAACACATTTTAATTCTACAGCCTACAATAATATACATGACGCTGAATATGCATAAGGTCCCTGCCAAGATTTGTTTACTTCCTTCAATTTCTTATCTTCTCTTTTGACACTAACTTACAATGTTGATATTGCATTGTTACGCCTTGCTTGTACAAAGTTACAATCAGAACACCAATAAAAGTAGTAGGAAGTTGACAAAATTTAACCTTTAAGACAGCTGATCGAGAATTAATAGACTTGTGAATTGATTTATCAATAGCAATGTCTTCATTGATGCTAACTCCACCCATCTGCTCCCAATGCTTCAGTGATGTGTTTGATGCTCGAGCAATAAACTGGCAACTCCAATAAACTAGAAAGGAAAATACTCTTTCAGAATCGCACGTAGTCAAAAGGGTAAAAACATCAATGTGCACCATAAGGTAGAGTTTACTCACCATTTACACTAGGAAATATAACAGGATAACATGGGCCCTGAAGTTGAAGAGAGGAGTTTCTCATATCAGGTGTAAGGAACTCATAATAATCATAGTCACTCTTGATCCAATCTTCCATGGAAAGACGGATATCTCCTTCAGGATAATCACACACCCATTTAAGAGAATCATCAGCAGGAATAGGGCAGTCCAACAAGCATATGCTACGAGCATTGACTAGTTTGAATTGGCTATCCTTCAATCCAGTCTGATAAACTTGGTTAGGATTCTGCCAATATCTGAGCTCCAATTCACCAAGGCCAGGATGTGCATGCTTGTCACCACACACATTACCTTTGTAGTCCAGCCCATAAGTAAGCCTGAGGTAAACCATATTGCTAGTGAGACACTAATAAAAAAAGTTTACATAATTTTCACAACAAAAAAGAGAATAAAAATCATTCACCACATCCTGCTACACATTCAAGCCCTACTTCCTAGTATAAGGGCCTGCTTGAATTGGCGTATTTTTGTTTATCAACTAGCATAAGCACTTCTGAGACTGTTTGGGAGAGGCTGTGTTAACCGCTTATGACATGTTCATAAGCTGTTTTCAGCTTATTTCTATAAGCTCTCCAGGATAGCATATAAAAACAGTTTGACTTTATTTTATCTTTTGTTATATGAAGAGCTTATACATAAGTACTTACATGATAAGCCGTTATACTATAAACTCTTAATTAAGCCGTTTATCCAAACAGGGCCCAAATTCTTAATCAGCCATTATAGCTAACCGACCAAACAAAAAGAGTGATCCCTGCTTGAACAAGTACTGTAATAGCTAATGGACCCAGTACATTAGTCAAAATAAAAAATTAATAATTTGACATAAATGTTGAATAAAACCAGAATTTCATGCAATCTGAAGCATCCTAAGGTATAAAGAACACCCATTTACTAGGAAAACTAATTTCTTTTGGAAATCCTTCATTACGTAAAATAATCAAAGACTAAAAAGAGAAAAATTGAAAATCATGGACCCCTAGGAAGAAAAATGCATCCATTTACAAACTTTCCTTAAAAATAATCTCAAATAAAAAAAAACCATCAAGAGAAAGTACTAGATGTATTAAAATTTGCAATAAAAATCAAAACTTGCCAATTGCAGAAACACCTAATAACAGAAGAACACACAATGTTGAACTGAGTTAAAAAATATAAACTTAAAGAATCTTTTTTACCTAAGTGGGTTTCCTTGGTTAAAACCAAAACTGGAATTAACAATCATTGCAATCCAAAAAGCAATAAAGATAACAAGAGCAGTGATATCTCTACATTTTCTATTATGCTTAATGATTCCACCACCCATTTGAGTAACTCCATCACTTGATGTATAGCTTCCTATCACTGCACCTAAAGGACCCCTCATTTTCAATTATCAACTATGTATATGCAAATTAACAAGCTTTGCTTCAATGAGTGTAGAAGAAGAAGAAGAAGAAGATGAAGATGAAAGGGGTTAGTAGAGAATGAGGTAGCTAGGGAAGTGTGAAAAGGGTGTGTGAAAAAGCAAAGTGGTTTAGATTTGGGTTAATACAATGAAAAAGAAATTAATATTAAGAGAGATTTTCTAAAGTGAATGTTTTTTTTTCTTTACTTTTTCTTTTCCGTGTTTTGTGGCTTCTAGGACACATCTAACTAGGTGTTTTTTAATGTTCGACTGGGCTTAAACCGCAAAGTGCAATATTGTGTGCCTAATAAACTCTACGAACAAACAATTTGTTTTACAATTTATTAGACAACTATAGATTTACAAAGAAAATAAGGTATTGGCACAAAAAATAAATTAATAGAGAGAAAGTAAAAATATGATTACGTATGAGAGAGAAAATTGTCACAAAAATTATTAAAAAATAGTTGTATAAATATCATTTCTCATATACATATTACTACTTTCGTCGTTTAATAATGATTCATTTTTATATTCATTGAGATGATATGAGAACAAGATCTGATTTGAATAGTTGAATGAATTGAAATGAAGCCAAAGACAAGCCGTTATGGGGAATTTTATTAAAAAATACTCCTTTGAAGTTTGAATTAAATTAGAGATTCTGCCGCTTGGATTAGTAAAAAGACAGTGAATAAGTTAAATTTAAAAAGAATTTATATCTGACTCATATGGACCAATAATGACAGTTTGATGGGCTTTATTGAAAAATATAATCAATTCTTACTTGTTTATAAAAAAAAACGGATAGAGTTAGACATCTAAAATGACATCGACCAAAATCATTCATTTCTATGTTTATATTTATGTTATAAATAATAAAAGATAAATAAATGATTTTAATTGATGTTAACTCATCGTATATAATTATACAAACATTTATCGATAGGTAACTAGTTGTCAAAAAATAAAGATGGCTTGATGGTCCAAAGTATTCCCATCACACGGATAAAGATTGGTCAATAATACAGCAATTACGAATGGAGCATATAGCAAGTTGGTGGGCCCTCCCCTTGTTTCTCCTTTTCCTTACATGAAAGGCCTCTTTGCTAGATCTCGTATCATTTTCTATTTTCACTTTTCATTTTTCTCCTTGCTTTTTCTTGTTTAAATATAAAATATAATAAAAATTGTAATAAAAGTTCTATAGTATAAATTCTCACATGTTATTGAAAATCTAGACTCTCCTAACAAAGATGTAGAACGATTTCAATGGTGAAAAACTTGTGAAAATGAAAATATGGATGGAGAGGATAAAGTATGCATAATGTGAACGGTATTATTGGGAATTTGATTAAATGCAGTTAATGGTGCGTGCAATTACGTGCATTCATCACCTCTAAACCGTCTTATCAAGATTAGACAATTAAGATCTTAAATTTTTTATTTTTTATTTAAGGCAAATGCTAACTTGTTCTCCAAACGTACATGTTAAAATATTCGTTCTAATAGTTGTGCATTCAACTTTTTAAAAACAATGCAAATATTCAACTTAAATAATCAAGATCAGCCGACTTCGAACTAGCCAACTGCACTGATGTTTGACACACTGAAATTCAATCTGTATTATTGTGTGGATTAGTTAAATTAAATCATTAAAAGATGTAAGTCACCATAGATGACGTATAAGGCGGTCCATCGTAAATTTCACCATGTAAATTAACTAGTTTTTATTTTGAATATATTATATAGTGTAATACCTCCCGCAATCCTTTAAATCGAATGTTTATAACAGGTTAGTCTTTTAATAAAAAAATTGTTATAAATTGGTCCTTTAAATCATAAAATATTTGTACCACTACCCTATTTTCATCAAGCTCAGTTAAAATGTGTTTATGTAGACGTTTAATGTTAAATTAGAAGGTCCAAACTCACTGCTATCAAAACTAGGGTTCATATGTGTATAATTTAGTCTTAATTTGAAACAAAATCGATCGATTATTTGATTTATAATGTTGTTGATGAGGCATTTATTTGTAAAAATATGTTTGAATTCTAAAACAAGAAAAATATGTAAGTAATCATATTTGGTGTTATAAACATTTTTTTGGATCTACCACCTCAATGTTAGTTGGCTGAAAAGGGTAACAATGTAAATATATTATAACTTAAATGACTAATTTGTTCAAAAAAAGAAGATTAGAGGCTTAACTTGTTACAACCATCTTTTATTTATTTATTTTGAAAAAGTCAAACTAACCCACCAAAATTTGTATCGAAGAGAAACGAATCTGAGAGCTTGTGAGAAGCAAACTTCAAAGTCCTCATCCAACACCACTAGACCAATCAAAGTGGGTCAACTTGTTACAACCATCTAACTTAAAAGATAATAGATGGTATTTGACCTATTATATATTAACATATTAATTTATTATTTATATATTTTATACAATACAAAATTTACTAATTCAACCGGAATAAATTTACTTATTTGTTTTCGCTTTTGTTTTAGTATAAATTTTGGGTTATGCTAACAAGTGTCTTAAAGACACTTGTTAAAGAAATCAAAAGTAGTAGGTTTACATTAGATTCAACAATATTTTAACTTTTAAAAAGTTAAATTCATCACTTTTCGCCATTTTCCAATACAATGTTTCTATTTTTATCTTCTTAATCAATGTCTTAAGGACACTCATTAACATTTTCCATAAATTTTATGTAGACCTCTTGGTATATTTTATGTTCACCAATTCATCCGTGATTCACTAATTCAACTAGTTACTCAATAACATAGTACCATAATCATAACATCGGTCGTCATCTCTATGTGCCGTTGTCAGCCACTTATCATAGGATCAGAGTGTAAATAGATACATGTCTATGCAAATTAGCACCAGCTACAGACTGATACATGTCTACATGATAAATGCAGCTTTAAAATAGATATACGACACACAAAAATGCTATTATAGTATCACTCATTTGACATCAACTGCATTCAACACCAATGATGGTAAGATTTAAAACTGGAGAGAGAAAGAAATCAGTATTATTGCAATCTTGAGTTAAGAATTTCCCCAATCTCTTCATCAAGCTCTATTTTATCAGCTCTCATACTCTCTAAAATTTTATCAACCTCTTTCTCACATCTAACATACATCTTGATCAAGGACAGATACATATCCCTATTCATTGAAGTCACAGTCTTCAATGAATTCACGAAATCTTCTATTTCATCTATATCTCTGTTATTGGTAGCCCAACTCAAAATGCTGGAAAGAACATCAATTTTTGGTCTCCAACCTTTATTCTTGGGTTGTACAGCCACAGCTTCTTTCATGCATTGAAATGCCTTCTCCATATTCTCTTTGGCAACATACCCAGCAGCAATGATAGCCCAACTGTTAGGAATAGGATTCTTTCCTTTCTCAACTATGCTTCGCAGCATTGTTTCTGCTTTTTCGATCAACCCATTCTTGGAATAACCAATCAAAAGGATGTTTGGCACCCTGAAATCATAAGAATTAGTAGATATCTCCCACTCTTCAAGAAATTTTTCAGCTTCATCTAAGTCACCCAGCTTCACCAAAGAACCCAACATGGTTATATATTCCCTGTTAAGTTGCTTCTTACAGTTTTCTTTCTGAAGTTTCCATAATCTCATCATGGCTTTTTTGTTTCCAAGACTTGCATAGTGTGAAATCAGATAATTGTATGCAATCATGTCACGTTTGTCTGCTTTGTCCTCACATTTCTTCAGGTAGACTAAAGCTTTCTCTTTCAGGTCTGCTTTGATGAAGTAGTTAGCCACCATAGCATATGTGGTCCAATCTGATCCGACATGGTTTTGCAGTTCCATTTCTTCCAACAGTTTCTCCATACTCGAAAGATCAGACCTTGCGCCGTAAGAGTTTATGCATATATTATAGCTGAATGTGTCGGGAGGAACACCATCCTTTTTCATTGATGCCAAAATACCAAGGACTTCCTCATACTGCTCAGTTTTCAAGTAAAGACACATGATATTATTGTAATTTAGAACAGAAACAAAACCCAAATCCTTGATCTTCTGCATCAGGGAGAGTGATTTATCAACCAATCCTTCTCTTACATAACAATTCAAAAGAGCACCATAAGCCTTTTCAGTTTTATCTTCATCACTTAAATTCTGGAAATAGCTCTCCGCACTATCAAGTCCACGAACTTTACCAATAAGATTTAGTTGCACGGCATGGTCAGTTGCTGAAATTGGGCATAGACCTTTGCTTCTCATCCATTCAGAAACCTGAACTTATCAACATTAAAGATATCTTAGTCCATCATTTCAGAACCGGGACAAAAGGATCGATTTAATGAAAGAAACACATGATAGGATTTCAACTCCTTTTTTTCTTAAGACATGAAATCCTATCATGTGTTAGAGAAAAAATTTGGCACCTGATTTAGTTCCTCAAAACAAAAACAAAAAAAAAATAACAAGAGTTCCTCAACTCGGAACATACAAGTCCACTAAAAATAATTAAGGTTTAGTTATTCATTTAGTCCATGTAAATATCGCGAATTTGATTTTGGTCATTTTAATTTTAATTTTGTTTTTTATCCCGCAATCTTTTTTGGTCCTTAAAGTACACTTTCCATTATAAAATTGCTGATGTGACTAATTGAGGTCCACGTGGCACCTCTGAGTTGGCATTTTTAAAATTCAATTTTCATCCACCTCATTTTAAGACTACGCCTTTGAAATAGTTTTTAAAATAAAATTCAAAGAGCCTAACAATCTTCATCCCTTCAACTCCAAATTCATCTTTCTTAAAACCCACAAACTAGAACACACCTTCTTTATTCTTTTCTGCCTTCAACATCCTACTTTTTATTTCACTTTTCTTTCTCTCCTTTGTAAGGACCAAAAAAATGGTATATGGTATTACAGGGATAAAAAAACAAAAAAAAAAAATCACTAGGACTAAAACCAAAATTCATTATAGTCGGAGGGACTAAATGACTAATTTTACGATTATGGCTGCCCTGAACTGAACAACCATGAGTATACCCAGAACCGTAATTTAGTAAAATCGTGTATAATCGCGCTCCTATCCAAAATTTGTTGGGTCACTCACTAATTATAATAAAAAAAAAACAAATTATAAAGTTAAGATTGAGAGACCTGGAGTGCTTGAGTGAAGCGTTTGCTAGAGCGGAGGGTTTTGATGATGCTGTGAAGCTGTTGGTAATCGAGAGGGTTACCTTCTTGGACCCAGTTTTCGAGGACGGGGGAAATGCTGATTGAAGGGTCACCAAGGGGGCTTATTCTGGCGAAGAGGTTTCTACGGTTTGTGACTTTGGAACAGTATGGTCTACACAGTTGAAATGTTGCAGTGATGTTACGAGACTTTTGAAGGATTGTAGAGAACGGTGTAGCCATTGTCAATGTCAAGTGAAATGAAAACAAACTCACCGTGCAAATGCAATGAGTATGACTTGGTAACTAGGTACGAGAGATCAATCACTGGGCTTTTCAAACCAAGCCCACAACTTATAATTCCAACCCAGAAATATTTCTAGACTTTCTTTTCAAATTTCTTCTTTATGCACCCATCGTTTTCTCTTTAGGCACCCATAGTCACCCTCACGAAAATACCCAAAACAACAATTAACTACTATTCTCTTACAATTGGTACTTAATTTTTGCTCTAGGAATGGTAGTTAACTATTAGTTATAGAGCAAAAACTCAGTTCAGATAGAAATGCACAACAAGGACAAGAACATACATTAAACGTAATTTCAACAACATAATTCAATAACGTAAAACAACATAATAAAATACACACAAGATCACGAATCAGTCAAACTAACTTTTTCATCTGGTTTATCCATACAAACTCTGATTTCTTCGTAGTTTCTAGGACGAATCAAACATTCTCGAATGTCTTGGAAAGATCAGATAAAGAAAGCGTATTACCCTATCGGTCCTTTAGAACTGTACTGACCAAATAATGAGAACATGGTTCTCACGTTGTCGTCGTTCCTGAGCTTCATTTGGGTGAACCGGATGTTTTGACCTGAGTCGGTCAATGGACGACGATAATCAACACTCTTCATCCTCCTTGTGTCTATGTGGTTGAGTCGACGGTTAATTTGGTCCAACTGTTCCTATAAGCCAGACACTGTGATATCGACCCATATCCTAAACAAATTAGGTTTTCCCCCGTTATAGTTAACTGCGGCTAACTTGGTGTTCAGATCTACTGGATAAGTGTTCACGATTTTGTGGTGTGGTTTGCAAATGAATCAAACACTCTAATTAATAGAAGTTTTTATGCGGCATGGACCAAAAAAATTGTCTGTGAAATTTGAACCACATAAAAAAACTAGAACAACGGTTAACTATCGCTGAGGGTAAAATAGTCAGTTCAGGGTGTCTGAGAACAAACCATGGGTGCCTAAAGGGCAATTTTCATTTCTTTTCCCACATTATGCCTTTCTCGCGTGTCTTTTGATTTAACCATTTTACCCCGTTTAGATTTTATAATCTAAAGCGTATTTGACATTTTTGGATTATAAAATATGAACAATATTTACCTTGTTTTGTTCAGATTCGAGTCAATTTATTAAAATGACATAATTTAAAGTGAGATAATATGAAATTGACAGCGAAATTTATAATTAAACACATTTCATTAATTGAACAGGAATTCATAATACATTAACATAACGTTAATTAGTACAAAATGTTTGAAAACGAAAATTAAATCTTTAATACAAAAAGATGGAGGGAGAAGGAGGAGAAGGTTTGTCATTTCTCTCGTGTGCCCTTTGAATAATTTGGGAACACAAGATGACAGGGCAGGAGAAGGTGGAAACTACTCTCAACAATCCTAGATTCAAACCGGTCTGACATACAAGTTGATATTGGACAACAAACTTTGACCATTCATACTAAGCACTCAAGATGACACAAGGTCTCTGTTGACCCCTTCATATTAAAGGTCAACAGTAAAATATTGACATCATAACCACCCTAAAAGAAAAGTAAGAAAGAAAAGGTTAGAAGGTGTTGATTATTTAAGTGTTGGCTACATTGTTTGGTAAAATCAAAGTGCTCAAGCAATGCGTCTCCAGATGTTAAAGAAGTCTTCAGAAGCAAGAAATTGGATCTGAGGAGGTTCAGAAGCTGAAATGGCCTTCAGACGCAGATTTGGTCTTCAGACGCAGGATGGGTCTTCAGACGCAGGAAGGGTCTTCAGACGCACTGTTCAGACGTTGACCAGCGTTGACCTTCAGAAGCTGAACTTCAGAAGCTGCTTTCAGAAGCTGGAATTTTTGCATTCTCTGTGATTAATTTTGTGCGTATCTTTGGAAGATTTATTGAAGATTTATTCAGGCATTTGTTTTCTAGAAGGCTGATTGATTTGTTGAAGATCTTGGTGAAAGATTGGCTTCGTATTTATGAATGGATATATTTTCAAAGGATCTTTGCAAAATAGAATTCAGAAATATATGTTTCCTTTTTGAGCCTTTGAAGAATTTCAGAATTGTATTTTGAAGAAGATATGATTCAGAATTATGTTGCTTGCTGAAGTCTATATATAGGAAGACGTGTTGCTTATTGAAGTGTCTAATCAAAAACCAGAAATACGAGTCTTAGAGTTTTTAAGAGTTTTTGAGTTTGTAAGCTTAGGCTTTATTTGTACACCACTCATATGTTCTGAGTTGGTTTAGATTGTTTTGAGTTGTAAATCATTCTAAGCTTTTAAGTACGAATGATGTCTTTGTTATTTTGAAGTGTTTCTTCATAAACTGGGTTGTATTCAGAAGTCTGTTAGTAACTGGGTTTTTACTTGATTAGGAAGTAAGAGGGGTTCTTATACTCAGGTGTTGCTGGGTAGAAATCAAGACTAGTGGAGATTAAGTCAGAAGACTAGGAACAGGGGGTCTGTGTCTGAGTCTTAGGATTAATTCCTCATAGTGGATTTCCTTCCTGGATTGGTATCCTCCAGATGTAGGTGATGTTTGCACCAAACTGGGTTAACAAATATTGTGTGTTATTTACTTTCTGCACTTTATTTTAGCTGCTACTGAACATGTGTTATTGTGCTCTTTGCAAACATCGTGCTCTGTTTTTTTGTTCTGACCATTAACTGCCAGAATTTCAATTGGCATCAGAGCAGGCACCCTGCCTGTGATTGGGTGAGCTCCAGGGAAGACTTTTCTGGCAAGAATGGACAAGGAGGGAGGATATGTCAACAGACCACCTCTGTTGGATGGCACAAACTATGAATATTGGAAGTCTAGAATGTGTGCTTTTCTGAAATCCATAGACAGCAGAACCTGGAAAGTAGTGTTAAAAGGTTGGGATCATCCAGTTGTGTTAGACAAAGATGGGAATAAGACTGAGGTGCTGAAACCAGAAGAAGAGTGGACAAAGGCTGAAGATGATCTGGCTCTTGGAAACTTCAAAGCTTTGAATGCACTATTCAATGGAGTGGACAAGAGCATGTTCAGATTGATCAAGCAGTGTACCATTGCCAAGGATGCCTGGGAGATACTCAAGACCACTCATGAAGGAACTTCAAAGGTTAAGATGTCCAGACTCCAACTTCTCACCACTAAATTTGAAAACTTGAAGATGATGGAGGATGAGAACATTCAAGATTTCTATATGAATGTCCTGGATATGGCTAATTCCTTTGAGTCTCTTGGAGAGAATATGTCAGATGAGAAGATTGTTAGAAAAATTCTCTGGTCACTTCCTAAAAGATTTGACATGAAGGTGACTGCTATAGAGGAGGCTCATGACATCTCCACTATGAAGGTTGAGGAGCTGATTGGATCCTTGCTGAATTTTGAGACTGCTTTTTGTAAACAGACTGAGAAGAAAGGGAAAGGAATTGCTTTTGCACTTAATACTGAAGATGAGGATCAACAAGAGTGTGATGAGGATGATGGAGACTTATCAGAAGCACTTGTGTTGCTAGGGAGACAGTTCAACAAAATTCTGAAGCATGTTGACAGAAAATCCAAAACCAAAGGTCAGAACTTCAAAAAGAGTAAGCAACAAACTGATGTGAAGAAGACCAAGACTGAGGAGAAGAGCAATATAGCAAAAGGAGTTCAGTGCTTTGAGTGTGAAGATTATGGACATAACAAGTCAGAATGTCCTACTTTTCTTAAGAAGCAGAAGAAGAGCTTGGCTATTTCATGGTCTGATGAAGACTTAGAAGAAGATGTAGAGAGTGAATCTGCAAAGTATGTTGTTGCTCTGACTGGAAGGTATAAGTCTGATAGTAAGGGTAAGGCCTCAGGAGCTAGTTCAAAGACTGAAGGAGTTTTAGAGTCTGAGACATTATCAGAGTCTGACTCAGAGTCTGAAGTTTCATCAGTGTCTGAAGCCAGAGTTAAAAATCCTCATATGATGAACTGGCTGACAATTACAAGAACTTATACATCAGAAGTGCAGAAGTTTGCAAGCAAGTAGTGGATCAGAAGAAGACCATCTGTCAACTGGAAGCTGAGAAGGATGAACTGTTAGTGCAAAATTCTGATCTCAAAGAAGAAGTGAGCCAACTGAATTCCTAGCTTGAGAATATGAAAAAGCAGGTCAGAATGATGAATACTGCTACTGATGTGCTGGAGGAGATTTTGGAGAATCAGAAACAAGGAAAACAAAATGGCTTAGGATTTGTTGATCAGACATTGAACCTCAAACAGAAGAATCCTGCTAAAAGGTTTGTTCCTGCTACTGAAACTTATGATCCTATGGAAGGAACATCTAAGATGAAACCTCAGAAGCAACCTCAGAAGTTCAAGGGAAAGAGGAGAAATCATGCATGGGTTTGTCATCATTGTGGAAAGAAGGGGCATATTAAACCATTATGTTTCAAACTGTATGGTTATCCTGAGCATTTTCAGTTCAGAAAGGTGGAACCTGCTGCATCCAGAAAAAATGTCAAGAAGGTTTGGAAACCCAAAGGTAATGATGTTGGCCTCATAGCTCATACATCTTTGAGAGCCGCCTCTAAGGAAGATTGGTACTTTGATAGTGGTTGTTCCAGACACATGACTGGTGTGAAGAAACTTCTGAGTAATTTAAAGCCATATACCAGCAGTTATGTAACTTTTGGTGATGGAGCAAAAGATGAGATTCTGGGTATTGGAGATTTAATCAGAGATGGATTACCAAGACTAGAAAATGTGCTACTTGTGAAAGGGTTGACATCTAATCTGATCAGTATAAGCCAGCTGTGTGATCAAGACTTGAAGGTGAATTTCAACAAGGAAGAATGCTTGGTAACTTTTCAAGAAGGTGAGGTTCTGATGAGAGTCTGCAGATCAAAGGACAACTGTTATTTGTGGGTGTCTGAAGAAGAAAGAAGCTTGTCTACCTGTCTCATAAGCTCAGAAGAAGAAGTCAGACTTTGGCACCAAAAACTGGCTCACTGTTAAAGCACAAAAGTAAGTATAAGTTTCATATCGTTCCACAGGGATTAATGTGATATCATAAACCGTTCAACGTCGATTATCGTCTTAAGTTAGGGTTTAACCTTTTTCTTTACTACACTACTCAACATTTAAAAAGCATTATAAATAACTAGTAGAGTAATAGGACATAAAAGGTGTTAGGATTAACGTTCATCAATCAAACATCGTTTGTATTCGATTGATCATAAATACGGATTCTAGCTTTTTCTTATATATGACATTATTACGTATTGCTCAACAACGTCATTGATTTCCCAAATGACGTCGTGAGATCGATCGTATCGTTTAATCGATGATTTCTCAATCTATTAAACGATTCGAAAGCTTTACGATCCAATACTTTAATGTAATTATCAAAACCAAATCCCATTTCTAGAATTTCTTATCTTGATAGAATATCATTCTAAACTAGATTCAAAAGTATTTTCCAATATCATTTAAATCAAATATAAGAGTGAAAAGCAAGAATAAATTCAATGGTATATAAAAATGCTAGAATCATATATTTAATAAATCAAAAGTTTACAACATAGAGTGATTGATTACCTATTAATCCCAACAAAGGAGATTAGTTGATCATTGTCATGATAACTATTGCAAAACAAGAAAGGAAGATGAAGATATGTTAAGGCTTGATTTCTCAAAGCTTCTTAATGTATTCTTCAATCCAAATCCTTTTGCTATTTGAAGTTTACCTCCTTCTATGCCTATTCTCTCTCTTAGAAAACAAATATTTTGAGCTCTGGAAGATGAAAAATCTGATAAAAAACTGACTATATCAAAAAATGAGCTTAAAATATATTTATATGCTGAGAAATTGCACGCTCGCTACAAGCGACCAGCCTGTCGCTTGTAGCGAGGAAGTCAACTGGCCAATGGAAGAGCTCCACGTCATCACCAAGCATTAAACCGCCCTCTGGTCGCTGTAGCGACAAGGTCTGTCGCTACAAGCGATGGATCCTTGAAATTCCCTGCCTAGGCTCGCTTCTAGCGTCCAGTTCATCGCTTCAAGCGATGGCTTCATGGAAATCCCTGCCTATCCTCGCTACTAGCGATGGCTTCTGCGCTTGTAGCGATGGCATCAAGAAAAACTTCATTTTCCTTGCATCAATCAGGTCCAAGCATGTATTTCCTGCATAATAACATGGGGTAAGGCTTAGGATCACAAATATTGCATTTTTAACACAAATATGCTCTTATCCTAAGGTAACTTGTAAAACAAGTAACATAAGTGCCCTAAAATGTATCAAAAGATAACAACTTTTAGGCACTTATCAGTCACTTGCATCTGAAAGGCATGAAGAAGATCTTGAATACTGAAGCTATCAGAGGTCTGCCTAATCTGAAGATTAATGAGGACAGTGTTTGTGGTGAATGTCAAATTGGAAAACAAACAAGAAAGTCTCATCCCAGATTAGAACACCAGGTAACAACTAAAGTTCTTGAATTGTTACATATGGATTTAATGGGACCTATGCAAGTTGAGAGTATTGGAGGAAAGAGGTATGCATTTGTGATGGTTGATGATTTTTCAAGATTTACTTGGGTTAGCTTTGTTAGAGAAAAATCAGATACTTTTGAGGTATTAGAGATTTGTGCACTCAGTTACAAAGAGAGAAGGACTGTGTTATCATCAGAATCAGAAGTGATCATGGGAAGGAGTTTGAGAACAAGAAGTTTTCTGAGTTCTGTGCATCTGAAGGGATCAAGCATGACTTTTGAGCACCTATAACACCTCAGCAAAATGGTATAGTTGAGAGGAAGAACAGAACCTTAGCAGAATCAGCTAGAGTTATGTTACATGCTAAGAAGCTACCTTATATGTTCTGGGCAGAAGCAATGAATACAACTTGTTACATTCACAATAGGATGACTTTGAAGAAGGGTACTACCTCTACTTTGTATGAACTGTGGAAAGGAAGAAAGCCTACTGTGAAGTACTTTCATGTTTTTGGCAGCAAATGTTATATTTTGGCTGATAGAGAAAACAGAAGAAAGCTGGATCCTAAGTCTGATGAGGGAATTTTTCTGGTTTATTCAGTGAACAGCAGAGCTTATAGAGTGTTTAATTCCAGAACCAAGGTTGTTATGGAGTCTATTAATGTTGTGATTGATGATCTATCTGCTGAAAAAGAAAGAGATGAGTCTGAAGTGGTTCCAGATACTGAAGCATCAGAAGAACAACTGTCAGAAGCTCCAGAACCAGAAAATCAAGTAGAGTCTCAAGCAGATGAAATTCATCCAGATCATGTTTCTACTGGTAAAGGACCCTCTATTAGAGTTCAGAAGGATCATCCTAGAGATTTAATCATTGGAAGTCTGGATCAAGGAGTCAGAACCAGAAGATCAGACTCAGTTGCTACTGATTCTTGTTTTGTGTCAAAGTTTGAACCCAAAAATGTTAAAGAAGCTCTAACTGATGAATTCTGGATTGAAGCCATGCAAGATGAATTGAATCAATTCAAAAGAAGTGAAGTGTGGGATCTTGTTCCAAGACCTGAAGGCTTGAATGTCATTGACACTAAGTGGATTTACAAGAACAAAACAGATGAACATGGAACTGTGGTCAGAAACAAGGCAAGGTTAGTTGCTCAAGGTTATACTCAAGTGGAGGGACTTGACTTTGATGAAACCTTTGCACCTGTGGCCAAATTAGAGTCCATAAGATTACTGTTGGGAGTAGCTTGCATCCTTAAGTTCAAACTGTTTCAGATGGATGTGAAGAGTGCTTTTCTGAATGGGTATTTACAAGAAAAAGTGTATGTTGAACAGCCTAAAGGGTTTGTGGATCCTAAGTTTCCTGATCATGTTTACAAATTGAAGAAAGCTTTGTATGGATTGAAACATGCACCTAGAACATGGTATGAGAGACTGACACAATTTCTTGTTACTCAAGGCTATAGAAAAGGAGGAACTGACAAGACTTTGTTTGTGAAAGAAGAAAATGGAAATCTGATGATTGCTCAAATTTATGTTGATGACATAGTTTTTGGTGGGATGTCAAACAAGATGGTTCAATTATTTGTTCAGTAGATGCAGTCAGAATTTGAGATGAGTCTTGTGGGTGAGCTGACATATTTTCTTGGACTTCAAGTCAAGCAAATGGAAGATACTATTTTCATTTCACAAAGCAAATATGCAAGGAATATAGTCAAGAAATTTGGAATGGAGAATGCTAGCAATAAGAGAACACCTGCACCGACTCACTTGAAATTAACTAAAGATGAACAAGGAGTTTCAGTTGATCAAAGCCAGTACAGGAGTATGATTGGAAGTTTATTGTATCTAACTGCAAGCAGACCAGATATTACTTTTGCTGTTGGAGTGTGTGCAAGATATCAAGCTGATCCTAAGATGAGTCATTTGACACAAGTAAAAAGGATTTTGAAGTATGTGAACAGTACAAGTGATTATGGGATTATGTATTCACACAGTGCAAGTTCTGAATTAATTGGGTATTGTGATGTTGACTGGGCAGGAAGTGCAGATGACATGAAGAGTACTTCTGGTGGATGTTTCTTTCTGGGGAATAACTTGATCTCTTGGTTCAGTAAGAAACAGAACTGTGTCTCATTGTCTACAGCTGAAGCTGAATATATAGCAGCTGGTAGTAGTTGTTCACAATTGGTATGGATGAAGCAGATCCTGGAAGAATACAACATTGAACAAGGAATTATGACCCTATACTGTGATAATTTAAGTGCTATTAACATTTCTAAGAACCCTATACAGCACAGCAGGACCAAACACATTGATATCAGACATCATTTCATCAGAAATCTTGTGGAGGAGAAGATTGTTCAGCTTGAACATGTGGATACTGAAGAACAAATTGCTGATATTTTCACAAAAGCTTTGGATGCCAAGCAATTTGAGAATCTGAGAAACAAGTTGGGAGTTTGTCTGCATGAGGACTTATAGCAATTACAGATTGCAGAGGGTAAGCAAGCTGGTAGTGAGGGAGATGATGCTGGAAGTTGGAAGCTGGATGTTGTTGATGCTGAGTCTGAGTCTGAAACAATCTGTGTTAAAAATTCTGTTTTTGTTCCCTATGTGATAATGGTGTTTTGTCAAGATTTTTTGGCTGAAAAGGGGGAGAAAAACCTGTGGTTGGTTTCAGATTGGAGCTGTTCAGAATGTGTTAGGTTTCAGTGTTCAGATGTAATTTTGTTCAAAATTTAGAGTTTTCAGAAGTTGACAGAGTTATTCAGAATTCAGAAGCAATTCAATAAGAGCTGTGCAGATATGATTGAGGGGGAGTTTTTGTCTCAGGGGGAGTGCATTAGTGTTATGTTCCTGAGTTGTGGTGTGTATCAGTTTCAGAGGTATTTTCTCAGAATTTACTGCAGTTCAGAATTAAGGGGGAGTGGGGGAGTTGTTTATGATATGCTGAGTTGCAGGGGGAGTTTCCTGGGTGTTTTAAGTAGCTGGTGTAGTTATGTGTTTGTGACGCTTTAGGGGGAGTTTACATGTGAAGATCAGAAGCTGAGTTTGTTGGTTTGTGTACTTCAGAATATCAAAAGTTGGTTGTGTGTACTTCAGGATGTGTTTGTGTGATTGGAACTGAAGCTGTTTATGTTTATCATAGCATTTATCCGTTGCTGCTATCTTTGTTGCTATGGTTAATTATGTGTGTAGTTCTTCATGGTTGTTTTATTTTGAAGAGTGAAGAACTTGTTTTTGTGAAGCATTTGATTTTAGCCAAAAATTTGCCAAAAGGGGAGATTGTTGGTTATTTAAGTGTTGGCTACATTGTTTGGTAAAATCAAAGTGCTCAAGAAATGCGTCTCCAGATGTTAAAGAAGTCTTCGGAAGCAAGAAATTGGATCCGAGGAGGTTCAGAAGCTGAAATGGCCTTCAGACGCACATTTGGTCTTCAGACGCATGATGGGTCTTCAGACGCAAGAAGGGTCTTCAGACGCACTGTTCAGACGTTGACCTTCAGAAGCTGCTTTCAGAAGCTGGAATTTTTGCATTCTCTGTGATTAATTTTGTGCGTATCTTTGGAAGATTTATTGAAGATTTATTCAGGCATATGTTTTCTAGAAGGCTGATTGATTTGTTGAAGATCTTGGTGAAAGATTGACTTCGTATTTAGGAATGGATATATTTTCAAAGGATCTTTGCAAAATAGAATTCAGAAATATATGTTTCCTTTTTGAGCCTTTGAAGAATTTCAGAATTGTATTTTGAAGAAGATATGATTCAGAATTATGCTGCTTGCTGAAGTCTATATAAAGGAAGACGTGCTGCTTATTGAAGTGTCTAATCAAAAACCAGAAATACGAGTCTTAGAGTTTTTAAGAGTTTTTGAGTTTGTAAGCTTAGACTTTATTTGTACACCACTCATATGTTCTGAGTTGGTTTAGATTGTTTTGAGTTGTAAATCATTCTAAGCTTTTAAGTACGAATGATGTCTTTGTTATTTTGAAGTGTTTCTTCATAAACTGGGTTGTATTCAGAAGTCTGTTAGTAACTGGGTTGTTACTTGATTAGGAAGTAAGAGGGGGTTCTTATACTCAGGTGTTGCTGGGTAGAAATCAAGACTAGTGGAGATTAAGTCAGAAGACTAGGAACAGGGGGTCTGTGTCTGAGTCTTAGGATTAATTCCTCATAGTGGATTTCCTTCCTGGATTGGTATCCTCCAGATGTAGGTGATGTTTGCACCGAACTGGGTTAACAAATATTGTGTGTTATTTACTTTCTGCACTTTATTTTAGCTGCTACTGAACTTGTGCTATTGTGCTCTGTTTTGCAAACATCGTTCTCTGTTTTTTTGTTCTGACCATTAACTGCCAGAATTTCAGAAGGAAAGTATACGAGTTATAAAATGAAGAACATGGAAGAAAGTCAATGGGAAATCAACAACCACGAATTGAATTTTGATAGTCTTTTGGGACTCCTTATGTCCAAAGGTCACAAGTAATTGCACGAATCGCCAAGCCATGTGGAAGAACCGTTGAATCACTGCAATTTGCATTCGTCGTACGCAAGGTGGTATTTCTCTGTGAGGCTGATTGTTTGAAACAAGGTAAAGAGATTGGCAGACGTCTTTTCTTCTTTTGATGGAGTTTTTAGAATCCCCGTCAGGCCTTGGGAATCTGTCAAAACTTGAATTGGAGGCCGGGTTGAATTCCCACTCCTAGGTGGAAGAGTTTGAAGGGTGGCTAGAACAGGGAGGCTTCCCCAAGAGGGGTAGATCTTCCTTGTGCAAGACCATGATGGCGAATACATCTTCCCAAGGACTAGACATTCTTTTGGACACATATTACATTCCCTTGATTATAGAGAGTGCCTCTATGAAATGTTTTGACGATGAACCTGAAGACTCCTTCACATATTTCTGGACCTCAATAGTCTCGGCCACTGATCTTCACTTAGGTGGAAGAGACTTCTAACATGACTTTCAGTCCTGAGAACCTCCTTTGTTTCCGACCTCGAACCTCTCCAACTTTCCTTTTTGGATCAAGTCTTCTATTATGTCCTCAATTGGATGCAATCTTCTATAACATGTCCACGACACTAATCGAATCTTCACCATTTGCTTTTGTAGATCCCAGGTCGCTCTTGTACCGTCATCCTAGTAATCAAAGGATACGTGGCAGCCTCCTCCAGTAAGCTGGATCCCACTCCCCACGTGTTTGCCACATGGGCAAAGTCAGGGACCCGCTGGAACAAAACAGAAAGAAGGAGGGCCCCAATAACGCATCCGGAGCGGGCTCCCTATGATGAAACCCGAACTAAACGGCTCGATACGACCCGTCTACTAAGTCTTCCCTACATTCCCATTGGAGACCAAGATCCCCGGAGGTGGATCAAGTCACAGCACCAGGTGGCCTGGGAATCCCGGAAAGGTCACTCCTGCTTCCCTTAGGTCAAGGGAAGTATAAAGGGAGCTTGGAACGTCCCCACAAAAGACCACGTTCATTATACAGAAAAACCTAGAACCAAGCTCTTGAGTTCATCGACTGCTCACAGGGTTAGTACCAATGTTTTCTTAGCTGGAACAATTGGCGCCCACCGTAGGTCCGGTAAAACTATCCCAGGCCTCAACTTTCCAAATTCCATTCCAAACAAAACAGATCGTACAATCAGCAATGGTCGGATCCCGAAACAATGCCACTGATCCGAACGCCGTTACCGCCATGCAGCTCCAGCTCGAGGAGCTGCGATAACAAAACGAGGTGCTTCAGGCCTCCATCCAAACTCTTCAACAACAGCAACAACATGAGCAACAAGACGACCAGGAGGATCTAGAGTTAGAGGATCCTCAACCTCTGTCCGCCGATATTTGGAACGCTCATGTGCCAGAGAACTTCAAGCCACCACACCTAGCTTCGTTCGATGGAAAGACAGATCCCACCGAACACTTGACGGCTTTCAACACCCAGATGGCGATTATAGGAGCGACGAACTTGTTGAAGTGAAAGCTGCTCGCTGGAACCCTCAAAGAGGCAACCCTCAGATGGTATATGGGCGTGCCACGATTTTCCATCCTCAGCTATCACGACTTCACCAGGCGGATGGTGCACCAGTTCACTACCAGCAAGCATCAAAAGGTCCCGATGACCAGCCTATTCAATGTCAGACAAGGCCACCAGGAATCTTTAAGGGAATACCTCGCCAGGTTCAACGAAGCTAAAATCAAGGTCTCCAATCCCAACTAGGAGATCTTTGTCGACGCCTTCCAGAACAGGTTGAAGGCCGGTCAGTTCAATGAATCACTGGCCCAAAAACCAGCGGATTCTATGGAGGAAATCTTAGCAAGGGTGAAGAGAGCAACGCAGAGAAAATGGCCAGAGATGCTAGAGAGAGAAGCTCCGGGGGAAACGATTTCCATAGCCCCAGAAAAAACAATTACCTTCAGCCAGTGAGAGGTTCCTTTAAGTCGCCCGCCAGGAGGCCACTGGAAAACTTCACGCCCCTAAACGAAAGAAGGGAACGCATATTACAGGAGATGCTCCATACAGGGTTGATTCCTAACCCACCGGCTCAAGATTCGAAGTGATGGGAAACGATCCGGAGAAATGGTGTAAATACCACAAAGGCGAGAGGTCATCACATGGATGATAGCAGAGTGTTGAAAAGGGAGATCGAAAAGTTGGTACAGGAGGCGGACATTGAAGGTGAGAAAAACAAACACACAAGAAGGGGGGGTTGAATTGTGTGACTCAAAAAAACTTGTTCTTTTTCTTTTCAAAACTTAAGGTTCAGTTCAGAAGCTGATTTGATCAGTTCTGAACAAATATCAGAAGTTAAATGCAGCGGATTTAAACAAGTTAAGGAGTAAGGGAAAGAGAGACACACAGAAATTATATAGGTTCCTTCTCAATGTGAGAAGTAGTCCTGTCCCCTTGTATCCAACAAGAGAGTTCACTATAATCTGAAGATTACACAATGTGCTCAACCACTAAGGAAGAGACTTCCAGTTGTTCAATCACAAAGAAAGAGACTTCTATGCTCAACCACCAAGGAAGAGGCTTCCACTGCTCAAGTCACTAAGACAAGAGACTTCCCAATGCTCAAGTCACAAAGACAAGAGGCTTCTGACTCAGACCACAAAGGAATGAGGTTACAATTGCTTAGTATTCAGACTAAGACTTTAGGGACCAAACTGGTTTACAAGTAAAGAAGTTTGGGATGAACACTTGATCAAATATCAGAGGTGTTCTCTAAATACAACACAGGTTAAGACTCTTAACCTTCAGAAATTCTAAGTTACAAAGACTGAAGAATTTCTAAAAGATTTGAACTATGACAGTTTTTACACAGAAAACAGGGCAGAGTTTCAGCAATGCGTTTCAAAGAGTCTTCAACATTTTCTTCTTCAAATCTTCCTCCTTTTATAGACAAAAATAGAGCTGTTGAAGATTTGCTGGAAATCAGGAATATAGCCGTTGCAATTGGACTAGGTTGCTGCAATTGTGTGCTGCACTTTATCTGTCAGAACAGGGCAGGTGCCATTTTTGAATTGGCCCACCTTAAAAACTGGAGAATGTTTGGGTCAGGGAGACAACTGTTCCATTGAGTTGTTATGACATCTCCAGGCATTAAATGCGCACAGTACTGGTCAAAATCCATGCCACATCAGCTTCAGAAGCTTCTCAGTGAATAGTGATCAGAAGCTGCTTCAGTTGTACGGATCAGAAGCTGGTCTTCAGATGCTGACTTTTTTGTTGACTTCATCAGAAGCACCCAGTCTTCAGAAGCTGCACTTCAGGAGCATTTCTTCAGGACCACTTCAGAGGCTTCACTTCAGGACCAGTTTCTTCTTAGTCTTGCAACCTTGCTTCTTGGCTTTCCTTCTTGCTCTTTAGCTTGTTCTTCATAACCATTATCAATCAATACTAATTAAGCATGTGGTTCTGAAACACTTGAACAAAGCATTAGCAAATAACCAATTTTCTCTTTAATACTTTGTTATCATCAAAACCATAAAGAGAGATATGTTTACACATAAATGTTTCAACAGTCTCCCCCTTACTTTATAAGAGACTTGTTAAACACATTTTGTTCCAACAATCTCCCCCTTTTTGATGATGACAAACATAAGTATTAAAACAGAAAATTGTTGTTAACTTAATTAACAAGTTAACTGCAGGGTGTGAGGTTTGTAAGCTCCCCCTGAGTCAGATGCAAGTTAATTAAGTTCAGTTAAAAACACAAATGTGAAAATTTCAGAAATGTTGTTAAGTTTAATTAACAATCTGACTTCAGGAGAGGTTTGTAAGCTCCCCCTAGGTCTGACAATCCTCAAGGTTAGGTTTGTAAGCTCCCCTTGATTCTTATCCATGTTAATTAATCTTAAATTTAAAACAATATGGTGAAATTTACACTCAGAATTCAAAATGACTTGTTGACTTCAGGTTCTGAGGTTTGTAAGCTCTTCCCCTAAGTCTGATAATCCACAGGATGAGTTTTGTAAGCTCCCTGAGTCTTATCCAAGTTATTTTAAATTCTATTTACTCACTAAGAGTTATATATCTCACAGAATATATCAGAGCCAGAGATTCACTTCAGAGGCTAAGAATTAAAAAGCAGTTCTCATAAGTTAAATTTAGTCAGAAATGTATCAGAGCTAGTCAGAAATGTATCAGATCTTAACTTAGCTTAACTGATCAGTATCAGAGCTAGCTTTAACAATTGTATCAAAACTTAATCCTAACAATTGTATCAGAGCTTTAATAGGCTTGGCTTCTGACAATTTTAACTTATTTGAGCTCAGGTGCTTTAATACTTGTTTTACTTCTCTCCCCCTTTTGTCATCAACAAAAAGTCTTACTTTCTCCCCTTAATACAGAAAAATTTCTCCCCCTTTTTCAAGAGAGTTTGAAAATGTCTGTATCAGAGCAGAAAAGAATTTTAAAAGAGTTTGAAAGCATATATCAAGGCAGTTCAGTTTCCCCCTTTTTAAAAGAGTGTGAAAGCAGTTCTGACACCAAGTTTGAAAAGATTTCAAAAGGATTCAGAATTTGGGGGGGGGGGGGGGTTGAACTAACCAAGATTGGGAGATATTTGTGCAATCATATGGATAACCAAGTAGCAAGGATAATCATCAGAGCCTACTTGATTTTCAATTAGTATATGACTTGCAGAAAAATTAGAATGCTGTTCAGAAGCAGAAAAGGTTTGGAGCTTCTGATCAGGTCATTCTATGTTCAAACATTACTTGTTCAGTACAAACTGGTTCAGCATCAGAGCAAAACTTCTCAAGAAGTGTTCAGTATCAGAGCAATTCTGAGTTTGCTTAAGAGAAATATATCAGAATCTGATACCAAATGAGGTTTTATCTCAGAGTCTGATACCAGCTAAAAGGTTTTAATTCAGAGTCTGATACCAAATAAAATATTTAAATGCTGATACCAAAATAAATTCTTTAAAAACTGAACATGTCTTAAACATTGTGGGCTTTTAAAATGTGTCTGTGCTAAATAGTTTGAAAACATACTGATACCAAGTGAAAATTGTTTATCAAGCAATTTCAATAATGAGTATCAGAGCATAGAATCACATTTTTACTTGATGACTTTGGGAGGATTAGAGTATAAACTTTCAAAGCTTTAATCATCATTGCCCATAGCTATACTTATCAGATTCTGACCAACATTAGATTTTTATTAGATTCAGAGGTCAGAAAATCCAGGTTCTGATCCTTCAGACTCTGAGGTTTTTCAGGCTTAACTTTTATTCAAACTCTCAGAAGGTGAGCGTTTGATAAGTCTTAGCTTATGATAAACTCAGAATCAAGGAATACATTCAGATTCAAGCACATTTTTATGAGACAAAATGCATGTTCAGATTCTTTTTAATAAAATTGAATCTTTCTTCTGTTAGGGGTTTTGTGAAGATGTCAGCCCATTGATGATCAGTATCAATGAACTGAATATCTAACACACCCTTCTGAACATAATCTCTTATAAAATGATGTTTTATTTCTATGTGCTTGGCTCTAGAATGCAGAATTGGATTTTTAGACAGACATATAGCAGCAGTATTATCACAATAAATTGGAATATTGTCTGCATGAATCTGATAATCCTCTAATTGATGTTTCATCCAGAGCAGTTGTGTGCTACAACTTGCAGCTGAGATGTATTCTGCTTCTGCTGTTGACAAAGCAATGGTTGCTTGTCTCTTGCTGGCCCAGGATATCAGATTCTCACCAAGAAACTGACAGTTTCCACTGGTTGATTTTCTTTCAATCCTGTCCCCAGCATAGTCAGCATCACAGAATCCAACTAGCTTATAATTTAGAGATTTCTTATACAGAAGTCCCAAATTAGTTGTTCCTTTTAGATACCTGAAGATTCTCTTGACAGCAGTCATATGAGATTCTCTAGGATCTGATTGGAATCTAGCACACAGACATACACTAAATAAAATATCTGGTCTAGAAGCAGTTAAGTATAGGAGAGAACCTATCATACCTCTGTACAGCTTCTGATCTACCTTAGTGCCATTGTCCTCTTTGCTTAAAGTGCAGGTGGGATGCATTGGAGTTGTCATCAGCTTGCAATCATCCAACTGGAACTTCTTCAGAAGCTCCTTGGTGTATTTGGACTGATGAACATAAACACCTTCTTTGCATTGGTTGATTTGAATTCCCAAGAAGAATTTCAGCTCACCCATCATGCTCATTTCAAATTCATCCTGCATTAACTTAGAAAATTCCTTGCAAAGGGAGGCATTAGTAGAACCAAATATGATATCATCAACATATATTTGCACAATTAAGATTTCTTTCTTAACAGTTTTTCTGAAAAGTGTATTATCAACTTGACCTCTTACAAAATTATTTTTAATTAAGAAGTTGCTTAGCCTTTCATACCAAGCTCTGGGAGCTTGTTTCAGACCATACAAAGACTTCTTAAGTTTAAAAACATGGTTTGGATATTTTACATCTTCAAAACCAGGAGGTTGTTTGACATATACTTCTTCAGAAATTACACCATTTAAGAAGGCACTCTTAACATCCATTTGATACAAGATGATATCATGATTAATAGCATAAGAAAGAAGTAACCTGATTGCTTCCAGTCTTGCAACTGGAGCAAATGTCTCAGTGTAGTCAATTCCTTCTTGCTGGCTGTACCCTTGAGCTACTAATCTAGCCTTGTTTCTGATCACTTCTCCTTGTTCATTGAGCTTGTTCCTGAACACCCATTTTGTTCCAATGATGTTCTTCTGATCAGGTTTTGCAACAAGATCCCAAACATCATTTCTCTGAAATTGATTCAGCTCTTCTTGCATTGCTATAATCCAACCATCATCAGCAAGTGCTTCATCAGTAGTTGTAGGCTCAATCATGGATAACAGGCCAAGCGTGGACTCATTCTGAGTGAATGCTGATCTTGTCTTCCTTGGACTGTTCTTGTTTCCAATGATCAACTCCTCAGGATGTGAAGACTTGTACTTGAATGAGGTTCTGGGTGGATTAGCTTCTGAAGGGCTATCAGGGATTTGTTCAGAACCATGCTGATCTTGATTAGCATCAGGAGTAGTGTCATTGCTGGAGAGTTTCTCAGAGTCTTCATTGTTTTCAGCTTCTGAACCTTCATCAGAACCTGAACTAGGTTCAGCTTCTGAAGGTTCTTCTGAGATTCTGACATCTGCAAAACTCTCAACTAGCTCTGGTATTTCACTACCAGGCTTCTTATCATCAAACCTAATGTGTATAGCTTCTTCAACAACATGTGTTTCAGAATTATACACTCTGTATGCCTTGGATCTCTCTGAGTATCCTAAAAAGGTACCCTTTTGAGCCTTGGCATCAAATTTCTTTAGGTAGACCTTATTGTTTAGTATGTAACATGTACAACCAAACTGATGAAAATAAGAAATACTTGGTTTTCTTCCTTTAAATAATTCATATGAAGTTTTATTCAGAATGGGTCTGATATAAATCCTGTTCTGAATATAACATGCTGTGTTTACAGCTTCTGCCCAAAAGTACTTAGCAATTTTTGACTCATGGATCATGGTTCTTGCCATTTCTTGTAAAGACCTGTTCTTTCTCTCTACAACTCCATTTTGTTGTGGAGTTCTAGGAGATGAGAACTCATGGAAAATTCCATGGTCTTCACAAAAGTTTTCAAAAGGTTCATTTTCAAATTCACCACCATGATCACTTCTGATTTTCAAAATTTTCAAATCAGTTTCTGTTTGTACTTGTTTGCAGAATTTGAAAAACACATCATATGTTTCATTTTTGGTTCTGAGGAATTTAACCCAAGTCCACCTACTATAATCATCAACAATCACAAGTCCATACTTCTTCCCATTGATTGAAGCAGTTCCAACAGGACCAAATAAATCAATGTGAAGGAGTTCTAGAGGTTTTGAGGTGGAAACAATGTTCTTTGGTTTAAAAGAAGTTTTAGAAAACTTTCCAATTTGGCATGCTGAACACAGAGCATCTGAGTGATAATCAATCTGGGGCAGGCCTCTGACCAGCTGTAACTTGCTAAGCTTGGAGATGAGTCTCCAGTTAGCATGTCCCAACCTTTTGTGCCAGACCCATTTCTCATCACTCACAGACAGAAGGCAAACTACCTTCTGCTGAACCAATTCAGAAAAATTAATTTTATAAACATTGTTTTTCCTGCTGCCTCTGAACACTACAGACTTGTCTTTGCTACTGATTACAGTGCAAGTGTTCTTATTAAACAGGACTTCATAATTACTATCACATAATTGACTTATGCTAAGTAAATTATGTCTAAGTCCATCTACCAGCCAAACATTATCAATGTACAGGGAAGAATTACCTATCTTACCAGTACCAATGATCTTTCCTTTCTGACTTCCTCCAAATCCCACAGTTCCTCCCTCTTTCAGAGTTAGGGTTTGGAACATAGACTTGTCCCCTGTCATATGATGCGAGCATCCACTGTCCAGGTACCAGGACCTTTCCTTTTCTTTGGATGACAAGCATATCTGCAATTGAAATAATTTCAGACTTAGGTACCCAGATTTTCATGGGTCCTTTGGGGTTAGTCTTGAAAGGTTTTGGCTTCTTGTGTCTGAAGTTATGGTATTCAGACTTGTTCTGATACTTTGGATATGAATCCTTGTATTTAGAATAAGTCTGAGTTTCAGAACCTGAGTGCTTCAGATCCTGAGTTCTCAAAGGTTTGGACTCAGACTTCTTCAGAACCTGAGACTTGGAGGTCTTTGGTTCTGATTTGTTCAGAGTCTGACCTTTTGAGTACTTTGATTCTGATCTCTTCAGAATTCTGACTTTGTTTACTTCAGGCACAAGGCAAGCTTCAGTTTTGCCTTTCTTAAAACAGTTTGAAGCAGAAAACTGATTGGTTTGCTTTGGCTTGCTTTGCCTAACATTCTGAGATTGAAAATGTTTTACATTGACTGGTTTAACAGATTTTGAAGTTTTAATAAACCCAGTCTTTGAAAAATTTGAATCAGTTTTATTCAGATTCTGAGACTTGCTAGTTCCAGGTTCTGAACACTTCAGATTCTGAACAGGTTTAAGTTCAGAGTCTGATTTCCTCTTACTCTTAGGCTTAGGACCTTTTGGCTTAGATTTAGGCAAATTTTTAACAGTTGCCTTCATCTTTTCCTTAGGTTCAGAAGCTTCAGAGTCTGAGTTGTTCAGAACTTCTGACTTAGTCTCAGATTCTGATACTTTCAATTTCTCAGAATTATCAGAAGCAGCCACAAAGCAAATACCATTGCCTTTTAAAATATTTTCAGAACATGAAGGTGAGTTTAAATCATTAGAAGGTTTGAATAAATCATAGCCAATGCCTTCACCTTTGTTTCTGATCATATTATACATCATGGAGGCAATTTTAGTTCTATTGAATCCAGTTAACATGAAATCCTGAAGAGCTATTTCCTGTTCATTAGGAATCTCTTCAGATTTCTTATGAGCCTCTTTTCTGAGTTCCTCAACTTCTTCATCATATTCAAAAATTTGATTCTGAAGTTTAAGGTTTTCCTCAGACAGCAAGTTTGTTTGATTTTTCAAAGTCTTAATTTCTTTTAACTTGCTTTTAAGATGACTCATAAGATCATTAACTGTTTCAATTAAATCAGATCTAGAGAGTTCAGAGTATACCTCATCTTCTTCATCAGAATCTGAACATGATTCTGCATCAGAAGATGCAATTGCCATTAGGGCTAGGTTTGCTTCTTCCTCATCAGATTCTGACTCATTATCCAGATCATCCCATGTTGCCATGAGACTCTTCTTAAGCTTATTTCTGAAATTGCTGGACTTTGAGCTGGATTTCTTTGCTTTTTCCTTTGATTTTTCCTTCTGAAGATCAGGACAATCAGCAATGAAGTGGCCAGGCTTTTTGCAGTTGTAGCAGCTTTCCTTCTGGATATCCCTCTTTGAACCAGAACCAGATCCTCTGAAGTTGCTGCTTCTGTTAGAGAACTTTTTCTTTCTATTCATCAGATACTGAAGTCTTTTAGAAATCATTGCAAGCTCATCAGCATCTGAATCTTCATCAGAATTTCCCTCAGGAAACTCTTCTTCAGATTCAATTGCTTTCAAAGCTTTAGCAGGTTTTCTTTTAGACTTCAGAGCCAATGTTTTTGGTTCTCTAACAGACTCATCCTCATTGAGTCCCAGTTCATGCACTTTGAGTGAGCTTATAAGATCTTCAATACTTAAAGTATGTAGATCCTTAGCTTCCTCAATGGCAGTCACTTTAGGTCTCCATTTGGATGGCAGACTTCTAAGAATTTTATTCACATGGTCAGCAGTGGTATAACTCTTCTTCAGAATCTGAAGTCCAGAAACCAGAGTCTGAAATCTTGAGAACATAGTCTCAATATTTTCATCCTCTTTCATTCTGAACAATTCATATTGCTGAACAAGTATGTTTGCCTTAGCTTCTCTAACTTTCTGATTACCTTCATAGTTAGAGCAGAGGGATGTGAATATGGCCTTTGCAGTGGACTTGTCACTCAGCTTCTGATACTCAGTGTGAGGCAATGAGTCCACAATGATACCTCTGACATGATGATGCTTCCTATAGATCTTTCTTTCAGCATCACTCAGAGATCTTCTGTTGACAGCAACACCTTCTTCATCTACAGGTATTGAGATTCCATCTTCAATAATATCCCATAGAGTGTCATCAATCCCAATAATGTGACTGTACATTTTGCTCTTCCACCAAGAGAATTTTTCTGGGTCACCAGTAAACATAGGAGGTTTATTGTGTGACCTAGACTTCTTTTCTTCAGTACTATAGTCATATTGGACATTTCTTTGATTTCTGGGAGATGGTGGATTTCTGGGAGATGGTGGAGGTGAATCACTAGTTGAGGCCATGTTTTTCTCAGGATCCTACTGACACACTGTTAAGTGTTAATATCAGAACCGGAGCTCTGATACCAACTGAAGGTGAGAAAAACAAACACACAAGAAGGGGGGGGGGTTGAATTGTGTGACTCAAAAAAACTTGTTCTTTTTCTTTTCAAAACTTAAGGTTCAGTTCAGAAGCTGATTTGATCAGTTCTGAACAAATATCAGAAGTTAAATGCAGCGGATTTAAACAAGTTAAGGAGTAAGGGAAAGAGAGACACACAGAAATTATACAGGTTCCTTCTCAATGTGAGAAGTAGTCCTGTCCCCTTGTATCCAACAAGAGAGTTCACTATAATCTGAAGATTACACAATGTGCTCAACCACTAAGGAAGAGACTTCCAGTTGCTCAATCACAAAGAAAGAGACTTCTATGCTCAACCACCAAGGAAGAGGCTTCCACTGCTCAAGTCACTAAGACAAGAGACTTCCCAATGCTCAAGTCACAAAGACAGGAGGCTTCTGACTCAGACCACAAAGGAATGAGGTTACAATTGCTTAGTATTCAGACTAAGACTTTAGGGACCAAACTGGTTTACAAGTAAAGAAGTTTGGGATGAACACTTGATCAAATATCAGAGGTGTTCTCTAAATACAACACAGGTTAAGACTCTTAACCTTCAGAAATTCTAAGTTACAAAGACTGAAGAATTTCTAAAAGATTTGAACTATGACAGTTTTTACACAGAAAACAGGGCAGAGTTTCAGCAATGCGTTTCAAAGAGTCTTCAACATTTTCTTCTTCAAATCTTCCTCCTTTTATAGACAAAAATAGAGCTGTTGAAGATTTGCTGGAAATCAGGAATATAGCCGTTGCAATTGGACTAGGTTGCTGCAATTGTGTGCTGCACTTTATCTGTCAGAACAGGGCAGGTGCCATTTTTGAATTGGCCCACCTTACAAACTGGAGAATGTTTGGGTCAGGGAGACAACTGTTCCATTGAGTTGTTATGACATCTCCAGGCATTAAATGCGCACAGTACTGGTCAAAATCCATGCCACATCAGCTTCAGAAGCTTCTCAGTGAATAGTGATCAGAAGCTGCTTCAGTTGTACGGATCAGAAGCTGGTCTTCAGATGCTGACTTTTTCGTTGACTTCATCAGAAGCACCCAGTCTTCAGAAGCTGCACTTCAGGAGCATTTCTTCAGGACCACTTCAGAGGCTTCACTTCAGGACCAGTTTCTTCTTAGTCTTGCAACCTTGCTTCTTGGCTTTCCTTCTTGCTCTTTAGCTTGTTCTTCATAACCATTATCAATCAATACTAATTAAGCATGTGGTTCTGAAACACTTGAACAAAGCATTAGCAAATAACCAATTTTCTCTTTAATACTTTGTTATCATCAAAACCATAAAGAGAGATATGTTTACACATAAATGTTTCAACAGTCTCCCCCTTACTTTATAAGAGACTTGTTAAACACATTTTGTTCCAACAGACATGAGTCTGACCAAAGACGAAATCAACGTGAGCCACAAAACCCCTGTCAAGAAGGGGTGATGATCCAGAATTAGGCGAAGGCGGCAGAAGTCAGCAGACCCGGATCACCATCAATACCATCGCAGGGGGATTTGCAGGTGGCGGCGAGACAAGCTCACCTAGGAAGAGGTACACCCGCCATGTTATGCATATTGACAATTACAAATTAGAGGATGCGCTCATCCCAGAGGCCGACCCAGAGCTCACGTTCTCTAAGAAAGACTTTGAAGGAATCCTCCCCCATGAGGATGATCCCTTGGTGATCAGCCTACAGCTCTTAGATTGTGTGTTAAGAAGAGTGTTTGATGATCCAGGAAGCTCGGCGGACATCCTCTACTATGATGCCTTCGAGAAATTGAATTTGGGTGCAGAACTACTACAACCATTCAAGGGATCCCTAGTTGGGTTAATAAGAGAACAAGTGTAGGTGCGGGGATATATTAACATGAGGACAATGTTCAGAGAAGAAGAAAGTGATAGGGTCGTTTCGGTCAGATACCTGGTGGTCAATGCACCATCATCTTACAATATAATCTTGGGGTGTCCTTCGCTCAACCAGTTGGCAGCTGCATTATCAACGCTTCACCTCACCATGAAGTATCTGCTGCCCAACGGCAAGGTGGGCGTGATCAAAGGCGACCAGAAGACGGCAAGAAAGTGTTACCAGGACAGTCTCAGAATCCGAAGGTGAGATCATTCATCGTCCGAGCAGACTCCCAACCCATCAAACGCCCAGGACGTCAACTTTGTTGATTTGGATCCAAGAGAGGAATATGTTGAAGAGAGGCTGACACCCATCGAGGACCTGAAGGAGGTGCAGATTGGCCCGTAAACCTCCCAAACAACTAAGGATAGCACAACTTTAACAGAGGTCGAAGAGGAGGAGCTGGTTCGCCTCCTGAAGAAAAACTTGGATTTGTTTGCTTGGAGCCCATCCGACATGCTCGGTATCGACGTAAGTGTGGTATGCCACCGTTTGGAGTTAAACCCAAAGGTGAAGCCTATCGTCTAGAGAAAAAGGAAGATGGGAGAAGAGAGGCGGAAAGCAGTTGACGAAGAAGTCAACAACTTGAAGGCGGCTTGATTTATCAGCGAGATCAAATATCCAACATGGTTGGCCAACGTTGTGCTGGTTAAAAAGAGTTTGGGGAAGTGGAGGATGTGCGTTGATTTCATAGATTTGAATACGGCGTGCCCTAAAGACCCATATCCCCTTCCCGCCGTTGACAGGCTCATATATGGCACTTCGGGGTACAAGACATTGAGTTTCATGTATGCGTACTCGGGCTATAACCAGATTAGGATGGACCCCCTCGACGCCCCCAGAACGGCGTCCATGACCAACGAATCCAACTATTTCTATGAAGTAATGCCATTTGGGCTCAATAATGCTGGCGCCACCTACCAAAGGTTGATGGACAAAGTCTTCTCCGATCAGATCGGGCGGAACCTGAAGGTATATATTGACAACATGGTAGTGAAAACTACAGAGGAGGAAAACCATTGCTGGGATCTTGAGGAGATTTTAGGGTGTGTAAGGAAGTACAACATGCGCCTCAACCCCTCCAAGTGTTCATTTGGGGTACAGGCGGGGAAGTTTTTGGGGTACATGATGACGAAGAGAGGAATAGAAGCCAACCCGGACAAATGTCAAGCTATTATCAACATGAGGAGCCCCACTTAGGTAAAGGAGGTTCAACAGCTCACAGGGCGGCTGGCGGCTTTATCACGTTTTTTTATCTTGCGCAGGCGATAAAGCCTTTCATTTTTCCACAACACTCAGGAAGGGGGAGAATTTTGAATGGACAACGGAGTCTGAAGATGCTTTCGTAAAGGTTAAGTCTTTCTTAGCCACCCCTCCGATACTGACTCGCCCAGACAAGGGCGCCATACTCAACATGTACTTATCAGTGACGGATAATGCTCTAAGTTTGGTTCTTGTCCAGGAAAAGGAGGATGGCGAGAAGCCGGTATACTTCGTTAGCAAAGTGTTTAAAGGCGCAGAGTTACAGTATCAGAAAATCGAGAAGTTGGTTTTGGCTCTGGTAACCACGGCGTGGAAGCTACATCCCTATTTCCAAGGTCATAAGATAATAGTAAAGACTAATCACCCAGTTCGACAAGTCTTGAAGAAGCCAGACCTGGCAAGGCGAATGGTGTCGTGGTCCGTAGAATTGTCTGAATATGATATCCAGTTCGTTCCTAGAGGTAGCATCAAGTTGCAGGTATTAGCAGACTTCTTGGTGGAGTTAAGCTCGCCTATTGAAGCCCAATCGCCATTTGTGTGGATTTTATCAGTTGATGGGGCGTCATACTTGAAGGGAAGTGGTGCATGAATCGTATTGGAGGGTCCTGATGACATCCTAATAGAGTAGTCCCTAAGGTTTGAGTGGAAGGCGAGCAATAACTAGGCCGAGTATGAAGCGCTCATCGCTGGAATGTTTTTAGCAAGGGAAATGGGAGTGGCGAACCTCAGGGCGCGAAGTGACTCACAACTGATGACCAGTCAGATCGCCGGGGAATACCAAGCAAAGGATGGACAACTAGAAAAATATTTGAAGAAGGTACACGATCTGGCTCAAGGCTTTGCATTCTTCGAGGCAACTTATGTACCACGAGAGCAGAATTTCCGTACTGACATCCTTTCAAAATTGGCCTGTACCAAGAGACCGGGGCATAATTGGACAGTGATCTAGGAGACATTAGCAGCCCTTAGTACTGAAGTAATGATCGTAAGGCGTAGACATTCTGGGTCATTTCCCCCTTCATGCCCCAGTTGAAGTCTTGCATTCCGTCACCTCACCATGGCCATTCTGTCAGTAGGGCGTAGACATTATGGATCATTCCCCTTGGCGCCAGGTCAGCTACAGTTCTTGATCGTTGGGGTCGACTACTTCACCAAGTGGATAGAGGCCGAACCAGTGGCGAAGATCACCGCCGAAAGAGTCAGGTATTTTTACTGGAAGAAGATCATATGTCGCTTCGGCCTGCCAAGATGCATAGTGTCCGACAACGGAACACAGTTCACCAACAAGATTGTCAGAGATTTCTGTAGCAACCTTGGGATTCAAACAAAGTTCGTATCTGTCACTCACCCTCAGGCAAACAGACAAGCCGAATCCGCCAACAAGGTAATTTTGAACGGACTCAAGAAGAAGCTGGACGACGCCAAAGGGCTTTGGTCAGAACGACTGTATGAGATAAACCTAGTCATAGTTGAATACATCTTGATATTTACTTGTAACCATTGGTTATTTGTTATATTATCTATCACGCTCATATCACCGTTGAGCGCCCAGGTTCTATGGTCTTATCACACGACACCCCACTCGTCACTGAAAGAAACGCCGTTCAGAATGATGTACGGGGCGGAAGCTGTAACACCCTAAACCTCACATTTTATTTTCTAATAAAATACAATAAATAATCATGCATGCAAGGGTGTCACACATCTTAATCAATCAAAAAATACTTCATTTAATATTAAAAACATCGCAGCGGAATAAATTTCAAAGCATTCAAAGTAATTGTCACATCATTAAATCGACATCAAAACCGAATTCAAAATGAATTCTGAAACAAAATATGAAATAAAATAAATTTACATTCCCTAGTGTTAATAATCAGAGCATCGACTCAATCAAACTCCCAAAAACGACAAATAAACAGGAAGGCTCCAACGCCATCCTTCGAGACTCATTGCTACTAAGATTCTTCTTCCTGCAAATCTACACCACAAAGGCGTAGGCGTCCAACCCGCCACTAGAGGGTGAGAATATATTCATAATAAGAATCGCATAATCATAATTAATAGAAACAAGGCATAAAACACATAAGCATCATCAATCATATATTCATATATAAATTATTCACATCGTTAGATAATCATATTTTCACTTCGTTAGATAACCAACTTGACATTGTTAGATAATCAACATTTAATAAATCACAATGAACAAGTATCACTTAAACAAAGTCAATCATCAATTAAGGAATTAGCAACACATCAATGGAACACAATAATGTATGCAATGCTCCTAGACTCGACTCATGTGGTACCAAACCTATCACCATCGTCAAATATTTTGGACATCAGAGGTATATTACTGATTTTGTCAACACCATCGTCAAATACAACAACGTTAAATAGACTCGACCATGAATGCATGAACATCAAATAATGACTCAACAATGCACATCTTTGTATGACTCAACAATTACACATATTTAAATAGCATCATCGACCTAGGGACCTACGACCTAGCCTACGATAGGTCAGATCAGGTTTTTTTTCTTAAATAGAGAAGGATTGAGCTTTTTTAGAAGCTTATTTAGCTTAAAAGGCCAGACTAAATGCCATTCAAAAAGCCTCTTAAGCCTATTAGGCCGGCCTATTTAAGTAAATATGAATAATATTATTGATTATTATAATATCTTTTGTACTTTGAATTAAAATATAAATTCGTTAGTAATTTAAGTTTATTAGTATACATTAATTTTTCGCATATACAAATGTATTATTATAAACTAGAATTGAAATATGATGCAATATATAGTTAAATTCTCTAAAAACTCATGTTGATTACTAAAATAGAGTTTAATCTAATTGATATATTAGTTCGTTAATCTATTTAAACTTAGATCACACTGCTTACTTAAAAATGTTCATATGATATATGCTTTTAAACATGCTAGTAGGCTTTATCAGGCTTTCAGAAGGCCAGACTTAGGCCTAAAAAATAAGTCTATGACAGGTCGCAGGCAAATTTGGCAAGCCAGACTTAGGCCTTGCAAAACCTAGCTCGACCTAGCCTATTCCCACCCATAATCATGCCTACAACATTTATCTCGTGTTTTGGCTTTTATCAATCAATTCTCGGCCTTAATTCCATTTACTAAGGTTACTGGAACTTCCTCTTTAAACTATAAAACGTTACAGCACTGATGCTATGCTAGAAAAATCATGAAAAACTCAAAACATAACATAGTCATATTTTTAATCACGAATTCAACATGAAAACGTCAAAATTCAAAACTAAAATCAAACATATAATTATAGCAACATATAAGAACATGAATTTAATCATAGATTCATCAAAGGAATGAGAAAACAACGAAAATTAACAACCCTTCACTATCCACATGAGTACACATAAAACTCCCCCTTACCTCTAGTTTGCAGAATTTGAATGAATTCCGACGGTGAAATCTCTCTCCAATGTCTCCTTACCTCTTCTCTCCACAACCTTAGTTTTCTTTTGATCTCTAATCTTTTCTTGTTGTAACCCTAATTCTCTAATGTTCTCCTCTATTTATAGAGGCTATTTAGGTTTTAGTTGTTCTGAAACTCTATCCCTTATCTTTTAACAAATTCAGTTTTATTTATTTTTATTTTCTCACATAAACTTTAGACATATTTACTATATGCACCCCACTTCCCTATTCTCACCAAAAAGACTATTTTGTTCTTAAAAATTATTTTCTCTCATCTTTTAACAAGTCAACCAACTCATCTATTTCTCAATAAATACAACCAATTAAATAAATAAGATCACACAAACCGAAACTAGGGATTGGATCAAACTGCGATTTCCACTGAACCCGATTCTGTGGGTGAACTGCTGGGGAGCCTGTTGTCGAGGCTGTTGTTGATACTGTTGCTGAGGCCGTTGTTGGGGCTGGAGCTGATAGACTTGGATTCTAGATAGCACCAAAGGTAGGTGTGACAGCGGCGACATATTGATACCCCGGATACCGTTGCCGAGGTTAACCATGGGCCACCATACTTACTTTTTGCTCTTTCTTTCCTGAGAAGCTATTCCCAAACTTCCTTGTACTACTGGCAGCAAAGGCACTTTCCATAACCAAACGTCCCTCTCAGACTCCTTCCTCCAGACGCACTCCCATATTAACCATCTCTGTAAAATCCGTCGGCGCACTGGCAACCATTTTCTCATAGTAAAATTGGCCGAGAGTCTTCAAGAAAACCTTTGTCATCTCCTTCTCTTCTAGAGGTGGGTTGACTTATGCAACAATCTCTCTCCAACGCTGGGCGTATTCCTTGAAGGTTTCCTTTTCTTTTTGGGCCATAGCCTGAAGCTGGTCTCTGTCGGGGGCCATGTCCAGATTGTACTTGTACTGGCGAATGAAGTCTTCCCCTAAGTCATTGAAATTTCGGATATTAACGCTTTCCAAATTCATGTACCACTTCAAAGCGGTCCCGGTCAAGCTATCCTGGAAGAAATGAATGAGGAGCTTATGATTGTTGGTGTGTGTAGACATCCTCCTTGCGTACATCACCAAATGGCTTCGTGGACATGTGTTCCCCTTGTACTTTTCAAAGTCAGGGACCTTGAACTTAGGCGGTATTACAACGTTAGGAACCAAGCAGAGTTCTCGAGCATCTTTGCCAAACAAATCTCTTCCACGGAGGGCTTCAATCTCTCGTTGCATCCCATCAAATTTCTCTTGAAGCTCGTCCATCTTATCGAAGGCTCCAACACTTTCGGCATGAAAGATAGGCTCTGCCTCTTGCTGAGCAGTGTAGATAAGAGGCGCCGAGTAGGTCACAACTGCTTGAGCAAATGACGGACCAGGTTGGGGAAGTGGTGCTGATTTCTGGATAGCCGGAGCTGGGGTTTCAAAAGAAGTGGGATGAAAACCTTCGTCTGATAGAAATGGCATCCCCCATGGGTAAGCTCTAGACGTGCCGGGCGGTGGAGTAAGTACGGTAGAAGTTGGTAAAGCAAATAAGATTGGCTGCTCAAGAGTAGTGACAATAGGATGAGGAACTGACACTTGAGCCTGAGAAGCCAGCAAAGTATTCATCATGGAGGTCAACTTCTCCATTCCTTCCCGGAGACTGGCTACCTCTTCCCGGAGATTCTGGTTTTCCTGCTCTATTAGATCCATTCTTTTTCTTCGGTGTGCCCGAGTGTTGTGATGCGAGTAGGCTTGTACTGAATGCGCCAGGCCACTTTCTTTGACTGCGGCGGATTGACCTTATTTACGATGAAGCAAGGGATGAGACTCGATTTGGAAACTATGAATGCAGTATGATGCATGATTATGCTTATGCAAAAAGAAAGATTTGTTATCGAAGGACTTGTCGAAGTAATTGTAAACATCATAGTTTAAACATTTCATTTAAAAATATTACAAACAATCCCCTTTTTAGGAACAAAGTCGAGGGGTATGCTCAAAAGTTTATCAATAGAAAATCTTGAAAAACCCCGATATTTCAAACTTGAGGATGCCAAGTGATCTCCCATAACGAGCTTGAAAACATCCCCCGGACTAGTCATTAAAGATCATAGCTTCCTTAAGTTTGTCAAATCCGGGCTTTTTGAAGTTATATTTCTGAGTGTTCCTCTTTGTGAAGTTCATTCCTTAGATGTTTACAAAAATTTGTTTGAGTCCTTCGATACTTGATGCAAAAATGTTTATGAATGAATGCATGTATGCATGATTATGCTAAAGGAACGGAGAAAACATGGTGAGGTTAAGTCCATAATGTTGGAGCCGAGGGTAAAAACGCCATTTGGTAAGGACTATGGTTTCACATGTACCTGTATCATGGGTTCTACCAAGTTCCCAAAGTCATCGACCACTTCCGAATATTGTCGGATTACGGGACTACTCTCGGTCCAACGACGTTCGTAGGAAAGTCTCGTTTGAGTGTAGTATCGCGTATCAACCAATTCAAGACTATTCTTGATTAGCCACCGCACTACGTCCTAAAAAGCCAAGATGGGTTAAAGGTAACTCTAAAGGTCCTCAACTTCATAGGTCACTTAAAAATAACAATGCCAAACACGACTACTCATGTCGACATGATATTACCTTTAAGAGACCTCCATTGAGTGGGGTTGTATCACATGTACCAAAACCCAAGACTACTCCTGGTATGGAACTTTGATTATACCACCATCCTATCTTATGATTTCCCTCAAGTCCGGGTGTAGGGTTTATCTCACCACTCACGTAAAAAGATAAACACTTAAGCTCGCATTTACAATTACAAATAAGGATAAAGCATAAAGATAAAGAAGAACAAGATAGGTTAAACTCACTTTAGGACTTTGAGTCCCCAGTGAAGTCGCCATTTTTCTGTCGCGGTGATTTTTGGATATCAAGCTATTAATTAGCGTTGACTCGCGTTTTTGAGCTCACCACCGATCTTTTATTTTTCCGAGGAAAAGGGAGAAAGTTCGAAAAACCCTATTTTTAAGAGATCAAGGTCCGGGGGTTGGTTATGCAAAGGGAATGTGTTAGCACCCTAAACGTCTATAGTACTCTATAGGAACCTCTTGTTTTTTTATTTATCTTTATGCTAAATTAATTATTTGTTTTGTAAATAAATGCTTAAGTGCGAGAAAGGATTAAAGTGATGGGTTTAAAAGAAAGAAAATGTTTTTGTTATTTTTATTGATTTGGAAAGACAAAGTCTCTTGCCTACGTACCCGAGCGGGATCAAAATCACGTAGTTCGGAGTAAAAAAGCCCAGTGATTTGTTTTGGTTGATTTTAAAGTTTTGAAAATGTTTTTTGAGAAGATAAGAGGCCGAAAAGGCATAGAAGGATAAAGTTGTGAGCTTGATTGATTTTAACTGAAGAAAAAGTTTGAAATAATTAAAATTGATGGAAATTGTTTTTTTGAAGAAAATGTAGGAATTAATTGACTTGAAAATGAAATTTGATTGAGAAAAGATTTTTTGGCTTTTGTTATTTGAAATGTTTTTTTGATTTTTGATTAAGCTAATTAACAAAAATAAACTAAGTGATGGTCGAAATAAACTAAGCGCGAGGGTTTTCTCACAAAGACGTTGGATCAAAGTGAGAGCCCCTTTTTCCTTGGATACGTTCGTTATTTTTATCGTTTTATCGTTTTTCGACATAAAGTGGAATAAATAAATGTGTGTGTCGGTGCAATATTCTCATTTATACTTACATGGTCCC
The DNA here is from genome assembly GCA_018208015.1 of Medicago ruthenica. Taxonomy (NCBI): domain Eukaryota; kingdom Viridiplantae; phylum Streptophyta; class Magnoliopsida; order Fabales; family Fabaceae; genus Medicago; species Medicago ruthenica. The sequence continues at coordinate 41,222,887 of CM031378.1, forward strand.
TAAATACATTCTAAGTATCAATAATAAAATAAAAATAATAAAGCAATAAATAAAGAAAAATAAATTGCAAGTGCATAAAAAATAAATAAATATGCAAAATAAACAAAAAAATAAATAGAAATAGAATAAAAAAATGCATGAAATGGACTTTACATTAAGTAAACATGCTGCATAAAATAAAAAAGAAAATAAAAATGCATAAAATGTTGGACATAAAATAAATATGTTGCATTGGAATAAATAAAAATAAAAATAAAAATGCATGATATGCAAGGCATTAAATATGTTGCATAAATAAATAAAAGAATAAAAGTAAAAATGCATGGTATGCTGGACATTTAAATAAAAGTGCAAAAATAATGAAAATAAACTATACTTAAAAGAAAAAATGCATTGAAATAAATCTAAGCTATAAAGAAAAATGACGAAAATAATATAGAAAGCAAAGAAAAATAAATAAATAAAATAAAGTAAAATGACATAAAATAATAAAAGCAAATAAGCAAAAAAAATGCAAAAAGAAAATAAATGAAATAAAGAAAATGCAAGAAATAAATAAAGAAACAAAGAAATTAAAAACAAGAGAAAAAAAGGGGGATGCAGAAGTAAACAGGGGGGTGCAGGGAAAGAAAAACAGAAGTGAGGCAAGAAGAAGAGGAGAACGGGCTGAGGAAAGGCCCAACGGGCTGAGGAGCAAAACTCAGACCGGTTTGGTTCAAAAAAAACCGAATCGGTTTAAGCTTCCTATAAAAGGCCAAGGGCCGGTTTTTATTTCATTATTCAGAAAACTTTCTCTTTCTTCCTCTTCTTCTCCCCTTCTCTCCTCTGATCTCTCTCTTCTGTTTGCCTGGCCAGACAAAGTCTCCGGCTCGGCGGCCGGCCGGCCCAGGGGGCGGCGCCACCGCGCCGGAGCGGCGACCTCCTCTTTTTTTTTAAAAAAAAAAAACAGTTTTCGGAAGCTTTTTCCACCCTCTAACCAAATATCAACTCAAATTTTCCGAATCTTTTTTAAAGAGTCCTAGATCTAGGTTTAAATTTTTTTAGAAAACTACCTTTTTTGGTTTATTTGGGCTCGGCTTTGGTTGTTATGGTGTTGGTTGTGAAATTTGTGGTCGGCCGTGAGTTTGTGTTGTGGTTGGCCGTGAGTTTGGTGGTTGGGAGGAGTGTTGGCCGCGGCTATTGTGTTGTTGGTTAGAGGGAGAGGTGATGGTTATGTGGTGTTAGGGTGATTCGGTTTTGGTGAGGGGGTGGCCGGTTGTGTTTCTGTTTTTGTGGGTGAGGGGTGGCTGGCCGCATGTTTCTGTTTTAGTGGGTGAGGGTGAGGTGGTTTGTGTTTGTGTTTTAGTGGGTGACGGTGAGGTGGTTTGTGTTTCTGTTTTCGTGTTTGATTTTTGCACTGTTTTTTTTTTTTATTATTTTTGATCTGTTTGTGTTGATTTTGTGAAAGAAAGGAAGTTAGGTTTTTTTTTTGCTGGATCTCTTTTTCTGTTGGTTTTGATGTGTTTTTATTAAAATTGGATGTACAAAAGAAGATCTGCACAGAGCTGTTGAGATTGGATCTTTTGTTTAATCAGAAAAAAGGCAAGAAACCAAGCAAAAGAGACAAAAGAAACAGATGGAGAAAGTGATGGACCAGATGGTTCAGATGAACCTCTGATCCAAACCATTGACATTGGACTCCCTTCTTATTTTTTTAATTAATGAAGTAAATAATAAAATAAAGGATAAAAGCAGAAGAATAAAAATAAATAAAAACAGAATATAATTAATAACAACAATAAAAAATAAAAACGAAATTAATAAAATAATAAGAAAACTAAAGTAAAAATAAAATAATAATAAAACTAAAACTATCGCTTTTGGAACCCTAAATGAGGTATTTTAAAATACCTCTCTGCCGAAATTTCGTCTGAAACGACGAAAATTCTCGGATTTAAAAAGACGATTAAAACGTGTCGAAATTGAGTCAAAAAATGGGGTATGACAATTGAAAAGAGCAAAATCGTACAAAACTTATTCACAATACCATATACTAGTTATTGCTGCACATTTCCAGAAAATATTATGCCATTATGTCTATACTACAATTACAAGGAATTTAACCTTAACTACACACATTTTTATTAACATGGTTAGAATATATAATTTTATTTTGTTGTAGATACTATACACACACATACATAGCAAAACACATCTATAAATATCATGGGTAAAATGAAGTCATGATTAGTGCAGATTGTAAAAGCCATTTAAAAACTTAAAAGAGTTAGGGCCACTCTTGACTCAATTGATTCTACCCTACTATCATTGTTGAGATTCCTCACCCCCCCCTACCTTGATAGTTTCTCTTCTTGTTGAAAATTATTAGAATCTTCTCGAATATAAACAAAAACAAAATTTCATCAAAATGAGTTTTTACCTAAAGAAAAGAAAATCATAAACAAAATGTGTAGTAGCAATGAATATGAGATAATTTCACCTTTAGGATCTACTAGTTAGATGCACAACTCCAACTTTAATGTTTTTACTTTAAAGTGATGAGATGAAAGCTTGAAGATGATATTAGTTAAGGAGGCTAAAGAAGGTGACTAATTCATATTTAGTTGTTAGCTTGTATAGTGTAACATTGTTGGTTTGTTGTGTGAGTGACTTAAGCCAAGGGTGTATGTATTTATAGTGAAAGTGGAAGAGTAAAAAGTTCATCTCATGGTTAAAATTAGTGCAAAGTGTCATATTCAATTAAGCTAGCCATGTAATTACTAAGATAAGATCAAATTTATCATTGGATAGATTCAATGCACATGTGCTTAATTACTACATTTTTTTTATTTTAATTCCATGCATCTAGTTACTATATTATTAGTCCATGAATGTATGTAGTTACTACTATCAGTTAATTTGTAAGAGATGTCTAGTCTTTAGTAAGTGTATTTACTTGTCTTTGTTGCATGGTACCTTACGTCATATTATTTCTAAATTAATTAATAAGTTTTAGTTACTAACTGTTCCATACATTTATATATACATAAATTGTATGACTAATGAAATCTCATATTTTGAGTTGCTAAATATACTACATGCAAGATATTTTCTCAAGCTAATACTAATTGATGCTATAATGCAAAAATATAATATTTGAAAATGGAATGTTACAGTTGGTACCATTGTTCTCTTAGCAGGAACAGCTCTTGACCCTTTTATGGGTACTCTATACCCTTTTCTTTGAACTCGGATTTGGAGCATTTCTATAATATGCAGCTCCGAGGAGCGTTGAGTGGGTTCTATTCACGGTATCTTGCAGAGCGGCATCTTCCATCTCTATCTCACGCAAACCGTCACCCTTGGGGTCTCTCCGAACTTATATGGGTTTCCATTCATGACTTTGTCAGCCTCCAACATTTCTTCATACTAGATCTACTTCTTCATATGTCGTAAAAAACGGTTAAAGTCATAGGGGACTTTAAGTCCGATACTCTGATTGAACTTTGTTCCTTTCTCCAATCCTTTCCTCAACAAATAGGTTTTCATCTTGTCATCAACCCCTTTCACATGAAGAGCCTCTTTGTTGAATCCTTAAATGTAACTTTGGAGGGGCTCTCCCTTTCTCGGACGGATGACCCGAGACTGTCCACAAACTTTGTTTGCTTGAGGCAAAGTGTGTCGTGAAACGTCAGCAGAGTTATGATCATGAGTCTATGGACCATGGTTTCATCTCTTTGAACCAAATCATGGCCCCTTTAGTTGTATATAACTAGAATTTACACCCGTGCAACGGTCGGTGAGAAAATTAATTATAAATATACACATCATTTTATACTTATAGTTAATATAAAATACAATTAATATTAAATATCATATGTATTAATGAAAATAAATTATAATATGTTAACCCAACAACTCTAAAAAAAAAACCCAACAAAGAAATTTTTTAACCCATTTTATTTTTGAGTTGTGTTATTTGAACAACCATTTGTATGACAACTTATTTGACAACTATAAATTTACAAAGAAAAAGAGGTATTGACACAAAGACCAATGCAATAGAGAAAAAAGGTAAAAACATAATATGAGTATGAAAGAGAACTTAATTGTCACAAAAATTGTTAAAAAAATGGTTGTACAAATATTATTTCTCTTTATTTTTATACCATATAATATATCTTAAACCCCCGTGTTTTTGGAGTACGGATTGAGAAATTGTGTACTAATTTGGTATTTTCAAATCCTCTTAATTTTTGATGAGATAGTTGTTCACTTAAAGATATATCCTCTTGACTTCCGTTTAACCACATGTATTATCTTTATAAAATCCTTACACATTTAATAGTCACGTATAAAGATTTGACATAATTGATATGTATTAACTATTTTTTTTAAGGGTGTATCATCTACTTATTTAATAATTGCAAGTCTTCCAATTTTTTAGTGTTAAGGAAAATGGTGGTCCACTAAAGTCAATAGTTTAGTGAAGTTGACTTTGACAGCAACTTTGTTTTGCAAAAAGCATCTTTGGTTAGCTGATATGAGAAAATGATGTTTCCTTGTAGTGTAGAGAAAAATCTAGAAAAGAGAGTCATTGGAATCAAAATGGGTCAGAGATAAAAAAGTAAAGTGTACTATATTGGCAGGAAAATGGAAAAAAGTATATAGTCTTTATGAAAAAAGTTCTGGTTTACTTTATACTACCCAACATGTCCCTTTATGGATTCTAGTAATGTCAGCAACATTTTATTAATGTATTTCTTATAAGTCAACCTCCATAACAATCTTTTTTCATAAAGTCAACATATAATCTTTTTTCTTAGTATTTTTCTTCTGGTTTTACCTCAGAAAAAGTACACTATAACAGGATATTTAAGTCAAGAGGACAGAAGAAACATATAATATTCAAAGAAAGCACCCACAATTGTAGTTATCATCAAATGTTTAGCAAAGTTTAGTGCAAACCAAGACCAAGAACATACATACATGATCATTTTACTCCATTTTTATTACTAAAACTACATTGGTGAATCAAAATATCAAAAAAGGACCAATAAAAACTTAAACCCTTGAAGCATATATGGCCTTGGCTAAATAATTTATAACTAAACATACCATGACATATAATATTAACCAACATGATTTTCTTGATTAATTTAAGATTCAAATGCTTAGTTTCTGTACCAAATAAAAAAGCTTAGATCAATTGTACCAAATAAAAAAATAATAACATATTATACTAAATCAATATGATCCTTAAAAGTGAATCACCTTGAAGCTTATGGCTCAAAGGTTGAATACCTTACTGGCTTTAAAGGGGCAGTTTGTTTTTAGTTTGAAAGAGGGTCAGCAATCTTAATTGGTACATTTTATATTTCACTTTCATTAACTTCATAATTTAGGAAATAAAGCTTTTATTGGTTAATCTTAAATCTTATTAATTTCTATACTATGATTCATGTTGGATATTTGGTGGTTGGCTTCATGTTTGCTAAAATCAAATATACAAGCAATTTGTGCTTCAGAAGCTGAAATCTCAAGCAGTATAACTTCAGAAGCTGAAGTATGTCTTCAGAAACTGAAATGTGCCATCAGAAGCTGGAAACAGAACTTCAGAAGCTGGAACTGTTCATCAGAAGCTGAACTGGTCATCAGAAGCTGACCGTACCATCAGAAGCTGACTGTTCAGATGCTGAGCACTGTTCATCAGAAGCTGACTTCTTCATATGCTGATCAGAAGCTGATCTTCTGCGCTCAGAATTGATTACTTGGAGCTGTTTATTTTCTTACATTATCTTTTGAAGATTTAATTGAAGAATTCTCCAAGCTTGTTTCCATAAGGAAGTATTTTTGCGTGAAGATATTTGTTGAAGATTGGATTCAATTATTTATGAATATATTTTCAAAGCAATCTTTGGAAAATATATTTCTAAAATATATGTGCTTCCATTTGCTTCTAAAGAATTCTGGGAATATATCTTTGAAGAAGATTTGGTTCAAGAATTATGTTGCAGCTGATTGCTATAAATAGAGGAAGCTGCTTTTGAAGAAAATCAACTCAACAAAAGCTAGAATTGAAAGAGTCTTAGGTTGTTGAGTCTGTAAGCTTTGTGCTTTGTTTCTGTGCACCACTCAAAGTGTTTAGAGTTGGTTGTTTGTTATTGAGTTGTAATCACTCAAAGCTTTTAAGCAAGAGTGGCTGTTTTTATGTTTTGAAGAGTGTCTTCAACTTAGTTGTTTTGTTTAGAGTCTGATAAATCACTGGGGCAGTGATTGACTGAGGGAAGTAAGAGGTTTCTTATATCTAGGAGTTCCTAGGTAGAAATACCACGGGTAGTGATTAAGTGAGAAGGGGCTGTGAAACAGGGGCTGTTGTCATAGGGGCTGTGAAACAGAGGCTGTGTCATAGGACTTCGAATTGATACTATTTTAGTGGATTTCCTTCCTGGCTTGGTAGCCTCCAGATGTAGGTGAAGTTGCACCGAACTGGGTTAACAAATCAACTGTGTTCCTTTACATTCTGTCTTTTATATTTCTGCTTCTGAACTGCTGTTTGCATACTCTGTTTTACGGTTCAGAACCAGGTCCTGCCAGGAATTTCAATTGGCATCAGAGCAGGCACCCTGCCTGTATTCGGGTGAGCTCCAGGGAAGGTTTTTCTGGCATTATGGACAAGGAAAGAGGATTTGTGAACAGACCACCTCTGTTGGATGGTTCCAACTATGAATATTGGAAATCACGCATGAGTGTTTTCCTTAAATCCATAGATAGTAAGACCTGGAAAGCAGTTCTGAAGAGTTGGGAACATCCTGTTGTGCTTGACAAAGAGGGTAAGAAGATAGCTAAATTAAAACCAGAGGAAGATTGGTCCAAGGTAGAAGATGAATTAACTCTTGGAAACTCCAAAGCCTTGAATTCTATATTCAATGGAGTGGACAAGAATATGTTCAGACTGATCAAGCAGTGCACAATAGCTAAGGATGCCTAGGAGATTCTCAAGACTACTCATGAAGGCACATCTAAGGTAAAACTGTCCAGACTTCAACTTCTCACCACAAAGTTTGAAAATCTCAGAATGTTGGAGGATGCAAATATACAAGACTTCTATATGAATGTTCTGGACATGGCCAACTCATTTGATTCTCTTGGAGAAAGAATATCTGATGAGAAACTTGTGAGAAAAATCCTCAGATCCCTACCTAAGAGATTTGATATGAAGGTGACTGCAATTGAGGAAGCACAAGACATCTCCAGTATGAAGGTTGAGGAAATGATATGATCTCTTCAGAACTTTGAAATATCCAGAACTGATAAGAAGGGGAAAGGTGTTGCTTTTGCAGAAAATAATGAAAGCTTATCAGAGGATCTTGTGATGCTGAGTAAACAATTTAAGAAGATTTTGAAGCAGAAGACAAGAACTAATCAATCCAAAGGTGTTCAGTGTCTTGAGTGTGAAGGATATGGCCACATTAAGACAGAATGTGCAACATACCTCAAGAAATAGAAGAGGAGTTTGGCAGCTACTTGGTGTGATGATGACTCAGAAGGAGAAGTGGGGAATGAATCAGCCAAGCATGTTCTTGCTTTAACTGGTAGGTGCAGGTCTGGTGATAAAGTTAAGGTTTCAGAAGCACTATCAGGTTCTGAGACATCATCTGATACTGAGTCAAGTGATGGAGAACTATCTTGTGAAGAACTGGCTACCTATTACAAAGAACCTGCTGAGTTTTGCAAGAAGTTGCATGTTAAATTTGAAGAAATGTGCAAGCTGCTGGAAGAACAGAAGAGAACTATCAATCAACTTCAGTCTGAAAGAAGTGAACACTTAGAGAAAATCTCTGATCTCAAAGATGAGGTAACCCAACTGAACTCTCAACTTGAAAATAAAAAGAAACAAGTCAGAATGTTAAACATTGGTACTGATGTGTTAGAAGAGATTTTGGAGAGTCAGAACCAAGGGAAACCAAATGGAATTGGGTATGATGATAGGACTCTGAACAACAAACATCAACAAAGGTTCACTGCAGCTGTTAAAACATGTGATCCAATGATGAATAAACTTAAGTTGAAACACCAGAACCAACCTCAGGGTTCTAAGAACAAGAGGGCATCTCATCCTTGGGTATGTCATCACTGTGGTAAAAAGGGGCACATAAAGCCATTCTGTTTTAAGTTGCATGGATACCCCAAGCACTTTCAGCAAGGAAAATCTGAACCTGTTGTAGTCAATGACAAGAAGGTATGGAGACCAAAATTTGAAAGTGTTGACAAGAGGAAAGGAAAGGCTGTTGCTGCTGACAACATGCCCACTCCTGTTGCAAAGAAGAGTTCTGGTGCTGGACCATCTAAAGTCTGGAGCAAGGTTTTGGTTCCTGTCCCAAAGAAGAAGGCACTAATAAGAAAGGAAGTGGATCCTAGTAAGTCTAAAGTTGATGTTAAGCAAGATGTTCCAGACATCATATCCTATTTTCAGAAGATATTTGCTGATCTTGAGAAGCAGATTGCTGGGAAGAAGGTTCCTCTGAATGTGCCTGAAGCACACATTGACTAAGCAGCTTCTGTTGCTGTGTCTGATGATGAAACGACATTTGTTGCTGAGTCTGAAGACTGTCAATTTGTGACTGATGTCTTGGATTTCTGTTTATGCTTCTGGTCTGCAGTTGTTGTTTTTGTTTTGTTCTTCTGTGTGTGGATACTATGTGGTTCTGATCCTGATGTAGGTGCTGTGATGGGTTATGTATGTTGGTTTTGATGCTGATTCTGATGTGGTGTCTGTGTGTGGTTCTGTGGTATGCTATTCTGTGTTGTGCTAGTTATAAACTCTGAAAAGATTTTTGTGATGTGCTTATGCTCTGTTTCTTGTGTTTCTTTGCTCCTGGTGATTGCTGGTTGTTTTGTCAACATTGTTTGGCTAAAAAGGGGGTGAAATAAGTATGTTTAGTTCCTGAGTGTATGTTTCAGGGGGAGTTTCAGAAGTTGTTCCTGTTTTTTAGGGGGAGTATTTGTGTGAAACATAGTGAATTATCCGTTGCTGACTCTGTTGTTTTTGGTTACTATGTTTCTGTTAATTCATGGTTGCATGAAGATTTTTTGCTTGTGTTATCTCTATGTGCTCAAATTGATTTTAGCCAAAAATTTGCCAAAGGGGGAGATTGTTGGATATTTGGTGGTTGGCTTCATGTTTGCTAAAATCAAATATACAAGCAATTTATGCTTCAGAAGCTGAAATCTCAAGCAGTATAACTTCAGAAGCTGGAGTATGTCTTCAGAAGCTGAAATGTGCCATCAGAAGCTGGAAACAGAACTTCAGAAGCGGGAACTGTTCATCAGAAGCTGACTGTTCAGATGCTAAGCACTGTTCATCAGAAGCTGATCTTCTGCGTTCAGAATTGATTACTTGGAGCTGTTTATTTTCTCACATTATCTTTTGAAGATTTAATTGAAGAATTCTCCAAGCTTGTTTCCATAAGGAAGTATTTTTGCGTGAAGATATTTGTTGAAGATTGGATTCAATTATTTGTGAATATATTTTCAAAGCAATCTTTGGAAAATATATTTCTGAAATATATGTGCTTCCATTTGCTTCTAAAGAATTCTGGGAATATATCTTTGAAGAAGATTTGGTTCAAGAATTATGTTGCAGCTGATTGCTATAAATAGGGGAAGCTGCTATTGAAGAAAATCAACTCAACAAAAGCTATAATTGAAATAGTCTTAGGTTGTTGAGTCTGTAAGCTTTGTGCTTTGTTTCTATGCACCACTCAAAGTGTTTAGAGTTGGTTGTTTGTTATTGAGTTGTAATCACTCAAAGCTTTTAAGCAAGAGTGATTTTTTTATGTTTTGAAGAGTGTCTTCAACTTAGTTGTTTTGTTTAGAGTCTGATAAATCACTGGGGCAGTGATTGACTGAGGGAAGTAAGAGGTTTCTTATATCTAGGAGTTCCTAGGTAGAAATACCACAGGTAGTGATTAAGTCAGAAGGGGCTGTGAAACAGGGGCTGTTGTCATAGGGGCTGTTAAACAGGGGCTGTGTCATAGGACTTCGAATTGATACTATTTTAGTGGATTTCCTTCCTGGCTTGGTAGCCTCCAGATGTAGGTGAAGTTGCACCGAACTGGGTTAACAAATCAACTGTGTTCCTTTACATTCTGTCTTTTATATTTCTGCTTCTGAACTGCTGTTTGCATACTCTGTTTTACGGTTCAGAACCAGGTCCTGCCAGGAATTTCAATTGGCATCAGAGCAGGCACCCTGCCTGTATTTGGGTGAGCTCCAGTGAAGGTTTTTCTGGCATTATGGACAAGGAAATAGGATTTGTGAACAGACCACCTCTGTTGGATGGTTCCAACTATGAATATTGGAAATCACGCATGAGTGCTTTCCTTAAATCCATAGATAGTAAGCCCTCGAAAGCAGTTCTGAAGGGTTGGGAACATCCTGTTGTGCTTGACAAAGACGGTAAGAAGACAACTGAATTAAAACCAAAGGAAGATTGGTCCAAGGTAGAAGATGAATTAGCTCTTGGAAACTCCAAAGCCTTGAATGCTATATTCAATGGAGTGGACAAGAATATGTTCAGACTGATCAAGCAGTGCAAAATAGCTAAGGATGCCTCGGAGATTCTCAAGACTACTCATGAAGGCACATCTAAGGTAAAACTGTCCAGACTTCAACTTCTCACCACAAAGTTTGAAAATCTCAGAATGTTGGAGGATGAAAATATACAAGACTTCTATATGAACGTTCTGGCCATGGCCAACTCATTTGATTCTCCTGGAGAAAGAATATCTGATGAGAAACTTGTGAGAAAGATCCTCAGATTCCTACCTAAGAGATTTGATATGAAGGTGACTGCAATTGAGGAAGCACAAGACATCTCCAGTATGAAGGTTGAGGAAATGATAGGATCTCTTCAGAACTTTGAAATAGCCAGAACTGATAAGAAGGGGAAAGGTGTTGCTTTTGCAGCAAATAATGAAAGCTTATCAGAGGATCTTGTGATGCTGAGTAAATAATTTAAGAAGATTCTAAAGCAGAAGACAAGAACTGATCAATCCAAAGGTGTTCAGTGTCTTGAGTGTGAAGGATATGACCACATTAGGATAGAATGTGCAACATACCTCAAGAAATAGAAGAGGAGTTTGGCAGCTACTTTGTCTGATGATGACTCAGAAGGAGAAGTGGGGAATGAATCAGCCAAGCATGTTCTTGCTTTAACTGATAGGTGCAGGTCTAGTGATAAAGTTAAGGTTTCAGAAGTACTATCAGGTTCTGAGACATCATCTGATACTGAGTCAAGTGATGGAGAACTATCTTGTGAAGAACTGGCTACCTATTACAAAGAACCTACTGAGTTTTGCAAGAAGTTGCATGTTAAATTTGAAGAAGTGTGCAAGCTGCTGGAAGAACAGAAGAGAACTATCAGTCAACTTCAGTCCGAAAGAAGGGAACACTTAGAGAAAATCTCTGATCTCAAAGATGAGGTAACCCAACTGAACTCTCAACTTGAAAATATAAAGAAACAAGTCAGAATGTTAAACACTGGTACTGATGTGTTAGAAGAGATTTTGGAGAGTTAGAACCAAGGGAAACCAAATGGAATTGGGTATGATGATAGGACTCTGAACAACAAACAGCAACAAAGGTTCACTGCAGCTGTTAAAACATGTGATCCAATGATGAAAAAACCTAAGTTGAAACACCATAACCAACCTCAGGGTTCTAAGAACAAGAGGGCATCTCATCCTTGGGCATGTCATCACTGTGGTAAAAAGGGGCACATAAAACCATTCTGTTTTAAGTTGCATGGATACCCCAAGCACTTTCAACAAAGAAAATCTGAACCTGTTGTAGTCAATGTCAAGAAGGTATGGAGACCAAAATTTGAAAGTGTTGACAAGAGGAAAGGAAAGGCTGTTGCTGCTGACAACATGCCCACTCCTGTTGCAAAGAAGAGTTCTGGTGCTGGACCATCTAAAGTTTGGAGCAAGGTTTTGGTTCCTGTCCCAAAGAAGAAGACACTAATAAGAAAGGAAGTGGATCCTAGTAAGTCTAAAGTTGATGTTAAGCAAGATGTTCCAGACATCATATCCTATTTTCAGAAGATATTTGCTGATCTTGAGAAGCAGATTGCTGGGAAGAAGGTTCCTCTGAATGTGCCTGAAGCACACATTGACTAAGCAGCTTCTGTTGCTGTGTCTGATGATGAAACGACATTTGTTGCCGAGTCTGAAGACTGTCAATTTGTGACTGATGTCTTGGATTTCTGTTTATGCTTCTGGTCTGCAGTTGTTGCTTTTTGTTTTGTTCTTCTGTGTGTGGATACTATGTGGTTTTGATCCTGATGTAGGTGTTGTGATGGGTTATGTATGTTGGTTTTGATGCTGATTCTGATGTGGTGTCTGTGTGTGGTTCTGTGGTATGCTATTCTGTGTTGTGCTAGTTATAAACTCTGAAAAGATTTCTGTGATGTGCTTATGCTTTGTTTCTTGTGTTTCTCTGCTCCTGGTGATTGCTGGTTGTTTTGTCAACATTGTTTGGCTAAAAAGGGGGAGAAATAAGTATGTTTAGTTCCTGAGTGTATGTTTCAGGGGGAGTTTCAGAAGTTGTTCCGGATTTCAGGGGGAGTATTTGTGTGAAACATAGTGAATTATCCGCTGCTGACTCTGTTGTTTTTGGTTACTATGTTGCTGTTAATTCATGGTTGCATGAAGATTTTTTGCTTGTGTTATCTCTATGTGCTCAAATTGATTTTAGCCAAAAATTTGCCAAAGGGGGAGATTGTTGGATATTTGGTGGTTGGCTTCATGTTTGCTAAAATCAAATATACAAGCAATTTGTGCTTCAGAAGGTGAAATCTCAAGCCGTATAACTTCAGAAGCTGAAGTATGTCTTCAGAAGCTGAAATGTGCCATCAGAAGCTGGAAACAGAACTTCAGAAGCTGGAACTGTTCATCAGAAGCTGAACTGGTCATCAGAAGCTGACCGTACCATCAGAAGCTGACTGTTCAGATGCTGAGCACTGTTCATCAGAAGCTGACTTCTTCAGATGCTGATCAGAAGCTAATCTTCTGCGTTCAGAATTGATTACTTGGAGCTGTTTATTTTCTTACATTATCTTTTGAAGATTTAATTGAAGAATTCTCCAAGCTTGTTTCCATAAGGAAGTACTTTTGCGTGAAGATATTTGTTGAAGATTGGATTCAATTATTTGTGAATATATTTTCAAAGCAATCTTTGGAAAATATATTTCTGAAATATATGTGCTTCCATTTGCTTCTAAAGAATTCTGGGAATATATCTTTGAAGAAGATTTGGTTCAAGAATTATGTTGCAGCTGATTGCTATAAATAGAGGAAGCTGCTATTGAAGAAAATCAACTTAACAAAAGCTAGAATTGAAAGAGTCTTAGGTTGTTGAGTCTGTAAGCTTTGTGCTTTGTTTCTGTGCACCACTCAAAGTGTTTAGAGTTTTTTGTTTGTTATTGAGTTGTAATCACTCAAAGCTTTTAAGCAAGAGTGACTGTTTTTATGTTTTGAAGAGTGTCTTCAACTTAGTTGTTTTGTTTAGAGTCTGATAAATCACTGGGGCAGTGATTGACTGAGGGAAGTAAGAGGTTTCTTATATCTAGGAGTTCCTAGGGCTGTGAAACAGGGGCTGTTGTCATAGGGGCTGTGAAACAGGGGCTGTTTCATAGGACTTCGAATTGATACTATTTTAGTGGATTTCCTTCCTGGCTTGGTAGCCTCCAGATGTAGGTGAAGTTGCACCGAACTGGGTTAACAAATCAACTGTGTTCCTTTACTTTCTGTCTTTTATATTTCTGCTTCTGAACTGCTATTTGCATACTCTGTTTTACGGTTCAGAACCAGGTCCTGCCAGGAATTTCAATTCATAAACTAACATTTTGATAGATGAATTCCAAGGTAAGAAGTAATATGAAGTTTGAGACTTACAAACACTAAACATCCTTAAAGGCATGTAAAATTAAGCATGAAGGCATGCAAAATTTGAAGGTGAGAAAAACACACAAGAATGGGGAGTTGAATTGTGTGTGGGCAGATTTTTAAAATACTTTCTCAAAAGCTTAAGTTAAGGTTCAGAACATGATGTTGATTAGTTCTGAATCTTTTTCAGAGATTGATAAGCAGCAGATTAAAGCTTAAAGAGAGAGGGAAAGAGAGACACACAAAGTTTTTATACTAGTTCCTTCCACAAGTTGGAAGTAGTCTAGTCCCCTTGTTACTAACAAGAGATTTTAACTATAATCAAACTGGTATGAATAATTTGTATGAACAACTCTCTTTAAGGTTTTGATGATAACAAAGTGTTAAAAAGAAAATTGGTATTGCTAATACTTTGTTCTAAGTTGTGCAGAACCATGTTCTTAATATTGGTTAATTAATATTGGTTATGGAAGAACAAGCTAAGAGCAAGTAGGAAAGCTTAGAAGCTATGTTGCAAGTTTAAAGGAAAACTGGGTCTGAAGGCTGAGTCTGAAGACTGAGTCTGAAGGGTGCTTCTGAAGGCAGAGTCTGAAGGGTGCGTTTGAAGGGTGTGTCTGAAGGCAGAGTCTGAATGGTGCTTCTGAAGGCTGAGTCTGAAGGTCAACGTTGGTCAACATCTGAAGGCTGAGTCTGAGGGTCAACGAAATTCAACGTCTGAAGGCTGAGTCTGAAGGTCAACAAAAGTCAACGTCTGAAGGGAGCGTCTGATGAACAGTGTGTCTGATGAACAGTGCGTCTGATGTTGATCAGTTCTGAATCTTTTTCAGAGATTGATAAGCAGCGGATTAAAGCTTAAAGAGAGAGGGAAAGAGAGACACACAAAGTTTTTATACTAGTTCCTTCCACAAGTTGGAAGTAGTCTAGCCCCCTTGTTACTAACAAGAGATTTTAACTATAATCAAACTGATTACAATTGCTCAGAACACAAAGTAATGAAACTTCAATGCTCAAACACCTAGTAAGAGACTTCTAATGCTCAGAACACAGAGTAATGAGACTTCCCTACTCAAGCCACACAGTCAAGAGACTTCCAATGCTCAGAACACAAAGTAATGAGACTTCCCTGCTCAGAACACTAAGTAATGAGACTTCTAATTGCTCAGAACACTAAGTAATGAGACTTCAGATGCTCAGCACGCAGATTGAGACTTGAACCAAACTGAATTACAAAGAAAGTAAGTTTGGGTTGAACACTTGATCAAATATCAGAGGTGTTCACTTAATACAACTCAATTGAGACTCTAACACTTAAGAAATTCTAGGATAAACAATTGTAAGAATTCTTAAGTTAATTTGTGACAGAAAACGTAAAACAGAGCAAGTTTGCAGTTCAGGTTGCAGGTTGTTTTTCTGTACAGAGTCATGGCAATTCTTCTTCAAAGCTTCATCCTTTTATAGATAACAAAAGAGCTATTGAGATTGCCCATAAAATTAGCAAAGAGCCGTTGCAATTTGGAAGCTAGGTCAACTGAGTTTGTGTGCGTAAAACAGAGCACACAAAGTTTGAAACTTTCCCTTAAAAGCTGGAGAATGTTTCTGAGAAGGAAGCAACAATTCCAATTAGCTGTTCTGACATTGCAGGCATTAAATGCTGACTGTGACAGATGCTTTTCCTTAAAGAACTCAGACTTCAGAAGCTTCTTCAGGAACAGTACTTCAGAAGCTCACTTCAGTCGCACTGTTCATCAGACGCTCACTTCAGAAGCACTGTTCATCAGACGCTCCCTTCAGACGTTGACTTTTGTTGACCTTCAGACTCAGCCTTCAGACGTTGACTTTCGTTGACCCTCAGACTCAGCCTTCAGACGTTGACCAACGTTGACCTTCAGATTCAGCCTTCAGAAGCACCCTTCAGACTCTGCCTTCAGACGCACCCTTCAGACGCACCCTTCAGACTCTGCCTTCAGAAGCACCCTTCAGACTCAGTCTTCAGAGTCAGCCTTCAGACCCAGTTTTCCTTCAAACTTGCAACATAGCTTCTAAGCTTTCCTACTTGCTCTTAGCTTGTTCTTCCATAACCAATATTAAGAACATGGTTCTGCACAACTTAGAACAAAGCATTAGCAATACCAATTTTTGTTTTAACACTTTGTTATCATCAAAACCTTAAAGAGAGTTGTTCATACAAATTGTTCCAACAATCTCCCTCTATTCAAAAGAGAGTTGTTCACATTTTGTTCCAACAATCTTCCCCTTTTTGATGATGACAAACATAAGTATTAATCAAATTCTGATCCAGATTCCTCATCAGATGATGCTATTGCTACCAAACCCAGGTTAGCTTCTTCATCTTCATTTTCATCTTCAGAATCTGATTCTTGGTCAAGATTAATCCAAGTAGCCATAAGACTTTTTCTGAATCTGTCTTTGCCTGATCTTGAATTGTTCTTTCTGGATTTGTACTTCTGAAACTCAGGACATTCAGATTTGTGATGACCAGTTCTCTTGCACTTTGAGCAGTCCTTTTGTTCATCCTTCTTGGAACTAGATCCTTTAAAGTTGTTGCTTCTGTTAGAAGATTTTCTTTGTCTTTGCAGCAAGAACTTAACTCTTTTGGAAAGCATTCAGCTTCTGAATCCTCTTCAGAACTATCCTCAGACAATTCTTCATAAGATTCTGAAGCTTTTAAAGCTTTTGAAAACTTTCCTTTGGATTTAAGTGCTACAGACTCATAACTTCTAACTGGTTCATCTTTATTGAGTCCCAGTTCATGCACCTTGAGAGATCTTATAAGATCTTCAATACTTAAAGTATTTAAATCTTTAGCTTCCTCAATAGCAGTCACCTTAGGTCTCCATTGAGATGGCAGGCTTCTGAGGATCTTGTTCACATGATCAGCAGTAGTGTAACTTTTCTTTAGAATCTGAAGTCTAGAAACTAGAGTCTGAAACCTTGAGAACATAGCCTCAATGTTTTCATCCTCCTGCATTCTGAACATTTCATACTGTTGAACCAGAATGTTGGCCTTTTCTTCTCTGACCTTCTTGTTCCCCTCATAATTGGAGCATAAAGAGGTGAAGATGGCTTTTGCTGTAGATTTGTCACTCAGCTTCAGGTATTCACTGTGAGGCATAGAATCCACAATGATACCTCTCACATGGTGATGCTTTCTGTATATCTTTCTTTCAGCATCAGTGAGACCTCTTATGTTGATTGCCACTCCTTCTTCATCAACTGGAATAGAGATTCCATCTTCAATTATATCCCATAAGGAATCATCAATACCAATAATGTGGCTGTACATTTTGCTTTTCTACCATGAGAATTTCCCAGCATCACCACTGAACATAGGGGGTTTATTGTGTGAGTGAGATTTCTTTTTATCTGTACCATAGCCACCACTTCTGGATGTAGATTCACCATAATTACCAGAAGACATGTTTAGTCTTTCAGAATTTATTTAAAAATTGATATCAGTTTTATCTGAAAGAATTCAGCAGCACTGAACCAAATGCTATATCTTGGTATCAGCAGCAATACCTTTTCAGGTTCTGAAAAGAGTTCAGTTGTGCTAAATCCTTCAGTAGGTATATGATCTGAACAATTTTGTCTAAAATAGTTCAGTGATACTGAATAAGATATACTGAACAACTGTGTCTGAACAAAGAATGCTCTGATCAGAATGCTCTAATCCTTTTATGCTTCTGAACATCATTTTATTTTTAAAATGCAATGTCATATACTTCATGTCATGATCAAGTCTGCTCTGATGTTTATCTTTGCTGCTTGATTACCTATATGATTGCATAATTATCTCACATGTTTTCAAACCCTCTTAAAACTCTGGAAATTTTTCTTTTCTGAAATTTTCTTTTTGTTGATGACAAAAGGGGGAGAAATGTAAAACAAGTATTAAAGCTCCTGAGCTCAAAATATAAGTTAATTTTTGTCAGTTAATTAACTTATGAAGGGGAGAAAAAGGTATTAAGGCCTGAGGCTCAGAACTTAAGTTAATTTCTGATTAAAATTAACTTATGAAAACTGTTTTTAATCTCTTAGCCTCTAAATTTAGTTTTGTGAGATATACATTACTCTTAGTGAGTTGAAATGAATTTTAAATAACTTGGATAAGACTCAGGGAGCTTACAGAACTCATCCTGTGGATTATCAGACTTAGGGGGAGAGCTTACAAACCTCAGAACCTGAAGTCAGCTTGTTATTTATAATTCTGAGTGTTAATTTCAATTTATTGTTTTAAGTTGAATTTAATTAACTTGGATAAGAATCAATGGGAGCTTGCAAACCTCACCTTGAGGATTATCAGACCTAGGGGGTGTTGGAACAAAATGTGTTTAACAACTCTCTTATGTATAAAGGGGGAGATTGTTGAAACATTATGTGTAAACATATCTCTCTTTATGGTTTTGATGATAACAAAGTGTTAAAGAGAAAATTGGTTATTTGCTAATGCCTTGTTCAAGTGTTTCAGAACCACGTGCTTAATAAGTATTAATTGAAAATGGTTATGAAAGAACAAGCTAAAGAGCAAGAAGGAAAGCTAAAAAGCAAGGTTGCAAAGCTAGAAGGAAACTGGGCCTGAAGAAGTGCTCCTGAAGTAAGAACTTCTGAAGAAGTACTCCTGAAGAAAAACTTCTGAAGAAGTACTCCTGAAGAAGTGCTCCTGAAGTAAGAACTTCTGAAGAAGTACTCCTGAAGAAGTGCTCCTGAAGTAGAGGTTCTGAAATGGTCCTGAAGTGCAGCTTCTGAGTCTGAAGGCAGCTTCTGAAGTCTGGTGCTTCTGATGAAGTCAACGCTGAGTCAACTCCTGAAGCCAGCTTCTGATCCGTACAACTGAAGCAGCTTCTGATCACTATTCACAAAGAAGCTTCTGAAGCTGATGTGGCATGGAAAAGCAACCAGTACTGTGCGCATTTAATGCCTGGGTGTGTCAGAACAACTCAATGGAACAGTTGTCTCCCTGACCCAAACATTCTCCAGTTTTTAAGGTAGGCCATTTCAAAAATGGCAACTGCTCTGTTCTGACTGATAAAGTGCAGCACACATTTGCAGTAACCTAGCCCAATTGCAACGGCTCTTTCCTCAAAATCAAGCAAATCTTCAAACAGCTATATTCTCATCTATAAAAGGAAGAAGATTTGAAGAAGAAATTGTTGAAGACTCTTGAAACAAAGAACTGAACTCTTGCTCAGTTTTGCTGTCAAAAATACGCAAGTTACCCAACCTCTTAGAAATTCTTTCATCTTTGTAATTTAGAATTTCTTAAGGTTAAGAGTCTTAACCTGTGTTGTATTAAGAGAACACCTCTGATATTTGATCAAGTGTTCATCCCAAACTCCTTTACTTGTAAACCAGTTTGGTCCCTAAAGTCTTAGTCTGTATACTAAGCATTTGTAACCTCATTCCTTTGTGGTCTGAGTAAGAAGTCTCTTGTCTTAGTGACTTGAGCATTGGGAAGTCTCTTGTCTTAGTGACTTGAGCACTGGAAGCCTCTTCCTTGGTGGTTGAGCATAGAAGTCTCTTTCTTTGTGATTGAGCAACTGGAAGTCTCTTTCTTAGTGATTGAGCAAGTGTAATCTTCAGATTATAGTGAAACTCTCTTGTTGGAAAACAAGGGGACATGACTACTTCTCACATTGAGAAGGAACCTGTATAATTTCTGTGTGTCTCTCTTCCCTTATCTCTTTTACTTATTAATCCGCTGCATAACTCTGAGATAACAGTTCAGAACTGATTCATATCAGATTCTGAACTTGACTTAAGTTTTGAAAAGTAAAAGAAACAAGTTTTTGACTCACACAATTCAACCCCCCCTTCTTGTGTGTGTGTTTTTCTCACCTTCAGTTGGTATCAGAGCTCCGGTTCTGATATTAACACTTAACAGTGTGTCAGTAGGATCCTGAGAAAAACATGACCTCAACTAGTGGTTCACCTCCACCCTCTCCCAGAAATCCACCATCTCCCAGAAATCAAAGAAATGTACAATATGACTATGGTACTGAAGAAAAGAAGTCTAGGTCACACAATAAACCTCCTATGTTTACTGGTGACCCAGAAAAATTATCTTGGTGGAAGAGTAAAATGTATAGTCACATTATTGGGATTGATTATACTCTATGGGATATTATTGAAGATGGAATCTCAATACCAGTAGATGAAGAAGGTGTTGCTGTCAACAGAAGAGCTCTAAGTGATGCAGAAAGAAAAATCTATAGGAAGCATCACCATGTCAGAGGTATCATTGTGGACTCATTACCTCACACTGAGTACCAGAAGCTGAGTGACAAATCCACAGCAAATGCCATCTTCACATCCCTCTGCTCTAACTATGAAGGCAATAAGAAAGTTAGAGAAGCTAAGGCAAACATTCTTGTTCAGCAATATGAACTGTTCAGAATGAAAGAGGATGAAAATATTGAGACTATGTTCTCAAGATTTCAGACTCTGGTTTCTGGACTTCAGATTCTGAAAAAAAGTTATACCACAGCTGACCATGTGAACAAACTCTTAAGAAGTCTGCCATCCAAATGGAGACCTAAAGTGACTGCTATTGAGGAAGCTAAGGATCTGAATACTTTAAGTATTGAGGATCTTATAAGCTCCCTCAAGGTGCATGAACTAGGACTCAATGAGGATGAGTCTGTTAGAGAACCAAAAACATTGGCTCTGAAGTCTAAAAGAAAACCTGCTAAAGCTTTGAAAGCTATTGAATCTGAAGAAGAATTTCCTGAGGGAAATTCTGATGAAGATTCAGATGCTGATGAGCTTGCAATGATTTCTAAAAGACTTCAGTATCTGATGAATAGAAAGAAAAAATTCTCTAACAGAAGTAGCAACTTTAGAGGATCTAGTTCAAAGAGGGATATCCAGAAAGAAAGCAGCTACAACTGCAAAAAGCCTGGCCACTTCATTGCTGATTGTCCTGATCTTCAGAAGGAAAAATCATAGGAAAAAGCAAAGAAGTCTAGCTCAAAGTCCAGCAGTTTCAGAAATAAGCTTAAAAAGAGTCTCATGGCTACATGGGATGATCTGGATAATGAGTCAGAATCTGATGAGGAAGAAGCAAACCTGGCCCTGATGGCAACTGCATCTTCTGATGCTGAATCATGCTCAGATTCTGATGAAGAAGATGAGGTATACTCTGAACTCTCTAGATCTGAATTAATTGAAACAGTTAATGATCTTATGAGTCATCTTAAAAGCAAGTTAAAAGAAATCAAATCTTTGAAAAATCAAACTAACTTGCTGTCTGAGGAAAATCTTAAACTTCAGAATCAAATTTTTGAATATAATGAAGAAGTTGAGGGACTCAAAAAAGAGGCTCATAAGAAATCTGAAGAGATTCCTAATGAACAGGAAATAACTCTTCAGGATTTCATGTTAACTGGGTTCAATAGAACTAAAATTGCCTCCATGATGTATAATATGATCAGAAACAAAGGTGAAGGCATTGGCTATGATTCATTTAAACTCTCAAATGAATTAAACTCACCTTCATGTTCTGAAAAAATTTTAAAAGGCAATGGTATATGCTTTGTGCCTGCGTCTGGTAATTCTGAGAAGTTGAAAGTATCAGAATCTGAGACTAAGTCAGAAGTTCTGAACAACTCAGACTCTGAAGCTTCTGAACCTAAGGATAAGATGAAGGCATTTGTTAAAACCTTGCCTAAATCTAAGCCAAAAGGTCCTAAGCCTAAGAGTAAGAGGAAATCAGACTCTGAATCTGAAAAAGTTCAGAATCTGAAATGTTCAGAACCTGGAACTAGTAAGTCTCAGAATCTGAATAAATCTGATTCAAATTTTTCTAAGACTGGGTCTATTAAAACTTCAAAATCTGTTAAACCAGTCAATGTAAAACATTTTCAATCTCAGAATGTTAGGCAAAGCAAGCCAAAGCAAACCAATCAGTTTTCTGCTTCAAACTGTTTTAAGAAAGGCAAAACTGAAGCTTGCCTTGTGCCTGAAGTAAACAAAGTAAGAATTCTGAAGAGATCAGAACCAAAGTGCTCAATGGTTCAAACTCTAAAGGATTCAGAACCAAAGACTCTCAAGTCCCAAGTTCTGAAGAAATCTGAGTCTAAACCCTTGAGAACTCAGGTTCTGAAGTACTCAGGTTCTAAAACTCAGACTTATTCAAAATACAAGGATTCATATCCAAAGTATCAGAACAAGTCTGAATATCATAACTTCAGACACAAGAAGCCAAAACCTTTCAGGACTAACCCCAAAGGACCCATGAAAATCTGGGTACCTAAGTCTGAGATAATTTCAATTGCAGATATGCTTGTCATCCAAAGAAAAGGAAAGGTCCTGGTACCTGGACAGTGGATGCTCGCATCATATGACAGGGGACAAGTCTATGTTCCAAACCCTAACTCTGAAAGAGGGAGGAACTGTGGGGTTTGGAGGAAGTCAGAAAGGAAAGATCATTGGTACTGGTAAGATAGGTAATTCTTCCCTGTACATTGATAATGTTTGGCTGGTAGATGGACTTAGACATAATTTACTTAGCATAAGTCAATTATGTGATAGTAATTATGAAGTCCTGTTTAATAAGAACACCTGCACTATAATCAGTAGCAAAGACAAGTCTGTAGTGTTCAGAGGCAGCAGGAAAAACAATGTTTATAAAATAAATTTTTCTGAATTGGTTCAGCAGAAGGTAATTTGCCTTCTGTCTGTAAGTGATGAGAAATGGGTCTGGCACAAAAGGCTGGGACATGCTAACTGGAGACTCATCTCTAAGCTTAGCAAGTTACAGCTGGTCAGAGGCTTACCCAGCATTGACTATCACTCAGATGCTCTGTGTTCAGCATGCCAAATTGGAAAATTTTCTAAAACTTCTTTTAAAACTAAGAACATTGTTTCCACCTCTAAACCTCTAGAACTCCTTCACATTGATTTGTTTGGTCCTGTTGGAACAGCTTCAATCAATGGGAAGAAGTATGGACTTGTGATTGTTGATGATTATAGTAGGTGGACTTGGGTTAAATTCCTCAGAACCAAGAATGAAACATATGATGTGTTTTTCAAATTCTGCAAACAAGTACAAACAGAAACTGATTTGAAAATTTTAAAAATCAGAAGTGATCGTGGTGGTGAATTTGAAAATGAACCTTTTGAAAACTTTTGTGAAGACCATGGAATTCTCCATGAGTTCTCATCTCCTAGAACTCCTCAACAAAATGGAGTTGTAGAGAGAAAGAACAGGTCTTTACAAGAAATGGCAAGAACCATGATCCATGAATCAAAAATTGCTAAGTACTTTTGGGCAGAAGCTGTAAACACATCATGTTATATTCAGAACAGGATTTATATCAGACCCATTCTGAATAAAACAGCATATGAATTGTTTAAAGGAAGAAAACCAAGTATTTCTTATTTTCATCAGTTTGGTTGTACATGTTACATACTAAACAATAAGGTCTACCTAAAGAAATTTGATGCCAAGGCTCAAAAGGGTACCTTTTTAGGATACTCAGAGAGATCTAAGGCATACAGAGTGTATAATTCTGAAACACATGTTGTTGAAGAAGCTATACATATTAGGTTTGATGATAAGAAGCCTGGTAGTGAAATACCAGAGCTGGTTGAGAGTTTTGCAGATGTCAGAATCTCAGAAGAGCCTTCAGAAGCTGAACCCAGTTCAGGTTCTGATGAAGGTTCAGAAGCTGAAAACAATGAAGACTCTGAGAAACTCTCCAGCAATGACACTACTCCTGATGCTAATCAAGACCAGCATGGTTCTGAACAAATCCCTGATGGCCCTTCAGAAGCTAATCCACCCAGAACCTTATTCAAGTACAAGTCTTCACATCCTGAGGAATTAATCATTGGAAACAAGAACAGTCCAAGAAAGACAAGATCAGCATTCACTCAGAATGAGTCAATGCTTGGCCTGTTATCCATGATTGAGCCCTACAACTGCTGATAAAGCACTTGTTGATGATGGTTGGATTGTAGCAATGCAAGAAGAGCTGAACTAGTTTCAAAGGAATGATGTATGGGGTCTTGTGGCAAGACCTGATCAGAAGAACATCATTGGAACAAAATGGGTGTTCAGGAACAAGCTTAATGAACAAGGAGAAGTGATCAGAAACAAGGCTAGTTTAGTAGCTCAAGGGTACAGCCAGCAAGAAGGAATTGACTACACAGAGACATTTGCTCCAGTAGCAAGACTGGAAGCAATCAGGTTACTTCTTTCTTATGCTATTAATCATGATATCATCTTGTATCAAATGGATGTTAAGAGTGCTTTCTTAAATGGTGTAATTTCTGAAGAAGTGTATGTCAAACAACCTCCTGGTTTTGAAGATGTTAAATATCCAAATCATGTTTTTAAACTTAAGAAGTCTTTGTATGGTCTGAAACAAGCTCCCAGAGCTTGGTATGAGAGGCTAAGCAACTTCTTAATTAAAAATGGTTTTGTAAGAGGTCAAGTTGACAATACACTCTTTAGAAAAACTATTAAGAAAGAAATCTTAATTGTGCAAATCTATGTTGATGATATCATATTTGGTTCTACTAATGCCTCCCTTTGCAAGGAATTTTCTAAGTTAATGCAGGATGAATTTGAAATGAGCATGATGGGTGAGCTGAAATTCTTTTTGGGAATTCAAATCAACCAATGCAAAGATGGTGTCTATGTTCATCAGTCAAAATACACCAAGGAGCTTCTGAAGAAGTTCCAGCTAGATGATTGCAAGCTGATGACAACACCAATGCATCCCACCTGCACATTAAGCAAAGAGGACGATGGCTCAAAAGTAGATCAGAAGCTGTACAGAGGTATGATAGGTTCTCTCCTATACTTAACTGCTTCTAGGCCAGATATTTTATTTAGTGTATGTCTGTGTGCCAGATTCCAATCAGATCCTAGAGAATCTCATATGACTGCTGTCAAGAGAATCTTCAGGTATCTGAAAGGAACAACTAATTTGGGACTTCTGTATAAGAAATCTCTGAATTATAAGCTAGTTGGATTCTGTGATGCTGACTATGCTGGGGACAGGATTGAAAGAAAATTCCACCAGTGGAAACTGTCAGTTTCTTGGTGAGAATCTGATATCCTGGGCCAGCAAGAGACAAGCAACCATTGCTTTGTCAACAGCAGAAGCAGAATACATCTCAGCTGCAAGTTGCAGCACACAACTGCTCTGGATGAAACATCAATTAGAGGATTATCAGATTCATGCAGACAATATTCCAATTTATTGTGATAATACTGCTGCTATATGTCTGTCTAAAAATCCAATTCTGCATTCTAGAGCCAAGCACATAGAAATAAAACATCATTTTATAAGAGATTATGTTCAGAAGGGTGTTTTAGATATTCAATTCATTGATACTGATCATCAATGGGCTGACATATTCACAAAACCCCTAACAGAAGAAAGATTTAATTTTATCAAAAAGAATCTGAACATGCATTTTATCTCTTGAAAAATGTGCTTGAATCTGAATGTATTCCTTGATTCTGAGTTTATCATAAGCTAAGACTTATCAAACACTCATCTTCTGAGAGTTTGAATAAAATTAAGCCTGAAAAACTTCAGAATTTGAAGGATCAGAACCTGGATTTTCTGACTTCTGAATCTGATAAAAATCTAATGTTGGTTAGAATCTGATAAGTATAGCTATGGGCAATGATGATTAAAGCTTTAAAAGTTTATACTCTAATCCTCCCAAAGTCATCAAGTAAAAATATGATTTTCTGCTCTGATATTCAATGTTAAAATTGCTTGACAAACAATTTTCAGTTGGTATCAGCTGGTTTCCAAAATGTTTAGCACAGACACATTTTAAAAGCCCAAAGTGTATCAGACAATGTTCAGTCTTTAGAAATGTTTTTATTTGGTATCAGACTCTGAACTAAAACCTTTTAGCTAGTATCAGACTCTGAGATAAACCTTCATTTGGTATCAGGTTCTGATATAAGTTCAGCAGTCTTAAAACTGTCCTTGGTATCAGACTCTGAGACAACATCCTCAATTGGTATCAAGCTCTAATATATTTTTTTTCTTTAAATCAGCTCAGATTTGCTCTGATACTTTCTTGCAAAGATTTGCTCTGATACTTTCTTGAGTTGTTTTGCTCTGATACTGAACCATTTGTACTGAACAAGTCATGTCTGAACACAGAATGACCTGGTCAGAAGCTCTAAACTTTTTCTGCTTCTGAACAGCATTCTATTTTTAATGCAAGTCATATACTCATTGAAAATCAAGTAGGCTCTGATGACTATTCTTGCTGCTTGGTTATCCATATGATTGCATAAATATCTCACAAATTTTTGTTCAACACCCCCTCACTCTGAATCCTTTTGAATTGTTTTCAAACTCTTTACAAAAGGGGGAGACTGAACTGCTTTGATACATGCTTTCAAACTCTTTTAAAAATTCTTTTCTGCTCTGATACAGATATTTTCAAACTCTCTTGAACAAAGGGGGAGAGAAATTTTCTGTCTTGAGGGGAGAAAGTAAAAGTTTTTTTTGTTGATGACAAAAGGGGGAGAAAGTAAAACAAGTATTAAAGCACCTGAGCTCAAAAATAAGTTAAAATTGTCAGAAGGTAAGCTTATTAAGCTCTGATACAATTGTTAAGCTAGCTCTGATACAATTGTTAAGCTCTGATACAATTCTGAATAAATTTAACTTATGAGAACAGATTTTAACTCTTAACCTCTGAAGTGAATCTCTGGCTCTGATACATTCTGTGAGATATATAACTCTTAAGTGAGTTATAATGAATTTAAAATAACTTGGATAAGACTCAGGGAGTTTACAAAACTCATCCTGTGGATTATCAGACTTAGGGGGAGAGATTACAAACCTCAGAACCTGAAGTCAACAAGTCATTTTGAATTCTGAGATTACAAACCTTAGAACCTGAAGTCAACAAGTCATTTTGAATTCTGAGTGTTAACTTCACTATATTGTTTTAAGTTAAGCTTAATTAACTTGGATAAGAATCAAGGGGAGCTTACAAACCTAACCTTGAGGATTGTCAGACCTAGGGGGAGCTTACAAACCTCTCCTGAAGTCAGATTGTTAATTAAACTTAACAACAATTCGGAAATTTTCACATCTGTGTTTTTAATTGAACCTAATTAACTTGGATCAGACTCAGGGGGAGCTTACACACCTCACACCCTGCAGTAAACTTGTTAATTAAGTTAACAACAATTTTCTGTTTTAATACTTATGTTTGTCATCATCAAAAAGGGGGAGATTGTTGGAACAAAATGTGTTTAACAACTCTCTTATGTATAAAGGGGGAGATTGTTGAAACATTATGTGTAAACATATCTCTCTTTATGGTTTTGATGATAACAAAGTGTTAAAGAGAAAATTGGTTATTTGCTAATGCCTTGTTCAAGTGTTTCAGAACCACGTGCTTAATAAGTATTAATTGAAAATGGTTATGAAAGAACAAGCTAAAGAGCAAGAAGGAAAGCTAAAAAGCAAGGCTGCAAAGCTAGAAGGAAACTGGGCCTGAAGAAGTGCTCCTGAAGTAAGAACTTCTGAAGAAGTACTCCTGAAGAAAAACTTCTGAAGAAGTACTCCTGAAGAAGTGCTCCTGAAGTAAGAACTTCTGAAGAAGTACTCCTGAAGAAGTGCTCCTGAAGTAAAGGTTCTGAAATGGTCCTGAAGTGCAGCTTCTGAGTCTGAAGGCAGCTTCTGAAGTCTGGTGCTTCTGATGAAGTCAACGCTGAGTCAACTCCTGAAGCCAGCTTCTGATCCGTACAACTGAAGCAGCTTCTGATCACTATTCACAAAGAAACTTCTGAAGCTGATGTGGCATGGAAAAGCAACCAGTACTGTGCGCATTTAATGCCTGGGTGTGTCAGAACAACTCAATGGAACAGTTGTCTCCCTGACCCAAACATTCTCCAGTTTTTAAGGTAGGCCATTTCACAAATGGCAACTGCTCTGTTCTGACTGATAAAGTGCAGCACACATTTGCAGTAACCTAGCCCAATTGCAACGGCTCTTTCCTCAAAATCAAGCAAATCTTCAAACAGTTATATTCTCATCTATAAAAGGAAGAAGATTTGAAGAAGAAATTGTTGAAGATTCTTGAAACAAAGAACTGAACTCTTGCTCTGTTTTGCTGTCAAAAATACGCAAGTTACCCAACCTCTTAGAAATTCTTTCATCTTTGTAATTTAGAATTTCTTAAGGTTAAGAGTCTTAACCTGTGTTGTATTAAGAGAACACCTCTGATATTTGATCAAGTGTTCATCCCAAACTCCTTTACTTGTAAACCAGTTTGGTCCCTAAAGTCTTAGTCTGTATACTAAGCATTTGTAACCTCATTCCTATGTGGTCTGAGTAAGAAGTCTCTTGTCTTAGTGACTTGAGCATTGGGAAGTCTCTTGTCTTAGTGACTTGAGCACTGGAAGCCTCTTCCTTGGTGGTTGAGCATAGAAGTCTCTTTCTTTATGATTGAGCAACTGGAAGTCTCTTTCTTAGTGATTGAGCAAGTGTAATCTTCAGATTATAGTGAAACTCTCTTGTTGGAAAACAAGGGGACATGACTACTTCTCACATTGAGAAGGAACCTGTATGATTTCTGTGTGTCTCTCTTCCCTTATCTCTTTTACTTATTAATCCGCTGCATAACTCTGAGATAACAGTTCAGAACTGATTCATATCAGATTCTGAACTTCACTTAAGTTTTGAAAAGTAAAAGAAACAAGTTTTTGACTCACACAATTCAACCCCCCCCCCCCCCCCCCCCCTTCTTGTGTGTGTGTTTCTCTCACCTTCAGGGGGAGCTTGCAAACCTCTCCTGAAGTCAGCCTGTTAATTAAACTTAACAACAATTCTGAAATTTTCACCTATTTGTTCTTAAACTGAATTTAATTAACCTGGATCAGACTCAGGGGGAGCTTACAAACCTCATACCCTGCAGTCAACTTGTTAATTAAATTAACAACAATTTTCTGATTAATACTTATGTTTGTCATCATCAAAACCTTAAAGAGAGTTGTTCATACAAATTGTTCCAACAATCTCCCTCTATTCAAAAGAGAGTTGTTCACATTTTGTTCCAACAAAATTAAGCAAACTGCAATGTCAGAAAACATTTTCCAGTCATAACTTCAAAGCCAATGTTTTATCTGAAGGTGAGAAAAACACAAGGGGGGGGGGTTGAATTGTGTTGGCTTTTTCTATCTCAAAAACTTTGAGACACTGTTCTTCAGACTCTGATCTTCAGACACTGTTCTTCAGACG
Organism: Medicago ruthenica; assembly: GCA_018208015.1. Lineage (NCBI taxonomy): Eukaryota > Viridiplantae > Streptophyta > Magnoliopsida > Fabales > Fabaceae > Medicago > Medicago ruthenica. The sequence goes on from CM031378.1 coordinate 41,252,072, forward strand.
CTGTTCTTCAGAGTCTGATCATCAGACATTGTTCTTTAGACGTTGTTCTTCAGACACTGTTCTTCAGACTCTGATCTTCAGACACTGTTCTTCAGACGTTGTTCTTCAGATTCTGATCTTCAGACCTGATCTTCAGACACTGTTCTTCAGACTTTGATCTTCAGACACTGTTCTTCAGACACTGATCTTCAGACACTGTTCTTCAGACGCTGTTCTTCAGACTCTGATCTTCAGACACTTCCCTTAGCAAAGCTATCTTCAGACACTGTTCTTCAGACTCTGATCTTCAGATCATGAATGTCTTCAGACTTGCAACACAAGCTTCAAAATTTTTCTTCGCTCTTAACTTGATCTTTCAGAACCACTGTTGGATACATAATTTTTAAGTATATGGTCCTGCACACTTTGTTATCATCAAAACTCAAAAGGGATTGGTTCATACATTTTGTTCCAACATTATCATCTGCAACAAAAATCAAATGCACCAATTAAGTTTCAGATTTGAAACATAAGAATGTAGAAAGTTCAAAAGAAAATTGTAGCCAAAATGCATCTTATCTTTAAATTACGAAGAAACAATTGAATGGGATCCAAGAGATTGTCTGGGTGTAGCACTATTGCTTGTATAAGAGAAGATGTAGATAAATAAGTGAACATAATTTAAACCGGAAGAAAAAAATTCTAAAAAAATAAAGAGATATTATTTGTTCTCTGCATATGGACTATGGAGTGACAAAGAACCGTGTATGTGGGAGCCTGTCAACACTAAGAGGTTAAATCCTATAGCACTTGTTGGCTTTTAGTGGTTTTAACATTTGATATGTGGTGGGGATGGATTTGTGATGGATCTATGGTTTTAACTGTTAACTATTAGCTCATTAATAATCTTTTATTAAGATTCAACGGCAAAGAACAATTGGGACTTAGATAAAACAATAGTGATTAAATTAATTTAAATATGAAATCTTAGTGATACAAAAGACTTTAATTAAACTAAACTTAATTATATTAGATTCAATGCCCAAGAACAATTGGGACTTAGATAGCAAAATGCCCAATAGATTGGGACTTGGATCACAAAATGCCACATACATTGTGGAACTTAGCTAACAAATAGCCCAATACATTGTGGGTCTTGGCACAAAAAAATCCTGAAACATTGTGGGACTTAGCCCAACAACAGCCCAATACATTGTGGGACTTAGAAGACAAAAGCACAAACACTAATTAAGACTTAGGTAGAAAAAAAGACTCTGATTTTCAGACTCTGATCTTCAGACATTGTTCTTCAGACGCTGTTCTTCAGACTCTGATCTTCAGACACTGTTCTTCAGACGCTGTTCTTCAGACACTGTTCTTCAGACTCTGATCTTCAGACACTGTTCTTCAGACTCTGATCTTCAGATCACTGAAAATAATACATGAAAGCACATACACACAAATAATACTCTTGCGTGCAAGAAAAAACATCTAAAGATTAATTCACCATTCAGACAAACTTGTTCACTTTCCTCCTACAACCAAGCATTCCAATAACAGTGGTTCAAGAGACATTAATACAAAATAGACATGGTTGAAGAAAGTAAATAAGTTCTGATTTTAAAGAAGAAGAAAAAAAGACAAAACAGTTACCAATATGAAGAATCTCTTCAAAATAGCCTTTCCAAAATCATTGGTATAGCACCATGGATTACCGGTAAGGCAAATCACAAAAAGTTAATGGCAAAAGCAGTGAATCCTTAAACAATGAATTATCACACATACTTGATTATTTGATATATTAAATTATGCAGACGTATAATCATGGACCAAAATGATAACAACAAGAACAACTTGATATCAGATTCATATATGACAACTACGCCAATGGAAAGGATAAAACAAAAGTCATATGAACTGCAGATTTAGTACTTCAAATATACAAATCACCTAAAATCATACATGAATATGAGATTTGAAACTCCATGACGACATTAATATTGATATCTGCCACCGATATCATAGCTTATTGTGACAGAGCAAACAACATGTTTGTATGGTTTTGCACAAATTTTATAGAATTGAAAGAAAAAAAATTAAAAAAACTTTGATGGGTTTAGTAAGTTAAATAAAAAATTTAACGAATTGAGATTCACGATTACGTTTCATCAAGAGCTCCAAAAGAATCCCATTTTTGAGGTATCTTCATCTTCCCTCTATGCAAAGAAAAACGAAAATATGAACAGTGCAGTTTCAATTTCATCTTAATCACAAACTAATGACCAAACAAAATAGGCAAAATAATTTAAACAAAACTAATTAATCGAATTCACCGTCTCATCAGCTATGGCACAGCGTGAACGCCTTGATCGACACCACAAGCAAAGCTATCTAAAACGGCAGCGGACTAAACGATAAAGGTTGGAACCGAAATCGGAATCGACGTTTGCTGTTGCGAGACAGATCTAAGGAGAGGAGAGAAGATAAATTTGAATTGGGTGAGAGAGAATGGGGTTCAAGCTTTGAGGGACCAAATTTGAATTGGAGAGAGAATGGTGTGAGATATTTGAGCTTTTGAGAAGTACCGACAAAATCTTCTCTTGTTTTTTAGTTAGGATTTGAAATTCAAAATGAAACAAATTGCCGCCTAATGTATTGTCTGTGTTTTGAGCCAAAAGTAGATTAAAATGAGAATCTTTGAAAAGTATGATGAATAGGTGGCATGCTTTAAAACTTGACACTTGTAATTTTTTGCCATAAGAGTGAGTTACATTTGTGTAGTATTATGATTTAATTAATTTTTCAAGGGTACAAGAATAAAATTATAATTGGATGCGTACCGCTTGATATATATGGTATAAACACCCCGTAGAAGTCACTAGCAAAATACATAGAATGACAAAGGCATCCACATGTATAATAATACAAGACCACTTATACTCAAATACACACCTTAACACTAAAGTTAGCCTAAAAACACGTATTTCTAAGCATTACAAGGCATCTCTCGAAATTTCAAAAGTTGTGTTCTTCAAATCATCATTTTTTTTATTCTATATATGAATGAAATTACAAAACATTTAATACTCCCTTGGATCAGAGCACATGACAATGAATAATGATACATACTTTGATTCTGAATATGCATATTACATCCTTTTAAAAAATAGAAGAAATTAACTTTATCATATATGTCTTTAAAAATTGCAGGGTGTTGGACATGTTTGATATATGTCTTCATTCCAGCTGATGTGAGAAACTAATAGAATTGATTATGGGATGAAAATGTTTGTCCAAATCTCCAATTGGAAGACACTACATTGAGAAACACCAATGTTTTACCATCAACCAAAGTAATCTTGAATGAGAGTCTCTGGTTCCTTAGATCTGCACTGCTTTGCCAATTAGCTCCCCAATTCCTATGCATTGGCAACCAAGCTCCACTTCTGGAACCTCTTATCCACACTCCCTTCACATCACCACTGCCACCAACGTTTGTTATCATCACCATGTTGAAATTTGATTGACCCTTCAATGTGAACCTAACTCCTCCTCTTCTTTTGCATGCTACCCTGTTCAAGTACATATGTATATATAATATGGTGAGGCCTACATTATTATATGGACTTACCAAAATGTTTAATTACGTGTGTTGATCTCTACAGCAGGAGCTTTGTGATAACCGTTAGTTAAATAGTGGATTTTACAAAAGAAAAAGAGATGTAATATTTTATTAAAATTTACTATAATAATAATAGTAAAGTCCACCCATAAATATCTTTTTTTTAGAATAAATCTATAAATCTCTTTTTGAGGTCCATATTATATGCATTCGTAAAATATATTTAAAAAAACCAACTAGTAGTAAGAGTGTAGTGCTCTTACAGAGATCTGAAAAAAATTATGAAATTCCCTCATCATGTATCACACACTTTAATGCTAATTATTTGTTTGTCATTAAGATACTGGGTTTGAAATGAGATGCTATTCACACCCTTTTCATTGTGTCTTCAATAAAAACATGTAACCTCGTCAGATTTTTTATTTATAAAAAATAGTGATTTCTTTTTCAGTTGTTAGTTTTTTATTAAACAATGTCAATCTTGATGCATCCTATACAATCAAATAATTTCAGAATCATGTAAAATTTACAGCTCTATAAAAATATCTAATTAAATTTCTCTAAAGTAACTATTTAATTTCAAATTTGTAACAAAGAAAGCACTATCATTGCCTATTAAAGACAGATATGTTTTATTCTACCTTCTATAAAGGACAGGAACAATGCCTTCATTTCCTTGTCGTGCAATGCGAAAGAAAGCAGGCATGGACATATCAAAGTGATGGTGTGGAGGATCACACCATCCTCCGTGATTGTTTGGAGGACAAAAATTTGTGGCAGTTACCGTAACACTTCGACTTCTAAGACACCATTTTGGGTCGATTTTATAGTCACATATGACTTGGTAGCAAGCACCACAAACCTCACCATCTCTGAAAAGCGTAGTGCTCACTGCTGCTGTGTTCACTCCAAACCCAGCATGAAAGGTATCATCATAACCACAAGCTCCTCCTAAAATATTACATGATCAATATTTTTATATTACATCATCAATATATATAACATATTTATCACATCACTCTCTCATCTCTTTCTGTCTCAAGGTGTACCACATTAAACATTTTCTTTATACATCCATGATTTACTCTTTTTATCATAACTAATTGGGAATATCAAATTAGACCGATGTAACATTTGGATAGTGTTACACTACTCAATAACTTTTTCATAAGCATTTTAAATTTTTTGCTAGTATATTATATATTTTTGTTCAAGATCAAAATTTTAAGTGCTTTTATTAAACATATTAATATTGATGCATGTTGCTAACACAACAAATCATTTTAGATTTATTTATAGATTTAGAGAGGTGGTCTATATAAAATATTTTTGGATCCATGTAAAACTTACAAGTATGATCTATGCATGTGAGTGTATCCAAAGTTAATTATTTAATTTTAAATATAATAAAGATTTTCTCCATGTTGAATTTTATTACTATTAATATTATTATTATTGTGTTTCTTTTTCATATGATGATGACACAATCTTACATAAAAGAATTGTGTTATTTGAACAATCATTTGTATGACAACTTATGAGACAATCATACATTTACAAGAAAAAGAGGTACTGACACAAAAAATCAAAACTATGTAGAGAGAGAGAAAATAAAAACATAATGTGAATATAAGAGAAAGTTGTCACAGAAGTTGTTAAAAAATGGTTGTACAAATATCATTTCTCTTACATATATATTATGCTTGACATGTTATATACTTATTACATATAAAGTTGTTTTAACAATTTTTACTAACGAGCTTTGTCAAATTGTTTTCACTAAAGAACAATTTAATAAATATTAAAATGATCCACAAAACATATAAAAATTTCAAATAATTTATACTCACATATAAGGTACAATTATACTTTACATCATAATTTTCAAAGTCTCGCATTTACCTTCTTGATAAATTTAAAACTATAAACTTATTATATATATATATATATATATATATATATATATATATATATATATATATATATATATAAACTAGTTAATATCTAAACCATAATTAATGCACTAAGAAAAATTTGATATGTATTTTGACATCTCTAAAACTTAAATATGTTTCTTCAAAAAAAACTTAAATATGTCATACCAAGGCTGGTTGGACTTTGATTGGCCCCATAGAACGTTGCATGAGCGTTAAGCCAACTGTTAGCTTCAACGTGGATTCTAACTGCACATAAAACCAATAAAAGACACCAAATAAAATTAAATGAAGAAATCATAAGAGGTCCCATTTTTCAACTCAACGAACAAACAAACTTTAATTTGTTTTCTTTTTGCTTTTCTTAAACACAAGCAAGTACTACTAATGTACTATGATGTATCGAGAGAGTGCCTGGTTGGTTTTATAGATTGAATACGCGGTTGTCGGTGATTTTTAAAAAATAAAATTGGATCTACTAGAGCATCATAAGGAAGACACCATTTTTAGATACTTAAATGGGTCATATACAATGTTTTTAAAACCGGACCGAACCGGCCAGTTCAACTGGTTCGACCGAGAACCGGACCAAACAGCGGTCCGGACAACCATACAGAACCGCTAGTCTGAAGAACCGGCGAAAAAACCGTGAAAACCGGTGAACCGGGACCGGTTTTTGAAAACCGTTCGATTTCATGGAGGATAGCATGAATCTGACAGAGAGGGATAAAAGAAGAAGCTGAAGAAAGAAAAGACATATTTCAATTATGTTTTACTCTGTTGTATGATATATAGCGAGACAGGAGAGAGAAAAAAACCATATGAAACTTCGGACAGTAAAAATAAAAGGCATAGAAAGAAGAAAGAAATGGCAATGAGTATAGTTGGGTTAAACAATGTTGTTGTAAGGTTGCTTCACGGCGGCTTTCCTTAGAAATTAGGTTAAACACTTGAACCTTATGATTATGAAAATTGTTTTTCCCACTTCAAACAAAGCTAAAACACACCAGAAAATGATGTTTTTACTCCGTCGGTAGTTAACTGCCGCTGGGATGGTGCATAGGCAATTAACTGCCGCCAGATGCATCAGCAGTTAATTGTCACTAGATCCGTCGACAGCTAGTTGCCGCTGCGATCTGTACTTAAGCAGAAACGAAACAGAACCTGTTTGTTATAGGTTTTCAAATTTCCAATTCTCTCAAATTCTCTCCAATCCTCTCCAATTATATACCCACTAAATTGAAGCAATTTCATACCCACAAAACAACAAGTAAGTAGTATTAATCATTTTTAATGTTAATGTTAGTTTAGATAGGTTTATTTTTGTTAATTTTGGTAGATTGCATGTGGTTAGGGTTTATGATTAAATTGAAATTTTGGTAGATTGCATGTGTAGTTTATGATGTTATAGATGAATGTTATTGTTGTGAATGTTGTTTAGATTATGTTTAAGTATAATGTGGTTGTGAATGTTGTCCAATTAACACAATGTGAATGTTGCACTCAAAGTGTTTGTTAAAATGCTTAAATGAGTATGTTGATGAATGTTGTTTAGATTGTGATAGAATTGTGAGAATGTTGGAATTGTGATAGAATGATGTTTTTATTATGACTAATTTTTTTAGTTTTGTTTTTGTGTAGATATGTCTGATCAGAACCAAGATAGGACGATTAGAGCTGGTAAGCAGCTCATGACTAGTATCATCATGACATTATACTTAGTGTAAAAATCTTGAAAGTTTGCGGAAAATCTTGGCATTGAAGTGTCTTATACTTAGTGTAAAAATTTGCAAGTCTTTTTGAAAACTCAAAAGAATTAAGAGAACACAACACATGTATTCTACGAAATCAGCTATATATGTTTTCACATCAAATTCTTTCATATAAGATGAGTCATGACAAAAAGGAATGCATTCCAGTATATTATTTTGAACTTAATCCTACTGCCCTGCCAACTGACAAAGTTTCAATTGACAGAGGAGCATGATCAAGTACAAAACAACATCTTAGAACTGCATTCCCTTTTGTCACACTCATCCTATACGAAGGAATTCGATGTGAGAACCTATATAGCTGATTCGGCAAAATACATGTTGTGTTCTCTTCATTCTTTTGAGTTTCCAAAAAGACTTGCAAACATTTACACTAAGTATAAGACACTTCAATGCCAAGATTTTCCGCAAACTTTCAAGAATTAAAAAAAATCCAACAAAACAACGACACAACATAATAATATTACCTAAACATCTTCATTCGGCCGAATCAAACTCTTGAGAATATCTTCAGGCGACCTCAGCAACGTAACATCCATCTCGAGGGGGATCATGTTTGGCTCAGCAAATATCGAGAACATGCTCCTCACATCGTCGTCGTTCGTTAACTCCGACCGAGTGAACGACAAATTCCAGTCTGAGTCGAACGATGGACGGTGATACCAAACGTATTCCACCCTCCTCGCGTCTCCGTGGTTGATTCGTTGGTTGATTTCATGAAGTAGATCCTTCAATTCTTTTAACGTCACATCGTCGCGAACCTTGAAAAAATGTTGGTTACCACCGTTGAAGGATACATGAAAGTATACTTGAGCCATTTTTTCAGATCTACACCATAAGAAATTAAAAACAATCCAATTAAAAACTCATTCAAACATTTCATCAAATACTTGTAGTGCAAATTATACATAAACCCTAAAACCAAAAATACAACATAAACATGCAAAGATCTAAACATTTAAGCAACATAAGTCATTTCCATGTAAACATTCTATCATTTCTTGCCAAAAAAATCAAAAATTAAACAAAGTTTAAAACTAAAAAAAATAATTAATTTAACATAATAAATGTAACATATAAACATAAAATGACAATGAACTTGATTATGGAAACTTACTTGTTATTGGAGTGTTGGTTGATTTGAAGTTGAAAATTTTGAGATTTTTGGAAGATTTGAGAGAGTTTTTAAAGATTGAAGAGACGAAGATGCAGGTTCTGGTTGCTGAGCTTCATAAGTATTGATCGCAGCGGCAACTAGCTGCCGATGGATCTGGCGGCAACTAATTGCCGATGCATCCGGCGGCAGTTAATTGTCGATGCACCATCCCAGTGGCAATTAACTGCCGCCGGGGTAAAAACGTCATTTTCTGGTGTGTTTTATCTTTGTTTGAAGTGGGAAAAACAATTTTCTATGATCATAGGTATGAAGTATTGGGCTCTAAGCCCATATAAAATAGAGATGTAAGTGTTGGACTCTTAGTAAGAAAAGGTATCGAGTTAGTAAAAGTCTCGTGAAAAAAAAATATTGAGTTGTAATATATACTTAATAAAAATATATTTATTTAAATCCTTCACAAAAATATATATTTATTTAATTACTAATTATTCAGTTCTTTAACGGTTCAACCGGTTGGACCGATTAAACCATGAACCAAAGGTCTCACTGGTTTGATATCCGGTTCGTTTTTCAAAACATTGGTCATATGTGTACACATCACTCATTTATAATTTTTTTAATAGTAATATCTAATAAACACTTAATTTCTACAACCCAACATGTCACATAAATTTCTTAAATGAGACCCACTGATAAACTATAAATAATTTTATATCATTAAATTTTAATTTTTTAATATTAAAAAAATGTGAGTACCACTTAAAAATAAGATATTTATTTTGGACCTTAAATCTTATAAGACCCAAAAAAAATTATCTCCAATGAAAAAATACCTAATACTATATAACAAGTCTTCAGATTTTGAGACTCCAGGATGGGGATGATTTTAATTAACGACTTTGATAAATAAAATTTGGATTTTTTTTTATAATAAAAAAATTTGATTTTCTTAGAAAACGCGTTTCTCTACACTTTCTATGAAGTACGGAAGAAAAGTACGGTTGGATGACACAACTTTCAGACAATAAGATAAATAAGCACATGCACCCAATCTGTCTATACATCATCTCTGAAGAAATGAAAATTATTCACATTTTGAACATCTAGAACTAGAGAAATTCGAGAAAATAACTGAAGTATATACAATTTTGTAGGTCATAATTGTTGATCTTTATTTATAATTCGGGGAAAGAAAGAATCTGTATATTATAGAATGAAACTTATAATTTTATTATTTATTTTAAAGTTAATTTTTATATAAATAATTTTTGGCTCCAGCTTTCTTGATCTTTGTAACAAGTTTTATTTTTTTATCATCAAAATAACATTTTATTGTCAAATATAAATCCAATCACAAAAAGTAACCGGAATAAGGTAATTTTTTTTAACAGCAAAGAGAAACACACAAAAGCTACTGTGCACGACCTCTTTAGGTCTCATATCGTAGGAGATTTGATTTTTTTTTTGTTTGTAAAATAGATGTCAATCATTGAAAGTACTGGGAAGATTTTGAATGGTTGAGATTTGCAAGTTACGTGACCCATTAGAATTCTATTTTTTTTTTGTCAAGAAGAAGAACTGATTTCTGTATTATTTTTTTAAGATAAGTAGCCTAGTGGCTGAAGCTCACATATTTTAAATGTGGAGAAGTTGAGTGTCTGGGATTCGAACCCCGGCTCTTGCATATAATATGTATTGTCCATATCAATTGAGTTAAGTTCACGGGGACTAGGATTCTATTATTGATTTTAAAAAAAGCAATTGATTTTGGAATCACATTAACAAAGAGTGTTTTTGGCATTGTTGGAAAAATTTCGTGATCCAGCAAGCCCAAACGTGCCTCTTCTTTATTTTCTCTAGGTGCACTCGTCTAGTGCAATTCTAGGAAATTGTTCAAGAACAATTCTTGATCTTCACCAATTCAACGATCTTGGAAATTTTCACAAAATAAAAACTTATAAAGGAAATTTCATGTTTTTGTTAATCGAATTTCTGGTTGGGCATGCTTAATAATGTGCCTAATTAATTTTAAAAATCAGGTTATGTTTTTGTATTATATTTGATCTGTCCGATAAGGATGGATGGTGGCAACGGTAACGACACGGTGCTCTGGTGCGGTGGCGAAGTAATCTCACGGTGGGGCGAAAGGTGCCTGCAGGCACATTAACACTTTGACGATCAAGTCAGTATGAGAAATGAGAGGAGTGTGTAAGAAAGTGAGGGAAAGTGAATCATACCTTGAGGGTGAAGCAAGGTCACCCTTATATAGGCGGGCGTGAAGGATAATCGTCTCCGTGTGATGCGGCGCCTTATCCGGGTCTGCTGAGGGACACATGTGTGGTGCTTGATGCACGGAGGCGTGTTCCAGTGGGGAAAGGCGTACCGATGGTGTGGTCTTTCAGGCGATACGCCTTAAGTCGGTGGACATTTAGTCCACGTGTCACTATGGGATTGGCCTCATGGCCGGTCCGGAAAAGTTGCCCCCCAAGCTGTTGTGTCTGTAATCCAGCAGAAGGTGTCGTGGCCGCTGAAACTGAAGAGATCCTCGATGCTACGGAGAAGGAGCCACACTTCAGGGGGTCTCAGCTTAACGACGGTCCCCAGCGCTCGAATGGTGACTCCGAGAACCAGAGGGACCCTTCTAAGGATCCTCACAAAGATAAAGATGCCAGTAAGGGTATCCCTAAGGATCATGGTGCCAACAATGACAAAGATGCCCACAAAGGTTCTCGTGACCGCTCTAAGTCTTCTAATAACTCTGCTCAACAGGATAGAAGTGTCAAAAGGGATGTCTCTCATGGTGACAAGGGAAATGTCAAGTCCTCCTCTGCTGCTTCTGCCCATCGGATCAAAGGACAAAAGAGGGGGGTCCCCCATGACGAGAGGGTTGAGGAGCACTCAAAGAGATATAGGGGTCCTTCTTCACAAAACGAGCTGGCTGTTGGTGGTAATAATGTCCTTGTTACTCAGTCGACCGGTGCTACGACGGTGAGTGGGGGGAGCCAGGGGGCCCCTTTCCAGCTCCCACTTACCTTTACTAGTTTCCCTCCCCGGACGAGAGAAGATTTCATGCGCGCCTTGCCACCAGGTGACAAGAGTTTCTTCAATTATATGACTCTCCAATACCGGAGGGGAATGTTGGCGGAGGGTGCCCGAAGCGCCTATAGGTTGGCTAGCATGTGTACCCTTTTTGCTTCTTATGACATCGCACCATGCTTGGATCCCAAGGCGCGGGTGGAGTTTGAGAATGGTTTTTGGGCGTTGGAGGATGCCTAGAAGAAGTTGAAGGATCTGAAGAAGGCTCGTGTTAAGGCCCTTAGGAAGGTGAAAAATGATGTTGCTGAGGAAGTGCGGCGAGTTGAGGAGACTACCAACAAAAGGGCGGAAGATCTTAGTAAGGACTTGGATGAGGTTAAGAAAAGTTTGGAGTAGGAAAACTCGAAAACTGAGCCCGCCTTAGCCAATAAGAAGAAGCTCAAAGAGTCTTTTGCTTCTTCTAAGAGAAAGGTGATGAACCTGAATTCGGATCACGAGCGCCTGAAGAAGGACCTTCAAGGCAAGAACTCTGAGATCTCCCCTCTTGAGGGATAAGTGAAAGGCTAGGATGTGGCGCTCGAGGAGGCCGCCTCAAAGATTTCCATGCTGGAAAAGGATGTTTAGTCAGGATTGGAGGCTAATAAGCTCCTTTCTTGTGATCTTGAGGTCGTAAAGCAGTTGGGTCAGTATCTGATAGTCGGATTTAGGCAAGTGTACCAAATGGTTTACCAACTAATAAAGTGAAAAATAGAGTATAGTATCCACAGGGATGGTCGTTTCAACCAAATAATTCGCGTTACTTATTTGGGAACAATAAATATAAACAGATAAAGGGTTTAGAGTTTTGCAATTTAATCTGTTTGCAATAGAGCAAAGTTTACTTGTTTTGATTGCAGAATGTAAGCGACAGTCATAATTCTTTGAATCCCCTCTATTTAATCGTTGGAATTACACAACAATCAAGTGTTATTCATGCTATTAATGTTATCTATCTAAGCGATGGGTTCATGGGATTTTACTATCTACCAGTTGTCAAGTTGCACCTACTGATCACACTAAGGTTATACGTGCGCTACGATATAGAGTTGTCAATCCTATAGGGTCCGTACACCTTCATAAGGATTATTAGTGTGGGGTTCTTACTCTCTCAGAGGTAGTTGAAACATAGACTTGAATTAGAGTTCCTAAATTCCCAATGGTGTGGTCCCAATGCTCCTAAAGGTTCCCTCATCTATGAGTCTTAGAAGTACATAACACACTCTCTCTCTCTCGGTAGTTCTACAAACGGGCAACCCTATCAACGTCTACCTTACCAAGGTTCAAGGAAAGCAAAGTTATTGGGCTGATTTAAGTCGTGAGGTCACATGTTTCCCCAATTACTAACTAGTTACTTCCTGATTGGAGTAGGTTTTCACCAATATTAGGTTATGTCACCTCCCTAAGTACTTTTATCCCAGGGTTCAGCTATATGGCTTGTTTCCCTAGTTACTAATCAGTTACTTCCTAATTAAGACAAATATAAATATCAATATTAGGTATGTCACTAGCCTAAGTGCCTAGGTATCAGGGTTATGCTTTAGAGGAGACGAATCTTACGCACGACAGTAAAATCAAATAACATAAAGAAAATAACTGAATAAAGACTTTAAATTAAATAAATTATCCAACAACCAGAATAGAGGTTCATCTTAGAACCATAGCCTAAAAGGATTTAGTTACACATGGTAACTAAAGACAAATTACAAAAGAAACAAAACATACCCTAGAAAAACTTGGAGTGAGGAGAGAAACTCCTCCCTTGAAGCTCCTAGTGCTTGCCTTCCTCTTGAACCGCTTCGTTTTGAATGAGAAATTATGAATGAGAGGAGTGGTATTTATATGGAGAGTTTCCACCTGAAGTTGGGCTAAAAAACTGGGCTTTTGCTACCAAAAAGTAGCAAAATTCAGTCTTGGCCCACAAGACTCATGCGCCAGGCGCCTAGGAGCATGCACTGGGTGCGTGTGAGTGATGTTTTCAGCCGCCAGGCGCCTAGTTCATGTGCCAGACACATGTGAGTGTCTCCTAGGTGCTGAAACACATGTTTCTTCGTCTTTTTTGGGTGTTTGCTAGGATATAAGATGCCTTGGAACTTGGGAACATAATTCCTCCCTTTGTAATTTTTTGTGAGGCCTCTTGAATTTTCATTCTTTGATATTCCCAAAGTCCTCACAAATCTTCAGATGTCTTGCTTTGCTGATTTGCATGATTTCGTCATGAATTACATCAAAACACCCTAAAATTGCTATGTTTGGGAAGAATAGAATTATAGACTCAAATATAGAAAACATTACAAATGTCATGAAATCATAAACAATTTCTCTAATACTCCTCTATTCAGGATGTAAAACCTACTGAAAATGACTGAACAACATGCTAAGAATAACGTAAGATGACATGTCATCAGTATCCCAGTGATGAGATGTCGCTCCGCCATGTTCTGAAGAATAAGTTGGCCGCTAAGATCATGGCTGAGGCGGCGATTGAGAGGGGTAAAACCCAGCATGCGGTTCAACTTGGGATTGAGGGTATAGAGGAGGCATTTCATGACATTGTGGCTCAAGTGGAATATTTCCATAGTCCTTTGAAGGTTGATCGTACTAAGGTTTATATTGGCCAGCACGCCCATCTTCCCCTTCCTCCGGTGACCCAGCCTCCTGACTCGAAGGAGTAGGCTTAGCGATTTATCTTATTGTTTTTGTTTATGCTTATGTAACTCCACTACGGCGGCCCCTCTTGTAACAACTTGAATATTTTAATGAAAGAGGTTCTTTTTGCTTGTTTCAGTTTCAAGCTTTACTATTTCTTCGCATTTATTTCCTGCCATGTTGAATTTAGTTCGTAATTTACTTTATCTGTGTTCGCATTTCTTTTCATGCCGCGTTGAATTTACTCGTAATTTACTTTCTTCCTGTTCACATTTCTTTTCATGTTGCGCTGGGTCTTATCTGCTTGTCCGCTCTTGCGTTTGCACTCCTTTGTGTCGTACTGAACATGGCTTTGTTTTTTACTTGACTCCCGGGGGAACATGACCGGCCAAGGTTTAGTTCTCTTTCCCTCCCCAAGTTAATGCTTGGTTCAGGTGGGCGTTTAAAGGCGAGACTCTCTACCAAAGGGGGGCTAGCCCTCAGGTGGGTCTGCCACAATTGTTTAGACTGTCTTTTCATTTGATGGTGAAAGCCACTCCAATTGTTTATTTTAAGATTAGTTTCATGTCTGATTTAGGATGCATGGCGACCATGTCAATCAACATTCACATAAACATATTTCTTTCGAGAGAAAAATGCTCATTTTATTAATATCATGGCAAACAGATTTACAATGATGTTACAGAAAATGGATGAAAAATGTATTTACAATGATGCTATGAAAAATGGATGAAACATGGATTATCAATGGTTCCCTTCGAAAAACCAAAATGCGAATGCGAAACTTGAATCCCAAAATTATTAGTACTTAGCTATCAACAACGTTTTTGATCTGCCTGCGCTCTCTATCCTTTGGTGTCGTCTGGGGTCTATGGAGTGCACTGCTTAGGATGGTGGCCGCCGTGTCCAGTCACTCCTTTCAGGATGTAGGCATATTCATGTGCGGGTAATTTCAGAAAGGCTTTGTGGAACCTGTGGCACTATCCAAGTCCGCGTGGATGGGAACGACCTATCTGCTCTCGCTGTGGTATTTCACTTTCAGGTGGATCGTCAAAGTGACAGCATCTAGGGCGGCCAGTGTAGGGAGCCCCAATATGTAATTGTAGATGGAAACGACGGGTACTACCAGGAATAGAGTTTCAACGGTTCGCTCTCCCGCCCCTTTCCAAAGGTTACATTTAGACCGACGTACCCCCATGGGCGCGTGCTCGTCCGATTGAAACCTTGAAGTTCAGTCCCGTCGTAGGATTTTAGATCTCCCTTTTTCAGGCCCAGTTTCTCGAAGGCATCATGGTATTGAATGTCCACAGAAAATTCTTCGTCTACCAAGCATCTGGCGACATCGTCCCGCAAATTCCGGTGATGATGACTAATGGAAAAATTTCGTTGGAACCTTCGTTGATCTTCTCATCGTCAGTGAATCCAAAGATAGGTCTTGCTTTTGTAGTCTTTAAGGCTTGCGCCATGACACGTACTGCCATTAGTTCAGCTATTTTCCTTTTAGTCGTCCCTTTCGAGGCGCTCCTAGGGGCGACGAATCCACCCATAATTGCTCCAAGAAAAACTCGTTTTTCCTTTCTTTTATCTTCATCGTCACTATCGTAGCTTTTCTTTCTCCCTTCAACGACTTTTATGACCTTCCTTGTGAAGGTGAGAAAAACACAAGAAGGGGGGTTGAATTGTGTTAGCTTTTTCTTCTTTTTAACTAAGTCCAAAGTTCAGTTTCTGATAGAGTTCAGAATTTGAAACAATGTTCAGAGTCAAATGCAGTGGATATAAAGAGATAGAGAGAGAGAGAGAGAGAGAGAGAGAGAGAGAGAGAGAGAGAGAGAGAGAAGAGAAGAGAAAGACACAAAGCAATTATCCTGGTTCCTTCCACAATTCGAAAGTAGTCCAGTTGCCTTGTCACTTACAAGAGATTTCTCACTATAATCACACAAGATTACAATTGCTCAAGCACACAAGCAAGAGACTTCCAATGCTCAAGCACACAAGCAAGAGACTTCTTACAAATAAAGAATACAAAGAAAATTGTTTGGATTGAACACTTGATATACAATCAGAGGTGTTCACAAAATACAACACAGTTTAGACTCTAAGACTTTAGAATTTCTAAGATGTAAAAGTTGATAGGAAATCCTAAGTGCTTGATGCGTATTTCAATTTGATAGAGTAATAACACTTTGAAAATATTGTAGAGTCTTGTAATTCTTCAAGTCTTCAATCCTTTATATATAGGTTGAAAAGAGACGTTTGAAGAGTGTCAACGCGTCATTAGAGTCGTTCGAGAAGCTTGATCAATCACTATTGATTTGTTTCTTGATTTAGTTAATGTCCTATGAAGGAATGAATTTGAATCCTTTCCTTGATAAGGAATTAACCGTTAGTTTCCAATAGAGACACAACTGCAGTATCGTACAAATGCACATCGGAATGTTGGAGATAAGGTCGTACTGTTGTCCTTCATTGACAATGACATCCATTGACTTTCTGAACCTTTAGAACTTCGATAGCTTGAACTTGTAGAGGCTTCAAAAATATTGGCCTTTAGCTTTTATGAGTCTGGCTTCCAGAGTGAAATTCCTGGCAGGACCTGGTTCTGAACTGTAAAACAGAGTATGCAAACAGCAGTTCAGAAGCAGAAATATAAAAGACAGAAAGTAAGGAACACAGTTGATTTGTTAACCCAGTTCGGTGCAACATCACCTACATCTGGAGGCTACCAAGCCAGGAAGGAAATCCACTAAAATAGTATCAATTCGAAGTCCTATGACACAGCCCCTGTTTCACAGCCCATATGACAACAGCCCCTGTTTCACAACCCCTTCTCACTTAATCACTACCCGTGAAATTTCTACCTAGGAACTCCTAGATATAAGAACCCCTCTTACTTCCTACTCAAGCAATCACTGCCCCAGTGATTGTATACTCTAAACAAACAAGGATGAAGACACACTTCAAAACATCAAAGTAACTTTTGCTTAAAAGCTTTAAGTGAATTACAGCTCAATAACAAACAACCAACTCTAAACACTTTGAGTGGTCCACAGAAACAAAGAACAAAGCTTACAGACTCAACAACCTAAGACTCTTTCAATTCTAGCTTTTGTTGAGATGTCCTTCTTCAATAGTAGCGTCCTCCTTATATAGTCTTCAGCAGCATATAATTCTAAACAAAATAATCTTCAACAGATATTGTTCTAAAATTCTTTAGAAGCTCATAGAAGCAAATATATTTTAAAAATATATTTTCCAAAGATTGCTTTGAAAATATATTCTTAAATAACAGGAACAAATCTTCAACAAAGATCTTCACGCGAATTAATCTGCCTTCTAGAAACATCAGCTTGGATAAATATTCAATCAAATCTTCGAAAGATACTTTGAGAGAATTAACAGAACCAAGGCACAAGAATGAACGCAGAAAACATGCTTATGAAATGCAGCTTCTGAAGGTCAACGAAAGTCAGCGTCTGAACAGTGCGTCTGAAGGTCAACGAAAGTCAACGTCTGAACAGTGCATCTGAAGGCCACCTTCTGAACAGTGCATCTAAAGGTCAGCTTCTGAAGTGTACGGTCAGCTTCTGATGAACATTTCCAGCTTCTGATGAACATTTCCAGCTTCTGAAACTCTGTTTCTAGCTTCTGAAGGCACATTTCAGCTTCTGAAGCACAAATTGCTTGTCTATTTGATTTTAGCAAACATGAAGCCAACAACCAAATATCCAACAATCTCCCCCTTTGGCAAATTTTTGGCTAAAATCAATTTGAGCATAGCAACAAGCAAATTCTTCACACAACAAAGAACGCAACCATGAAGAACATAACACAAATGTAGCAACAGAGTCAGCAGCGGATGATTCACTACATTTCACACATATACTCTATTCTGAACTACCTCTAAACAGATACTCAAGAACAACACAACTCAGGAAATCCCCCTGAAACACACATTCAGGAACTCCCCCTGAAATAGACATTCAGGAACTCCCCCTGAAACAGACATTCAGGAACTCCCCTGAAACAGATCAATCAGAAACTCCAACTCCCCCTGAACTGTTGAACAGCTTCTGAAACAGACACATACTTATTTCTCCCCTTTTTTAGCCAAACAATGTTGACAAAACACACATGTAAACACCAGGAGCAGAGAAACACAAGAAACAACAGATACATACCAGATGTACTCAAACAGTGGAAAAACAAACACAGAGGATATAACTATCCATCACAGACCAACATACCACAGAACCTCAGTGACACTTCTTAGACCAGCAGTATCACACAAACAATACTCACACACAAAGTCTTCAAAAAAAGATCATAACAAATTTGCCTAGTTGGCCCCTCAAATTTTCAAATTGCTTGGCATCTAAGGCTTTTATATCAGTAACATCTTCATCATCCTCAGCACACTGAACATAGGGCATGATGTCTTGAACATCTTGCTCAACATTATCCTTAGACTCACTAGGATCCACTTCATTTCCTTTTAATGTCTACTTCTTTGGGACAGGGACTACCACCTTGCTCCATACTTTAGATGATCCAACACTTGCACTCTTCTTAGTAATAGGAGTAGGCCTGTTGGCAGCAGTAACAACCTTTCCTTTCCTATCATTCACCCTCTTGTCAACACTTTCACATTTTGGTCTCCATACCTTCTTGACATTGACAACAACAGGTTCAAACTTTCTCTGTTGAAAGTGCTTTGGATATCCATGCAGCTTGTAACAGAATGGCTTTATGTGCCCCTTTTTACCACAGTAATGACATACCCAAGGATGAGATGCCCTCTTGTTCTTAGATCCTGAGGTTGGTTCTGGTGTTTCAACTTAGTTTTCCTAATCATTGGATCACATGTTTTAACAGCTGCAGTGAACCTTTTAGCTGGATTTTGCTGTTTGTTCAAGGTCCCATCATTAAACCCAATTCCATTTGGTTTCCCTTGGTTCTGACTCTCCAAAATCTCCTCCAGTACATCAGTAGCAGTGTTCATCATTCTAACTTGCTTCTTCATGTTTTCAAGTTGAGAGTTCAGTTGGGTTACATCATCTTTGAGATCAGAAATCTGCCCTAAGTGTTCACTTCTTTCAGCATTCAGTTGACTGATGGTTCTCTTCTGTTCTTCCAGCAGCTTGCACACTTCTTCAAATTTAACATGAAACTTCTTGCAAAACTCAGCAGGTTCTTTGTAATAGGTAGCCAGTTCCTCACAAGATGATTCTCCATCACTTGACTCAGTATCAGATGATGTCTCAGAACCTGATAGTGCTTCTGAAACCTTAACTTTATCACCAGACCTGCATCTACCAGTTAAAGAAATAACATGCTTGGCTGATTCATTCCCCACTTCTTCTTCTGAGTCATCATCAGACCAAGTAGCTGCCAAACTTTTCTTCTTATTCTTGAGATATGTGGCATATTCTGTCCTGATGTGGCCATACCCTTCACACTCATGACACTGAACACCTTTGGATTGATCAGTTCTTGTCTTCTTCAGTATCTTCTTAAACTGTTTACTCAGCATCACAAGATCCACTGATAAGCTTTCATCATATGCTACAAAGGCAACACCTTTCCCCTTCTTATCAGTTCTGGCTATTTGAAAATTCTGAAGAGAACCTATCAATTCCTCAACCTTCATACTGGAGATATCATGTGCTTCCTCAATTGCAGTCACCTTCATATCAAATCTCTTAGGTAGGGATCTGAGGATCTTTCTCACAAGTTTCTCATCAGATATTCTTTCTCCAAGAGAATCAAATGAGTTGGCCATGTCCAGGATGTTCAGAGAAGTCTTGTATGTTCTCATCTTCCAACATTCTGAGATTTTAAAACTTGGTGGTGAGAAGTTGGAGTCTGGACAATTTCACCTTTGATGTGCCTTGATGAGTAGTTTTGAGAATCTCCCAGGCATCCTTGGCTACAGTGCACTGCTTGATCATTTTGAACATATTCTTGTCCACTCCATTAAATAAAGCATTCAAGGCTTTGGAGTTTCCAAGAGCTAATTCATCTTCTTCCTTGGTCCACACTTCCTCTGGTTTTAATTCAACTGTCTTCTTACCATCTTTGTCAAGCACAACTGGATGTTCCCAACCTTTCAGAACTGCTTTCCAGGTTTTGCTGTCCATAGATTTAAGGAAAGCACTCATGCGTGATTTCCAATATTCATAGTTGGAACCATCCAACAGAGGTGGTCTGTTCACAAATCCTCCTTCCTTGTCCATTATGCCAGAAAAACCTTCCCTGGAGCTCACCCAAATACAGGCAAGGTGCCTGCTCTGATGCCAATTGAAATTCCTGGCAGGACCTGGTTCTGAACCGTAAAATAGAGTATGCAAACAGCAGTTCAAAAGCAGAAATATAAAAGACAGAAAGTAAGGAACACAGTTGATTTGTTAACCCAGTTCGGTGCAACTTCACCTACATGTGGAGGCTACCAAGCCAGGAAGGAAATCCACTAAAATAGTATCAATTCGAAGTCCTATGACATAGCCCCTGTTTCACAACCCCTTCTCACTTAATTGCTACCCGTGAAATTTCTACCTAGGAACTCCTAGATATAAGAACCCCTCTTACTTCCTACTTAAGCAATCACTACCCCAGTGATTGTATACTCTAAACAAACAAGGATGAAGACACACTTCAAAACATCAAAGTCACTTTGCTTAAAAGCTTTAAGTGAATTACAACTCAATAACAAACAACCAACTCTAAACACTTTGAGTGGTGCACAGAAACAAAGCACAAAGCTTACAGACTCAACAACCTAAGACTCTTTCAATTCTAGCTTTTGTTGAGATGTCCTTCTTCAATAGCAGCGTCCTCCTTATATAGTCTTCAGCTGCACATAATTCTGAACAAAATAATCTTCAACAGATATTGTTCTAAAATTCTTTAGAAGCTCATAGAAGCAAATATATTTTAGAAATCTATTTTCCAAAGATTGCTTTGAAAATATATTCTTAAATAACAGGAACAAATCTTCAAGAAAGATCTTCACACGAATTAATCTGCCTTCTAGAAACATCAGCTTGGATAAATCTTCAATCAAATCTTAGAAAGATACTGTGAGAGAATTAACAGAACCAAGGCACAAGAATGAACGCAGAAAACGTGCTTCTGAAATGCAGCTTCTGAAGGTCAACGAAAGTCAGCGTCTGAACAGTGCGTCTGAAGGTCACCTTCTGAACAGTGCGTCTGAAGGTCAGCTTCTGAAGTGTACGGTCAGCTTCTCAAGAACCAGTTCAGCTTCTAATGAACATTTCCAGCTTCTGATGAACATTTCCAGCTTCTGAAACTCTGTTTCTAGCTTCTGAAGGCACATTTCAGCTTCTGAAGCACAAATTGCTTGTCTATTTGATTTTAGTAAACATGAAGCCAACAACCAAATATCCAACACAGAGTCTTACCATCAAATTCCGAGTCTTCAGCTTCTGTGGTTGCCTTCAAAGTTTGAGTCTTCAGCTTCTGGGGTTGCCTTTAGAGTCCGAGTCTTCAACTTCTGGGGTTGCCTTCAGAGTTTGACTTCTTCAGAGTCTGGCTTGCCTTCAGAGTCTAACTTCTTTAGATTCTGACTTGAAACTAAGCTTCTCTTGAAAATTCTTGCTCCACATTTGTTCTTTCAGAACCAATACATGATTAAGACATTATAAATTTTTGTCTATGGTCCTGCACACTTGAACAAATATTAGCATATCCAATTGATCCTATAATACCTTGTTATCATCAAAACTCAAGAGGCATTGTTTAAAACTTATTTTGTTCCAACAATCTCCCCCTTTTTGATGATGACAAACACAAGTATTAATAGACAATTGTTGTTAATCTAATTAACAAGGTGACTTTAGGGTCTGAGATTTGTAAGCTCCCCCTAAGTTCTATCCAAGTTAATTAAATCCATTTTAAGCTCATCTTAATAATCTTATTGCACTTTGTTGGAACAAAATGTGTATGAACAACTCTTTTTTGGGTTTTGATGATAACAAAGTGTTAAAAAGAAAATTGGTATTGCTAATGCTTTGTTCTAAGTATGCAGAACCATGTTCTTAATGATTGGTAATTAATATTGGTTATGGAAAAACAAGCTAAGAGCAAGAAAGAAAGCATTGAAGCCTTGTTGCAAGTCTGAAGCAAAACTGGGTCTGAAGCAGCTTCTGAAGGCAGAGTCTGAAGACTGCGTCTGAAGGGTGCTTCTGAAGGCAGAGTCTGAAGACTGCGTCTGAAGTGTGCTTCTGAAGGTTGAGTCTGAAGGTCAACAGAAGTCAACGTCTGAAGGTTGAGTCTGAAGGTCAACATAAGTCAACGTCTGAAGGCTGAATCTGAAGGTCAACAAAAGTCAACGTCTGAAGAAGTGCGTCTGATGAACAGTGCTTCTGAAGGGTGAGTCTGAAGACCTGCTTCTGATGAACAGTGTCTGAGAAGCTTCTGAAGTCTGACGTGGAAGGAAAAGCAATTGTCACTGTCTGCATTTTATGCCTGCACTGTCAGAACAACTCTAATGGAACAGTTGTCTCCTTGGCCAAAACATTCCCCAGCTTTTAAGGAAAGTTTATTCAAAAATGCGTGCTTTGATCTGCAGTTCAGCACACATTTTCAGCTGCCTAGCTTCTTCAATTTGCAACGACTCTTTGCTGGATTTATGGGCAATTCTCAACAGCTATCTTTTCCTCTATAAAAGGGTGAAGATTTGAAGAAGAAAATTGCTAAGACTCAAGAAATATACTGACTGATATTGTGCTCTGTTTTGCTGTAAAAACTCGTGTCTGTCCAAAACTCTTAGAAATTCTTACTAAGTTTTCATCTTAGAATTTCTTAAGTGTTGAGTCTTATACCTGAGTTGTATTAAGTGAACACCTCTGATATTTGATCAAGTGTTCAACTCAAACTTCTTTCTTTGTAAACCAGTTTGAACTAAAGTCTCAGTCTGCGTGCTGAGCAACCAGAAGTCTCTTTACTTTGTGTATTGAGCAATTAGAAGTCTCTTGACTTTGTGTCTTGAGCATTGGAAGTCTCTTGACTTAGTGTCTTGAGCATTAGAAGTCTCTTACTAGGTGTTTGAGCATTGAAGACTCTTAGCTTTGTGCTTTGAGCAATTGTAATCAGTTTGATTATAGTTAAATCTCATGTAAGTGACAGGGGGACTAGACTACTTCCGGTTTGTGGAAGGAACTAGTATAAAAACCATTGTGTCCTTCTTTCCTTATCTCTTTACTTTTTAATCCGCTGCTAACAAACTCTGAGAAAGTTTCAGAACTGATCTATATCAGATTCTGAACTTAAACATAAGTTTTTGAGAAAGGAAAATTTGCCCACACAATTCAACCCCCCCTTCTTGCGTGTTTTTCTCACCTTCAGTTGGTATCAGATCCCCTGGTTCTGATATTCAATCACTTAACAGTGAGTCAGTATTGATCCTGAGAAAAACATGTCTTCTGGTGGTTCTGATGAATCTACATCCAGAAGTGGTGGTGGTGCTTCTGTATCATATGACTATGATACAGAAAACAGGCAATCATATTCACACCATGAACCTCCTTTGTTTACTGGTAAACCTGAAGAGTTTTCTTGGTGGAAAAGCAGGATGTTCAGTCACATTATTGGTGTTGATGACACTCTATGGGATATCATTGAAGATGGTATCTCTATTCCTGTTGATGAAGAAGGTGTAGCAACTGACAGAAAGATACTCTCAGATGCTGAAAGAATGATCTATAATAAGCATAGAAGAGTAAGAGATATCATTGTGAACTCTCTACCTCACAATGAGTATCTAAAGCTGAATGATAAGTCAACTGCAAAGGCCATCTTCAATTCTCTGTGTTCTACCTATGAGGGAAACAAGGAAGATGAAGAAGAAGACAACTTGGCTGGAGTTGCAACAGTATCTTCAGATACAGAGGCTGAATCAGAATCTGTCAAGGAAGATGAAGATGAAGCCAATTTGGATTTAGTTGTAACTGTATCTTCTGATACAAAGTCAGGTTCAGACTCAGATGATGATAATGAGGTATATTCTAAACTCACTAGATCTGAACTTATTAAAACTGTCAAAGATCTTACCAGTCATTATCTTATCAAGTCAAAGCAATTTAAAACTTTGAAAAATGATTTTGAACTGCTTGAAAGAAAACAAGAAGAAGCTCAAAGTCACATCTATGACTTAAAAGATAAGAACAATGCTCTTCTTGTAAAACTGACTGATAGGAAAGTTGATAAGCTTTTAAGTGAAGAAGAAATTGCTCTTCAAGATTTTATTTTGGCTGGAATCAACAGAAGCAAAGTTGCTTCTATGATTTATAATATCAGCAGAAACAAAGGAGAAGGAATAGGTTTCAAAATTGATTCAGTTAATTTTTCAAATGAAACAAACCTTCCATCTTGTTCTGAAGATATTATGAAAGGCTCTAAAGTATGCTTTGTACATGCTTCTGACAGTTCTGAGATAAAGAAGTTAACAGAAACTGAGACTGCTAAATCTGAGGTTTTCAACTGCTCAGAATCTGAAGCTTCTGAACCTAAGGGAAAGATGAAGGCAAAATTTAAAACTTTGCCAAAGTCTAAACCAAAAGGTCCTAAGCCTAAGACTATGAGAAAATCAGACTCTAAACCTGAAAATGTTCAGAGTCTGAAGAGTTCAGAACCTGGAACAAGTAAGTCTCAGAATCTGGAAAATTCAGACTCAAATTTTCAAAAGGTTGTGGTTAATAAACCAGTTTATACAAAACCTTTTCAAAACCAGAATGTCAGGCAAAGCAAACTAAGAAAGCCATTCTGTCATCTGTTTCTGATTGTACTAAGAAAGGTCAGAAAGTCTGCCTTGTGTCAGGAGCTGATAAAACTGGAGTTCTTAACAGATCAGAACCTTGTACTTCTGAATCCAAGATTCTGAACAAATCAGAATCAAAGACTCTTAAGTCCAAAGTTCAGAAGAAATCAGAACCAAAGCGTTCAATGGTTGAGACTCTAAACAACTTAGAACCAAAGACCTTCAAGTCTCTGGTTCTGAAGAAATTTGGGTCAAGACCATTGAGAACTCAGGTTCTGAAGAACTCAGTTTCTAAAACTAAGACTTATTCAAGATTAAAGGATTCATATCCAAGATATCTGAACAAGTCTGAGTTCTATAACTCCATACATAAGGTGCAAAAGGCTAAACCTTTCAGAACTAACCTTAGAGGACCCATATGGGTACCCAAGTCAGAGATCATTTCTGTTGCAGATATGATTAAGTGCCAAAGAAAAGGTGAAGTCCTGGTGCCTGGACAGTGGCTGCTGGCAATGCATAACAAAAAACAAGTCTATGTTCCAAACCCTGATCATGAAAGAGGGAGGAACTGTGGAATCTGGAGGAAACCATAAAGACTTGATCACAGGTACTGAGATTCAGCTCTCAGAGGACACTTCAGAACCTGAACCAGAACCTGTACTAGAACCTGAGTCTGAAGTTTGTCCAATAGCTGAAAAGCCTCTCAGAATCTGACATTTCTCTTAAAGCCTATCAAGAACATTGTTGGAACAAAAATGGGTGTTCAACAAACTTAATGAACAAGGAAAGGTAGATCAGAAGCTCTACTGAGGTATGTTTTGTTCTTTGTTATTCTTAATAGATTCTACATGAGTTGGGAAACTATCAGATTCATGTAATCAGCATAATCTTCTTTGTGATAACATTGCTGTAATTTGTATGTCAAAAAAATATTCCAATTCTGCATTCAAGAACCAAGAATTTTTGAATTTAAACTTCATTTTATTAAGAGATTTTGTTCAGAAAATAGATTTAAACTTATTAAAAAGAATCTGAACAATGCATTTCATCTCTTTGAAAAATTTGCTTGAATCTGAATAAGAAACTGAGAATCTGAGTTCATCAGAAGCTAATACTTAACAGACACTCACTTTGAGAGTCTGCAGAAAGTTCAGCTTCTGAAGACATCAGAGTCTGAGTTTCAGAATAAAATTTTTTTATTTCTGATTAACTCATTATAAGTGGACTTTTTTCACATGACCCACTAATGAGAATGAATCTGAACTGTGTGTCAATAATTGGTCAGAATCTGATAAGTAATAACAGCTGGGCAATGATGAATTAAAGCTTTGAAAGTTACACTTTGTCCCTCCAAAGTCATCAATATGCAAATGTGTTTTTCTGTTTTCAGTTCTGAAATGTTTTAAACAAAAACACAGACACATTTTTTTTCATCAAAATTGCTCAAATTGATATCAGACATGTTCAGTTTTTCAAAACATATTTAAAAAACTCTGAACAGTTCTGTCTGAAAGTCTCTCTTTGGTATCAGCTTTTCAAACCTTATTTAAAAAGCCTGAACACTTATGTCTGGAAAAGTTCAGAAGCACTGAGCTAAATGCTCTGATTTTCAGTTTTTCTGAAAAAGAGTTCAGTTGTGCTAAAACCCTTCAGTTGGTATATGATCTGAACAATTTTGTCTAAAATAGTTCAGTGATACTAAACAGAATTTACTGAACAAATGCTCTGAACAAAATGATCTGTTTTCAGTTTTCTAAAACCAGTTCAGTGGTACTGAACAATTCTGAACAGATTGTGTATGATCAGAATGCTCTGAACAATCTTTTATGTTCTGAACAGCATTCTCTGATTTTCAAATGCAATGTTATATACTTCATGTATGATCAAGCTTACTCTGATGCTTATCCTTGTTGCTTGATTACCTATATGATTGCATTTTTAATCTCACATGTTTTCAAACTCTCTTAAAAATTCTGAAAATTTTCTTTTTGTTCATGACAAAAGGGGGAGAAAATGAAAACAAGTATTAAGGCTCCTGAGCACAGAATATAAGTTAAATTCTGTCAGTTAATTAACTTATGAGGGGAGTAAAAGGTATTGCTCCTGAGCTCTGAACATAAGTTAAGTTCTGATTGAAATTAACTTATGAGAATTGTTTTTTAATCTCTGATAAGGGGGAGTAAAAATTCTGAATTAATTTTTGTGAGATAATACATTACTCTTTAATGAGTTGAAATGAATTTAAATAACTTGGATAAGACTCAGGGAGCTTACAAAACTCATCCTGTGGATTATCAGACTTAGGGGGAGAGCTTACAAACCTCATAACCTGAAGTCAGCTTGTTATTTATAATTCTGAGTGGTAATTTCACTTTATTGTTTTAAGTTAAATTTAATTAACATGGATAAGAATCAAGGGGAGCTTGCAAACCTCACCTTGAGGATTATCAGACTAAGGGGGAGCTTGCAAACCTCATCCTAAAGTCAGCTTGTTAATTAAACTTAACAACAATTCTGAAATTATCACCTGTTTTGATCTAAACTGAATTTGATTAACCTGGATCAGACTCAGGGGGAGCTTGCAAACCTCACATCCTGTAGTTAACTTGTTAATTAAATTAACAACAATTTTCTATTAATACTTGAAATTTCTGGCTTAGGCACTGGTAAGGAGGTTAACTGGTTCTGATTACAGCTGGTTCTGAACCTAACAGGTTCTGAACTTGAAACTCAGCACAATTTAAAAACAGTTATGCAGCAGAATTAAAAAGTGCAGAAATAAAAGAACAAAAGGTTTGTTAACCCAGTTCGGAGTAAACACCTCCTACTCTGGGGGATACCAATCCAGGAAGGAAATCCACTATTGGAATTAATCCTTAAGACTCAGACACTGACTCCCAGTTCCTATCCCAAGCAATCAATCTCCACCTAGTCAGACTTCTACCCACGCATGAGTATTAGAATCCACTAACTTCCTATTCAAGCAACAACCCAGTCACTTGAACCAACCTAGAACCTAAACCCAGTTCTGAAACAAAACAAACCAGTTGAAGAACACACTTCAATAAACAAACTTCATTCGTACCTAAAGGCTTAGAATGAATTACACCTTAAGACAAACCTAAACCAACTCAAAACATATGAGTGGTGCACAAAACAAAGCTGAAAAGCTTACACACACTAAGACTCTAATTCTGTATTGTACTCTGTTTTTCTTGTCTTGTCAATTTCTGAATAGCAGCAACTCTCCTTAAATAGCTTCAGTCCAGCAGCATAAATAACAAACCAATCTACTGATTTGATTTGTTACTAAAATAAGATTGGTCCAATAATGTAACAAATAAAACAGTACTGAATCTTTTAAAGATTATACCAGGAAAATATGAATTTCATATCTTTGAACCAAATCTTCAATAAAATCTTCTCCAAATAAATCAACATTCTAGAAGCCATATGCGTGGATAAATCTTCAATAAATCTTGCAAAGATTCGCGTAGAAAAACCTTGAAAAAAAACAGCTTCTGATGAAGTCAACATAAGTCAACGCTGGCATCAGAACCTGAATCAGCTTCTGAAGTGCTACAGAACTTCTGAAGAAGCATTCAGCTTCTGAAGTCATTTTGAGCTTCTGAACAGCTTCAAAATGAAAAACTTCCAACTGAAGAAATGTTCTAGATACGGAGATGCTTCTATTCAATACTTTGGTTTTGCCAAACAATGCAGCCAACACCAAAATACTCAACAATCTCCCCCTTTGGCAAATTTTTGGCTAAAACCATCCAAGTTCTTCAATCTCCCATATAATCAACTCAGCAATGAAGAACTCCACAATTATACATCATAGCAATTATTTTAGGCAGCGGATTCAGCTATGTTAAACACAAACCAGCTTCAGTTCTACAAAACATAACAGCTACTGAAGCACAGATAAGACAAGTACTGATCAACTCCTGATCATCACAACACTCCCCCTGCAACTCAGCTTCTCATACAAACTCCCCCTTACTACTGAACTGCAGAGATAGATGATAGATGGTATCAGAGCACAAACCAAAGCACAATTGTTCTTCAAAACCACACTTCAGGAATACATTATCACTCAGGAATTTAATTAACTTGAACTCCCCCTGAGACACACACTCCCCCTCAAACACATGTGCACTGCATTGGTTCTGAATTCTGAAAAATTCTTCTGTCAGCTTCTGAAACATAGAGTTCTGATGGAACAGACTCTGAACAGCTCTTGCCTGAACTTAAACACAAGTTTTTCTCCCCCTTTTTAGCCACAAAATTATGACAAAGCTCAGTCTTCACATAGGGTTTAAAAACTTCACACTTAGGTCTCCAAACTTTCTTGATTTTGCTCTTGTTCACAGCTGGTTCAACTTTTCTGTGTTGCAAATGTTTGGGATAACCATGCAATTTGTAACAAAAAGGTTTAATGTGACCCTTTTTACCACAATGATGACAAACCCAAGGTTGATTCCTTCTTTTGTTTGTGTTAAACTTCTGGGAATGCATCTGAGCATGTTTCTGAGGCAGCATCTGAACTTGCTTCTGAGGCTGCTTCTGAGGTTGCATTTGAGCTGGCTTCTGAGCTTTCTTCTGAGATTGCATCTGAGGTCTCCTCTTTGATGTTCCAACCATAGAATCATAAGATTCAGAAGCAGGTACAAATTGACTAACATGATTTTTCTCCTTGAGCTTCAGACTCTGATCAACATAACCTAACCCAGTTTTTACTTGCTTCTGAACATCCAGAATTTCCTCCAACTTATCAGTAGCAGAGTTCATCATCCTAACTTGCTTCTTCATCTGATCAAGTTGAGAATTCAGTTGGTTAACTTCTTCTTTTAGATCAGAGTTTTGTACCAAAAGCTCACCCTTCTCAGCCTCCAGTTGACAAATGGCCTTCTTCTGATCCACTACTTGCTTGCAAACTTCTAAACTTCGGATGTGTAGATTCTTGTAATTTTCAGACAGTTCATCATATGAGAGGTTTGCAACTTCAGACACAGATGAGGCTACAGACTCTGAGTCAGACTCAGAAAATGTCTCAGACTCTGAAAATGCATCAGACTTTGAGCTAGCTCCTGAGTTTTGTTTTAACCTTACCATCAGGCCTGTATCAACCTTAGCAGATTTACTCTCAGCATCTTCTTCAGAATCATCATCAGACCATAAAGCAGCTAGGCTCTTCTTCTTCTGCTTCTTAATAAAAGTAGGACATTCTATCTTGACATGTCCAAAGCCCTCACACTCAAAGCACTGCACACCTTGTGATTGTTTACTATTTTCTTCAGTCTTGGTCCTTTTTAAATCACTATGAGGCTTGCTTTTGTTGAACCTGATATTCTGACCCTTAGATTTGGACTTTCTATCAACAAGCTTCAGAATCTTATCAAACTGTCTCCCCAGCACCCCAAGTGCTTCTGATAAGTCATCATCATACTCTTCAGACACTTGGTGATCACCAGCTTCAGAATTGACTGCAAGAGCAATTCCTTTCCCTTTCTTTTCAGGCTGTTTGCAGAAAGCACTTTCAAAATTTAACAAAGAACCAATAAGCTCCTCAACCTTCATAGTGGTAATGTCATGAGCCTCCTCAATCGCTGTCACCTTCATATCAAATCTTCTGGGCAGGGACCTGAGGATTTTTCTCACTAACTTCTCATCTGACATCTTCTCTCCAAGAGAATCAAATGAATTGGCCATATCCAGCACATTCATGTAAAAATCCTGAATGGATTCATCTTCCATCATCTTCAGGTTCTCAAACTTTATTGTGAGTAGTTGAAGTCTGGATAGCTTAACCTTAGAGGTTCCTTCATGAGTGATTTTCAATATTTCCCAAGCATCCTTTGCCACAGTACATTGCTTGATGAGTCTGAACATGTTTCTATCAACACCATTGAAAATAGCATTCAAAGCCTTTGAGTTTCCATGTGACAGATCATCTTCTGCTTTGGTCCACTCCTCTTCAGGCTTCAGAACCTCAGTCTTATTTCCATCTTTGTCCAAAACCACAGGATGATCCCAGCCTTTAATCACAGCCTTCCAAGTTCTGCTGTCAATGGATTTCAGGAATGCACACATCCTTGATTTCCAGTACTCATAATTGGTGCCATCAAGTAGGGGTGGTCTGTTGACAGGGCCTCCTTCTCTCTCCATAAAGCCAGACATTATTAACTCTGGATCTCACCCAAATTACAGGCAGGGTGCCTGCTCTGATGCCAATTGAAATTTCTGGCTTAGGCACTGGTAAGGAGGTTAACTGGTTCTGATTACAGCTGGTTCTGAACCTAACAGGTTCTGAACTTGAAACTCAGCACAATTTAAAAACAGTTATGCAGCAGAATTAAAAAGTGCAGAAATAAAAGAACAAAAGGTTTGTTAACCCAGTTCGGAGTAAACACCTCCTACTCTGGGGGATACCAATCCAGGAAGGAAATCCACTATTGGAATTAATCCTTAAGACTCAGACACTGACTCCCAGTTCCTATCCCAAGCAATCAATCTCCACCTAGTCAGACTTCTACCCACGCATGAGTATTAGAATCCACTAACTTCCTATTCAAGCAACAACCCAGTCACTTGAACCAACCTAGAACCTAAACCCAGTTCTGAAACAAAACAAACCAGTTGAAGAACACACTTCAATAAACAAACTTCATTCGTACCTAAAGGCTTAGAATGAATTACACCTTAAGACAAACCTAAACCAACTCAAAACATATGAGTGGTGCACAAAACAAAGCTGAAAAGCTTACACACACTAAGACTCTAATTCTGTATTGTACTCTGTTTTTCTTGTCTTGTCAATTTCTGAATAGCAGCAACTCTCCTTAAATAGCTTCAGTCCAGCAGCATAAATAACAAACCAATCTACTGATTTGATTTGTTACTAAAATAAGATTGGTCCAATAATGTAACAAATAAAACAGTACTGAATCTTTTAAAGATTATACCAGGAAAATATGAATTTCATATCTTTGAACCAAATCTTCAATAAAATCTTCTCCAAATAAATCAACATTCTAGAAGCCATATGCGTGGATAAATCTTCAATAAATCTTGCAAAGATTCGCGTAGAAAAACCTTGAAAAAAAACAGCTTCTGATGAAGTCAACATAAGTCAACGCTGGCATCAGAACCTGAATCAGCTTCTGAAGTGCTACAGAACTTCTGAAGAAGCATTCAGCTTCTGAAGTCATTTTGAGCTTCTGAACAGCTTCAAAATGAAAAACTTCCAACTGAAGAAATGTTCTAGATACGGAGATGCTTCTATTCAATACTTTGGTTTTGCCAAACAATGCAGCCAACACCAAAATACTCAACAATACTTATGTTTGTCATCATCAAAAAAGGGGGAGATTGTTGGAACAAAATGTGTATGAACAACTCTTTTTTGGGTTTTGATGATAACAAAGTGTTAAAAAGAAAATTGGTATTGCTAATGCTTTGCTCTAAGTGTGCAGAACCATGTTCTTAATGATTGGTAATTAATATTGGTTATGGAAGAACAAGCTAAGAGCAAGAAAGAAAGCATTGAAGCCTTGTTGCAAGTCTGAAGCAAAACTGGGTCTGAAGCAGCTTCTGAAGGCAGAGTCTGAAGACTGCGTCTGAAGGGTGCTTCTGAAGGCAGAGTCTGAAGACTGCGTCTGAAGGGTGCTTCTGAAGGTTGAGTCTGAAGGTCAACAAAAGTCAACGTCTGAAGGTTGAGTCTGAAGGTCAACAGAAGTCAACGTCTGAAGGCTGAGTCTGAAGGTCAACAAAAGTCAATGTCTGAAGAAGTGCGTCTGATGAACAGTGCTTCTGAAGGGTGAGTCTGAAGACCTGCTTCTGATGAACAGTGTCTGAGAAGCTTCTGAAGTCTGACGTGGAAAGAAAAGCAACTGTCACTGTCTGCATTTTATGCCTGCACTGTCAGAACAACTCCAATGGAACAGTTGTCTCCTTGGCCAAAACATTCCCCAGCTTTTAAGGAAAGTTTATTCAAAAAATGTGTGCTCTGTTCTGCAGTTCAGCACACATTTTCAGTTGCCTAGCTTCTACAATTTGCAACGGCTCTTTGCTGGATTTATGGGCAATTCTCAACAGCTATCTTTTCCTCTATAAAAGGGTGAAGATTTGAAGAAGAAAATTGCTAAGACTCAAGAAATATACTGACTGATATTGTGCTCTGTTTTGCTGTAAAAACTCGTGTCTGTCCAAAACTCTTAGAAATTCTTACTAAGTTTTCATCTTAGAATTTCTTAAGTGTTGAGTCTTATACCTGAGTTGTATTAAGTGAACACCTCTGATATTTGATCAAGTGTTCAACTCAAACTTCTTTCTTTGTAAAACAGTTTGAACTAAAGTCTCAGTCTGCGTGCTGAGCAACCAGAAGTCTCTTTACTTTGTGTATTGAGCAATTAGAAGTCTCTTGACTTTGTGTCTTGAGCATTGGAAGTCTCTTGACTTAGTGTCTTGAGCATTAGAAGTCTCTTACTAGGTGTTTGAGCATTGAAGACTCTTAGCTTTGTGCTTTGAGCAATTGTAATCAGTTTGATTATAGTTAAATCTCATGTAAGTGACAGGGGGACTAGACTACTTCCGGTTTGTGGAAGGAACTAGTATAAAAACCATTGTGTCCTTCTTTCCTTATCTCTTTACTTTTTAATCCGCTGCTAACAAACTCTGAGAAAGTTTCAGAACTGATCTATATCAGATTCTGAACTTAAACATAAGTTTTTGAGAAAGGAAAATTTGCCCACACAATTCAACCCCCCCCCCCCCTTCTTGTGTGTTTTTCTCACCTTCATGCTTAAAACGTCACTCAGAAGCATATCACATTAAATCTAGAGGCTAAGAGGTGAGAAGAAGGTTCTCCTAAGTCAATTTTAATTAACTTATTAGACTCAGAGCCTAAATACCATTATTATGTCTTACTCCCCCTTTTGTCATCAACAAAAATTATAAATAAGAGTAAGAAAAGATATGGATAAAACATGAATGCAATAAAAACATATCAGAAGCAAGTAAAACGATTCAGAAGCAATAAAGGTGTGAAAAATAGAAATCTAAGGTTTCTGCTGCTTCTGCATCATCTCTAAAAGAGCATTGATGCCATAGTTCATATGATTTTGCTTCCTTGCGATTTCTTCTTGAGTCTTTGTCGTATCAGACTGTTCCTTTGCCATTTCAGCTTGCTTGATAACAGATTTTGTCTGCTGCTTAAGCATATCATCTTGTTTCTTGGCAAGCTCTTCATGTCTTCTGACCAATTCAGCTTTATTAGCACTCAAGTTCTTCTGTTCTTGCATGACTTCTAAGAGTTGTGCTTGCATAGCTTCTTGCTTAACCTTCTGCTCTAGCAGGTCAGCTTCCACCTTATCAGCAAACTTGATCATCTCTGGTTCTTCAAGATCCAGTCTCTTAACCACAACTTTGTCGGGCTTGACAAAAAAATTTGAGATCCAGGAAGCTTGTAAACCAGTCTTCAGAATCTCAGGAACCTCTTTAGGAATTTCTTCAAAGAATGTAGAGTCCGAGATCTGTCTAGAGATGTCTTTCTTAAGCTCCACAACTTCCATGCTAGCAACAACTTCTTTAAACCAGCTTCTGAGTGCTTCTTGCTGAGAAGCTACTGAGATGATTTGGAGTTCATCTAAAGCAATGTTCACCAGCTGCCTCAGATTTTCCCATTTGTTAGCATAGTTGACCAGCTGAATTGCTTGATGCCTTGAATCCAGAAGTTCCTAAAGGCTATCAAATATGATCTTGTACACCTCTTGTAGGACAGGGTTAGAGGTTATAGTGGGGGGTGGTTTGTTGGAAAAAAATAAGTTTAAACAATGCCTCTTTAGTTTTGATGATAACAAGGTATTAAAAGCTCAATTGGATTTGCTAATATTTGTTCAAGTATGCAGGACCATAGATAAAAATTTACAAGGAATTAATCATACATGGATTTTGAAAGAACAAATGAAGAGCAAGAAAATTCAAGGAGAAGCTTGTTGCAAGTCAGATTCTGAAGTCAGTCAGACTCTGATGGTCCAGACTCTGAAGACCTTTCAGACTTTGAAGGATTGGAACATTTTGCTGGGAATTCAGAAATAGAAGCATAGCCTGCGCAGCTGAAGAATCTACACTCTAAATTACCTAAAGATTCATATGATGGAAGTTCTGAAGGTTTTAAGGAGTCAACTGCTGTCACTGTCAAGAAAGGACAAATTGTACAACCACGTTCTCCACTACCTGCACATGTCTTCCCGTACTCTGAAACCTTGTCCCCTGCTGAACAACTGATTCATTCCATATTCAGGAAGGGTTTCAAATCTTATTCCTTCTAGTACGTGAACCAAATCAAGCAACAAATCAATGGAATTGATCAAGCTTCTTCAAACGACTCTATTGATGTGCTGGCATTATTCCAAAAAAAAGACTCCGAATATTTTCACAAGTGCCAAAGCTCTGTCAAATTCAAAACACATCAAACACTTAGAATTTCTTACAAACTTTCTTATCTTAGAAATTCATAAGTCTAGAGTCTGATTTTTGTGTTGTATTTTGTGAACACCACTGATTGTATATCAAGTGTTCAAACCAAACATCTTTATTTGTATATTTGTTTGTTGAGAAGTCTTTTACTTTGTGTTTGAGCAATAGAAGTCTCTTACTTTGTGTTTAAGCATAGGAAGTCTCTTGGTTTGTGCTTGAGCAATTTGTAATCATTGGATTATAGTGAAAAATCTCTTGTAAGTGACAAGGGGACTAGACTACTTCCGGATTGTGGAAGGAACCAAGATAATTGCTTGTGTCTTTCTCTTCTCAATCTCTTTAACCTTTATCCGCTGCATCAGACTCTGAAGTTTTCATTCAGACTCTGAAACTCTGTTTTTGACCTAGAACCTCAAACTCAGATTCTGAACTTTGTCAGAACCTGATCTTTGTCTTATTCATTTTTAAAGAAGAAAAAAGTCAACACAATTTAACCCCCATTCTTGTGTTTTTCTCACCTTTAGTTGGCATCAGAGCCCCGATTCTGACATTTCAACACTTAACAGTGTGTCTGTGAGATCCTAAGAAAAACATCATGTCTACTGGTGGAGCTGCTAGTCTTGGTGGTAGAGCATGTGATTCTAGAACTTCAATCTCTGGAAACAACAGAGTTGTATCATATGATTATGGTGCAGATGATAAATCTAGTTCTCATCATAATAAACCTCCTATGTTCAATGGAGAAGCTGAGAAGTTTTCCTGGTGGAAAAGCAAAATGTAGAGTCATATTATTGGTGTTGATGACACTATATGGGATATCATTGAAGATGGTATCACTATTCTTGTTGATGAAGAAGGTGTAGCAACTAACAGAAAGAAACTCTCAGATGCTGAAAGAAAGATCTACAAAAAGCATCATAAAGTGAGAGGTATCATTGTTGAAGCTTTACCTCATACTGAATACTTAAAACTGAGTGATAAGTCTACTGCAAAGGCTATATTCACTTCATTGTGTTCTACCTATGAGGGAAACAAGAAGGTTAAAGAAGCAAAGGTTAAACTTCTTTTTCAACAGTATGAGCTGTTCAAAATGAAAGATGATGAAGACATTGAGACAATGTTCTCAAGGTTTCAGACTCTTGTATCTGGACTTCAAATACTGAAGAAAATCTACTCAACAGAGGATCATGTGAACATGATCCTGAGAAGCTTGCCTGCTAAATGGAGACCTAAAGTGACTCCATAGAGGAAACACGTGATCTGGATACTTTAAGTATTGAGGATCTAGTGAGTTCTCTAAAATGTCATGAACTAGGACTCAATGAGGATGAGCCTGCAAAGAAAGTTAAGTCTATTGCACTAAAGTCCAAAGGAAAGCCTTCAAAAGCTATGAAGGATGATGAGTCTGAAGAAGAACCTTCAGAAGGAGGTTATGAAGAAGACACTGAGGCTGATGAGATGTCAATGCTCTCCAAAAGACTTCAGTATTTGGCTAAATGAAGCAAAAGGTTCTCTAGAAAGAGCAATGGTTTCAAAGGATCATGTTCTAAGCAAGATGATCAGAAGGGCTGCTACAACTGCAAGAAAGTGGGTCACTTCTTTGCTGATTGTCCAAAACTAAAGGTCAAGTCTAAGAAAAGTCAAAGAACACCAAATCCAAGTCAAAAAATCTCATAAACAAGATCAGGAAAAGCCTGATGGCAACATGGGATGATCTTGACAAAGAATCAGACTCTGACAAGGAAGATGAAGAAGAAGCAAATCTGGCTTTAATTGCAACAATATCTTCAGATGCAGAGGTTGAATCAGAATATGATGATAAAGATGAGGTATATTCTAAATTCACCAGATCTGAACTTGTTGATACTGTTAAAGAACTTGTCAGTCACTATCATAAGAAGTCAAAAGAGCTAAAACTTTTAAGAGAAAAACTTGAGTGGCTGAATAAAGAAAGTGATAAAGATCACCTTCTGATATTAGAACTTGAAGATAAAAATTTTAAACTTATGAACGAACTGGCTGATAAGAAGGGAGATAAACCTTTGAGTGAGGAAGATTTAGCACTTCAAGAGTTTATCTTGACCAACATTGACAGAAGCAAGGTTGCATCTATGATTTATGGTGTTAAAAGGAACAATGGTGAAGGCATTGGCTTCACAGAAGATTTGCTAAGCAAACCTAAGAAAGCCAACCTGTCATCTAGTTCTGATTTTATTAAGAAAGGTCTGAAAGTCTGCTTTGTGTCAGGAGCTGGCAAAACTGAAGTCCTGAACAAATCAGAACCTAAGACTTCTTAATCCAAGATTCTGAATAAATCAGAATCAAAGACTCTTACGTCTAAAGTTTTGAAGAAATCAGAACCAAAGTCTTCAAAGGTTCAGACTCTAAAAAGCTCAGAACAAAAGACCTTCAAGTCTCAGGTTCTGAAGAAATCTGAGTTAAGAACATTGAAAGCTCAGGTTCTGAAGAACTCAGTGTCTGAGACTAAGACTTATTCAAGATCAAAGGATTCATATCCAAGGTATTTGAACAAGTCTGAGTCTTATAACTCCAGACACAAGGTGCAACAAAAGACTAAACCTTTCAGAACTAACCCAAGAGGACCCATAAAGATATGGGTACCTAAGAGTGAAATTGTTTATGCTGCAGATATGCTTAAGAGGAACAGAAAAGCAAAGTTCCTGGTACCTGGACAATGGCTGCTCGCGATATATGACAGACAGCAAGTCTATGTTCCAAACTCTGACCATGAAGGAGGGAGGAAATGTGGGTTTTGGAGGAAACCAGAAAGGCAAGATCATTGGTATGGGAACTATTGGTAACTCCTCTATTTCTATTAATAATGTTTGGTTTGTAGATTGACTCAGACATAACCTACATAGCATCAGTCAATTTTGTGATAGTGGTTATGAAGTTATGTTTGATAAGAACCACTGCACAGTAATCAACAAAGATGACAAGTCTGTAGTGTTCAAAGGGAAAAGAAAGAACAATGTCTACAAAATAAATTTTTCAGAACTGGTTGATCAGAAGGTAGTTTTCCTTCTATGTATGAGTGATGAGAAATGGTTGTGGCACAGAAGGTTGAGATATGCTAACTGTACAACTTGTCAGAGGCCTACTAGACATTAATTATCACTCAGATGCACTGTGTGGTGCATGCCAGAAGGGAAAGATTGTAAAAACTTCTTTTAAATTAAAAGACATTGTTTCTACTTCCAGGCCCTTAGAACTACTTCACATTGATCTGTTTGGACTAGTTGGTACAACATCAATCAATGGGAAGAAGTATGGACTGGTTATTGTTGATGATTACAGCAGGTGGACTTGGGTCAAATTCCTAAGATCTAAAGATGAGTCATATGATATGTTTAGTAACTTCTGAACTCGAGTACAGTCTAAAAAAGAAATGAAAATTTTAAAAGTCAGTAAGTGATCATGGTGGAGAATTTGAAAATGAGCCATTTGAATTTTTTTTGTGAAAAACATGGAATCATCCATGAGTTCTCTTCTCCTAGAACCCCACAACAAAATAGAGTTGTAGAGAGAAAGAACAGAACTTTGCAAGAAATGGTCAGAACCATGCTTCATGAAACTAACATGGCTAAGTACTTTTGGGCAGAAGCTGTAAACACAACATGTTATGTTCAGAACATGATCTATATTAGACCAATCCTTAACAAAACAGCATATGAATTATTCAAAAGAAGAAAGCCAATTATCTCTTACTTTCATCAGTTTGGATGTACATGTTATATTCTGAACAACAAAGTCTATCTAAAGAAATTTGATGGCAAGGCTCAAAGGGGAATCTTTTTAGGTTACGCTGAAAGATCCAAGGCATACATAGTGTACAATTCTGAAACACATGTTGTTGAAGAATCAATGACCATCAGATTTGATGACAAAAAGCCTGATAGTAAAATATCAGAGCTAGTTGAAAGTTTTGCAGATATTCAGTTATCAAAAGATGATTCAGAACCTAGTCAGAATCCAGAGTCTGATGAAAGTTCAAAAGTTGATAATTCTTCAGAAGCTGACACCCTTCCAGAAGCTGATACATCTCCAAAAGTTAATCCAGATCAAGAAGCTTCTGAAGAAATTCATGATGAGTCTCAAAAAGCAAATCCATCCAAAAGTTCCTTCAAGTATAAGTCTTCACATCCCGAAGAGTTAATCATTAGAAACAAGGATAGT
This sequence comes from Medicago ruthenica, assembly GCA_018208015.1. Taxonomy (NCBI): domain Eukaryota; kingdom Viridiplantae; phylum Streptophyta; class Magnoliopsida; order Fabales; family Fabaceae; genus Medicago; species Medicago ruthenica. Next base: position 41,291,670 of record CM031378.1, read on the forward strand.
CCAAGAAAGACCAGATCATCTTTCAGACAAGAATATTCTTTGTTGGGTCTAATGTCATTGATTGAACCTACCTCTGTTGATGAAGCATTATCATATGATGGATGGATAGTTGCAAAGCAAGAAGAGCTAAATTAGTTTCAAAGAAATAAAGTCTGGGATCTGTTTGCAAGACCACCTCAGAAGAACATTATTGGAACAAAATGGGTGTTCAGAAACAAGCTAAATGAACAAGGGGAAATTGTAAGGAACAAAACAATGCTTGTGGCTCAAGGGTACAATCAACAAGAAGGAATTAAATATACTGAAACTTTTGCTTCAGTTGCAAGATTGGAAGCAATCAGGTTACTTCTTTCTTATGTTGTAAATCATGGCATCACATTATATCAAATAGATGTTAGGAGTGCTTTTCTTAATGGTGTTATTTCTGAAGAAGTGTATGTCAAGCAAACTCCTGGTTTTGAAGATCTGAAACATCCAGATTATGTTTTAAAACTTAAGAAATCACTATATGGTCTCAAACAAGCTCCCAGAGCTTGGTATGAAAGACTAAGTAATTTCTTACTTAAAAATGATTTTGTAAGAGGACAAGTTGACACTACACTGTTCATAAAAACACTTAAGAATGACATCTTAATTGTTCAGATCTATGTTGATGACATAATTTTTGGTTCTACTAATGTCACTATCTGCAAGGAATTCTCTAAGTTATTGCAGGATGAATTTGAAATGAGCATGATGGGAGAATTGAAGTTCTTTCATGGAATTCAAATCAACCAATGCAAAGATGGAGTATATGTTCATCAATCAAAATACACTAAGGAGCTTCTGAAGAAGTTCAATCTTGAAGACTGTAAAGCAATGACTACTCCAATGCATCCTACCTACATCTTAAGCAAAGAAGACACTGGCACAAAGGTAGATAAGAAGTTGTATAGAGGTATGATAGATTCCGTGTTATACTTAACAACCTCTAGACCATATATTTTATTCAGTGTATGCTTATGTGCAAGATTCCAGTCAGATCCTAGAGAATCTCATTTAACTGTTGTTAAGAGAATCTTCAGGTATCTGAAAGGAACAACTAATCTTGGACTTCTTTATAAGAAATCCTTAGATTATAAGTTGGTTGGATTCTATGATGATGATTATGCTGGTGATAGGATTGAAAGAAAACCAACCAGTGGAAATTGTCAATTTCTTGGTGAGAATCTGATATCCTGGGCCAGTAAAAGACAATCAACTATTGCATTGTCTACGAAGGTGAGAAAAACACACACAAGAAGGGGGGGTTGAATTGTGTGACTCAAAATCAAGGTTCTTTTCCTTTTCAAAACTTTAAGGTTAAGTTCAGAAGCTGATATGAATCAGTTCTGAACTATTATCAAGAGTATTGCAGCGGTTTCAATAATGAAAAGAGAAAGGTAAAGAGAGACACACAAAATTTATACTGGTTCCTTCTCAATGTGAGAAGTAGTCCAGTCCCCTTGTTTTCCAACAAGAGAGTTCCACTATAATCAGAAGATTACACTTGCTCAACCACTAAGGAAGAGACTTCCAGTTGCTCAACCACCAAGGAAGAGGCTTCTAATGCTCAACCACAAAGGAAGAGGCTTCCAATGCTCAAGAAACTAAGTCAAGAGACTTCCAAATGCTCAAGACACTAAGTCAAGAGACTTCTGACTCAGACCACAAAGGAATGAGGTTACAAATGCTCAGTATACAGACTGAGACTTTAGGGACCAAACTGGTTTACAAATAAAAGAGTTTGGGTTGAACACTTGATAAAATATCAGAGGTGTTCTCTTAATACAACACATGTTAAGACTCTTAACCTTAAGAAATTCTAAGTTACAGAACTAAAAGAATTTCTAAGAGATTTGAACTTGACAGCAAAACAGAGTACAGGTTCAGCAATTCGATTTCAAGAGTCTTAGTCAATTTCTTTCTTCAAATCTTCTTCCTTTTATAGAGGAAATAGAGCTGTTGAAGATTTGCATAATTTGAGGAAAGAGTCGTTGCAAGTTGTGCTAGGATAGACTGAAAATGTGTGCTGAGCTTTTTGCAGAAAACAGAGCAGCAGCCATTTTTGAACTTGCCTACCTTAAAAGCTGGGGAATGTTTGAGTCAGGGAGACAACTGTTCCATTGGGTTGCTCTGACATATGCAGGCATTAAATGCGCACAGTAACAGTTGCTTTCCATGCCACATCAGCCTTCAGAAGCTTCTGCGTGAACAGTGCATCAGAAGCTGCCTTTGTAACGGATCAGAAGCTGGTCTTCAGAAGTTGACTTTTGTTGACTTCTTCAGACGCTGACTTTTGTTGACTTCCTTCAGAAGCTGCTTTCAGACTCAGACTTCAGAAGCAGTCTTTAGACGCAGGCTTCAGACTCTCACTTCAGAAGCACCCAGTTTTCTTTGCAACTTGCTTCTTAGCTTTCCTTTCTTGCTCTAAGCTTGTTCTTCCATAACCATTATCAATTTCTAATCATTAAACACGTGGTTCTGAAATCACTTGAACAAAGCATTAGCAAATAACCAATTTTCTATTTAACACTTTGTTATCATCAAAACCATAAAGAGAGATATGTTTACACATAATGTTTCAACAATCTCCCCCTTAATTCATAAGAGTTGTTTAACACATTTTGTTCCAACAATCTCCCCCTTTTTGATGATGACAAACATAAGTATTAATCAGAAAATTGTTGTTAACTTAATTAACAAGTTAATTGCAGGGTGTGAGGTTTGTAAGCTCCCCCTGAGTCTGATCCAAGTTAATTAAGTTCAGTTTAAATCACAAATGTGAAAATTTCATAATTGTTGTTAAGTTTAATTAACAATCTGACTTCAGGAGAGGTTTGTAAGCTCCCCCTAGGTCTGACAATCCTCAAGGTTAGGTTTGTAAGCTCCCCTTGATTCTTATCTAAGTTAATTAAGCTCAACTTAACACAATCAAGTGAAATTAACACTTAGAAGTAAAAATAACTTGCTGACTTCAGGTTCTGAGGTTTGTAAGCTCTCCCCCTAAGTCTGATAATCCACAGGATGAGTTTTGTAAGCTCCCTGAGTCTTATCCAAGTTATTTTAAATTCATTTTAACTCACTAAGAGTTATGTATCTCACAGAATTTTAATTCAGAGGCTAAGAGTTAAACACAGTTCTCATAAGTTAAATTTAATCAGAACTTTAACTTATGTTCAGAGCCTCATGCTTTAATACCTTTTACTCCCCTTTCATAAGTTAATTACTGACAGAATTTAACTTATATTGTGAGCTCAGGTGCTTTAATACTTGTTTTACTTACTCCCCCTTTTGTCATCAACAAAAAGTTTATAAAAGAGTTTGAAAACATGTGTATCAGAGCATTTTAATCTCTCCCTTTTTAAAAGAGTTTGAAAACATTTCAAAAAGGTTCAGAATTGGGGGGGTTGAAAAATATGTGAGATATGTATGCAATCATATGACTTTGCATAATATAAGTATATGACTTTGCATTAAAATAGAATGTTGTTCAGAAGCAGAAAAAGTTCAGAGCTTCTGATCAGAGCATTCTGTGTTCAGACATGACTTGTTCAGTATAAATGGTTCAGTATCAGAGCAAATTACACAAGAAAGTATCAGAGCAGGTCTAACTCATTTTTAAAACAAAATAGTTCAGATTATAGACCAACTGAGAGGTTATATCAGAACCTGATACCAATTGAAGGTTTATCTCAGAGTCTGATACCAACTTAAAGTTTTAATACTACTGAACTTATATCAGAACCTGATACCAAAATATGGTTCAGTGCTGATACCAAGATAAAATAAGTTCTAAAAAGCTGAACATGTCTGATACACTTTGAGCAATTGACAAAATGTGTCTGTGCTAAAACATTTAAAAACAAACTGATACCAATTGAAATTAAAGCAATTGATACCAAAACAGAAGATCACATTTTTAAATTGATGACTATGGGAGGATTATGGTATAAACTTTCAAAGCTTTAATCATCATTGCCCAGGGTTATACTTATCAGATTCTGACCAAACATTAGATTTCTATCAGATTCAGTAGTCAGAAAATCCAGGTTCTGATCCTTCAGACTCTGAAGTTTTTCAGGCTTAACTTTCTTCAGATTCTCAGAAACTGAGTATCTGATAAGTCTTAGCTTATGATAAACTCAGAATCAAGGATTTCATTCAGATTCAAGCACATTTTCAAGAGATAAAATGCATGTTCAGATTCTTTTTGATAAAATTGAATCTTTCTTCTGTTAGGGGTTTTGTGAATATGTCAGCCCATTGATGATCAGTATCAATGAACTGAATATCTAAAACACCCTTCTGAACATAATCTCTTATAAAATGATGTTTAATTTCTATGTGCTTGGCTCTTGAATGCAGAATTGGATTTTTAGACAGACATATTGTAGCAGTATTATCACAATAAATTGGAATGTTATCTGCATGAATCTGATAATCCTCTAATTGATGTTTCATCCAGAGCAGTTGTGTGCTACAACTTGCAGCTGAGATGTATTCTTCTTCTGCTGTTGACAAGGCAATGGTTGCTTGTCTCTTGCTGGCCCAGGATATCAGATTCTCACCAAGAAACTGACAGTTTCCACTGGTGGATTTTCTTTCAATCCTGTCCCCAGCATAGTCAACATCACATAATCCAACTAGCTTATAATTTAAAGATTTCTTATACAGAAGTCCCAAATTAGTTGTTCCTTTCAGATACCTAAAGATTCTCTTGACGGCAGTCATATGAGATTCTCTAGGATCTGATTGGAATCTAGCACACAGACATACACTAAATAAAATATCTGGCCTAGAAGCAGTTAAGTATAGGAGAGAACCTATCATACCTCTGTACAGCTTCTGATCTACTTTAGAGCCATTGTCCTCTTTGCTTAAGGTGCAGGTGGGATGCATTGGTGTTGTCATCAGCTTGCAATCATCCAGCTGGAACTTCTTCAGAAGCTCTTTAGTGTATTTGGACTGATGAACATAGACACCATCTTTGCATTGGTTGATTTGAATTCCCAAAAAGAATTTCAGCTCACCCATCATGCTCATTTCAAATTCATCTTGCATTAACTTTGAAAACTCTTTGCAAAGGGAGGCATTAGTAGAACCAAATATGATATCATCCACATATATTTGTAAAATTAAGATTTCTTTCTTAACAGTTTTCCTGAAGAGTGTATTATCAACTTGACCTCTTACAAAACCATTTTTAATTAAGAAGTTGCTTAGCCTTTCATACGAAGCTCTGGGAGCTTGTTTCAGACCATACAAAGACTTCTTAAGTTTGAAAACATGATTTGGATATTTAACATCTTCAAAACCAGGAGGTTGTTTTACATACACTTCTTCAGAAATTACACCATTTAAGAAAGCACTCTTAACATCCATTTGATATAAGATGATATCATGATTAACATCATAAGAAAGAAGTAACCTGATTGCTTCCAGTCTTGCTACTGGAGCAAAAGTTTCAGTGTAGTATATTCCTTCTTGCTGGCTGTACCCTTGAGCTACTAATCTAGGCTTGTTTCTGATCACTTCTCCTTGTTCATTGAGCTTGTTCCTGAACACCCATTTTGTTCCAATGATGTTCTTATGATCAGGTCTTGCAACAAGATCCCAGACATCATTCCTCTGAAACTGGTTCAGTTCTTCTTGCATTGCTACAATCCAGCCATCATCAGCAAGTGCTTCATCAGCAGTTGTGGGCTCAATCATGGATAGCAGGCCAAGCATGGACTCATTCTGAGTGAATGCTGATCTTGTCTTCCTTGGACTGTTCTTATTTCCAATGATCAACTCCTCAGGATGTGAAGACTTGTATTTAAATGAGGTTCTGGGTGGATTAGCTTCTAAAGAACCATCAGGGATGTGTTCAGAACCATGCTGGTCTTGGTTTGCTTCAGGAGTAGTGTCTTTATCAGAGAGTTTCTCAGATTCTTCATTGTTTTCAGCTTCTGAACCTTCTTCAGACTCTGAACTGGGTTCAGCTTTTGAAGGTTCTTCTGAGATTCTGACATCTGCAAAACTCTCAACCAGCTCTGGTATTTCATTACCAGGCTTCTTATCATCAAACCTAATATGTATAGCTTCTTCAACAACATGTGTTTCAGAATTATACACCCTGTATGCCTTAGATCTCTCTGAGTATCCTAAAAAGGTACCCTTTTGAGCCTTGGCATCAAATTTCTTTAGGTAGATTTTATTGTTTAGTATGTAACATGTACAACCAAACTGATGAAAATAAGAAATACTTGGTTTTCTTCCTTTAAATAGTTCATATGTTGTTTTATTCAGAATGGGTCTGATATAGATCATGTTCTGAATATAACATGCTGTGTTTACAGCTTCTGCCCAAAAGTACTTAGCAATTTTAGATTCATGGATCATGGTTCTGGCAATTTCCTGTAAAGACCTGTTCTTTCTCTCTACAACTCCATTTTGTTGTGGAGTTCTAGGAGATGAGAACTCATGGAGAATTCCATGATCTTCACAAAAATTTTCAAAAGGTTCATTTTCAAATTCCCCACCATGATCACTTCTGATTTTTAAAATTTTCAAATCAGTTTCAGTTTGTACTTGTTTGCAGAATTTGAAAAACACATCATATGTTTCATTTTTGGTTCTGAGGAATTTAACCCAAGCCCACCTACTATAATCATCAACAATCACAAGTCCATACTTCTTCCCATTGATTGAAGCTGTTCCAACAGGACCAAACAAATCAATGTGAAGGAGTTCCAAAGGTTTTGAGGTGGAAACAATGTTCTTAGATTTAAAAGAAGTTTTAGAAAATTTTCCAATTTGGCATGCTGAGCACAGAGCATCTGAGTGATAATTAATGCTGGGTAGGCCTCTGACCAGCTGTAACTTGCTAAGCTTAGAGATGAGTCTCTAGTTAGCATGTCCCAGCCTTTTGTGCTAGACCCATTTCTCATCACTCACAGACAGAAGGCAAACTACCTTCTGCTGAACCAATTCAGAAAAATTTATTTTATAAACATTGTTTTTCCTACTGCCTCTGAACACTACAGACTTATCTTTGTTACTGATTATAGTACATGTGTTCTTATTAAACAAGACTTCATAATTACTATCACATAATTGACTTATGCTAAGTAAATTATGTCTAAGTCCATCTACCAGCCAAACGTTATCAATGTACAGGGAAGAATATCTTACCAGTACCAATGATCTTTCCTTTCTGACTTCCTCCAAACCCCACAGTTCCTCCCTCTTTTCAGAGTTAGGGTTTGGAACATAGACTTGTCCCCTGTCATATGATGCGAGCATCCACTGTCCAGGTACCAGGACCTTTCCTTTTCTCTGGATGTTAAGCATATCTGCAATTGAAATAATCTCAGACTTAGGTACCCAGATTTTCATGGGTCCTTTGGGGTTAGTCCTGAAAGGTTTTGGCTTCTTCATCTTGTGTATGAAGTTATGATATTCAGACTTGTTCTGATACTTGGGATATGAATCCTTATATCTTGAATAAGTCTGAGTTTCAGAACCTGAGTTCTTCAGAACCTGAGTTCTCAGAGGTTTGGACTCAGATTTCTTCAGAACCTGAGACTTGAAGGTCTTTGGTTCTGATTTGTTCAGAGTCTGAACCATTGAGTAATTTGGTTCTGATCTCCTCAGAATTCTAACCTTGTTAGCTTCAGGCACAAGACAAGCTTCAGTTTTGCCTTTCTTAAAACAGTTAGAAGCAGAAAACTGATTGGTTTGCTTTTGCTTGCTTAGCTTAACATTCTGAGATTGAGAATGTTTTATATTGACTGGTTTAAAAGATTTTGAAGTTTTAACAAACCCAGTCTTAGAAGAATTTGAATTTGAATTGTTCAGATTCTGAGACTTACTAGTTCTAGGTTCTGAACTCTTCAGATTCTGAACATTTTCAGGTTCAGAGTCTGATTTTCTCTTACTCTTAGGCTTAGGACCTTTTGGCTTAGATTTAGGCAAGGTTTTAACATCTGCCTTCATCTTACCCTTAGGTTCAGAAGCTTCAGTGTCTGAGCTGTTCAGAACTTCAGACTTAGTCTCAGATTCTGACATTTTCAACTTCTCAGAGTTATCAGAAGCAGGCACAAAGCATATACCATTGCCTTTTAAAATATTTTCAGAATAGAAAGGTGAGTTTAATTCATTTGAAGGTTTGAATGAATCATAGCCAATGCCTTCACCTTTGTTTCTGATCATATTATACATCATGGAGGCAATTTTAGTTCTATTGAATCCAGTTAGAATGAAATCCTGAAGAGTTATTTCCTGTTCATTAGGAATCTCTTCAGATTTCTTATGAGCCTCTTTTCTGAGTTCTTCAACTTCTTCATCATATTCAAATATTTGATTCTGAAGTTTAAGATTTTCCTCAGACAGCAAGTTAGTTTTATTTTTCAAAGCTTTTATTTCTCCTAACTTGCTTTTGAGATGACTCATAAGATCATTAACTGTTTCAGTTAGTTCAGATCTAGAGAGTTCAGAATATACCTCATCTTCTTCATCAGAATCTGAGCATGATTCTGCATCAGAAGATGCAGTTGCCATCAAGGCCAGGTTTGCTTCTTCTTCATCAGATTCTGACTCATTGTCCAGATCATCCCATGTTGCCATGAGACTCTTTTTAAGCTTGTTTCTGAAACTGCTGGACTTTGAGCTGGACTTCTTTGCTTTCTCTTTAGATTTTTCTTTCTGAAGATCAGGACAGTCAGCAATGAAGTGCCCAGGCTTCTTGCAGTTGTAACAGCTTTCCTTCTGGACATCCCTCTTTGAACCAGATCCTCTAAAGTTACTGCTTCTGTTAGAGAATTTTTTCTTTCTATTCATTAGATACTGAAGCCTTTTAGAAAGCATTGCAAGCTCATCAGCATCTGAATCTTCATCAGAATTTCCCTCAGGAAACTCTTCTTCAGATTCAATAGCTTTCAAAGCTTTAGCAAGCTTTCTTTTAGACTTCAGAGCTAATGTTTTTGGTTCTCTAACAGACTCATCCTCATTGAGTCCCAGTTCATGCACCTTGAGGGAGCTTATCAGATCCTCAATACTTAAAGTATTCAGATCCTTAGCTTCCTCAATAGCAGTCACTTTAGGTCTCCATTTGGATGGCAGACTTCTAAGGATTTTATTCACATGATCAGCTGTGGTATAACTCTTCTTCAGAATCTGAAGTCCAGAAACCAGAGTCTGAAATCTTGAGAACATAGTCTCAATGTTTTCATCCTCTTTCATTTTGAACAGTTCATATTGCTGAACAAGAATGTTTGCCTTAGCTTCTCTAACCTTCTTATTACCTTCATAGTTAGAGCAGAGGGATGTGAAGATGGCCTTTGATGTGGACTTGTCACTCAGCTTCTGATACTCAGAGTGAGGTAGGGAATCCACAATGATTCCTCTCACATTGTGATGCTTTCTATATATCTTTCTTTCTGCATCACTCAGAGCTCTTCTGTTGACAGCTACACCTTCTTCATCCACTGGAATTGTGATTCCATCTTCTATGATGTCCCATAGTGAATCATCAATCCCAATAATATGACTGTAAATTTTACTCTTCCACCAAGAGAATTTTTCTGGGTCACCAGTAAACATAGGGGGTTTATTGTGTGACCTAGACTTTCTATCATCAGTACCATAGTCATATTGAACAGAAGTATGTCTAGGAGGAGGTGGAGGAGGAGGAGGTGAATCTTCATTATCAGACATGTTTTTCTCAGGATCAAGACTGACACACTGTTAAGTGTTAATATCAGAACCGGAGCTTTGATACCAACTGAAGGTGAGAAAAACACACACAAGAAGGGGGGGGGGGGGGGGGGGGGGGGGGTTGAATTGTGTGACTCAAAATCAAGGTTCTTTTCCTTTTCAAAACTTTAAGGTTAAGTTCAGAAGCTGATATGAATCATTTCTGAACTATTATCAAGAGTATTGCAGCGGTTTCAATAATGAAAAGAGAAAGGTAAAGAGAGACACACAAAATTTATATTGGTTCCTTCTCAATGAGAGAAGTAGTCCAGTCCCCTTGTTTTCCAACAAGAGAGTTCCACTATAATCAGAAGATTACACTTGCTCAACCACTAAGGAAGAGACTTCCAGTTGCTCAACCACCAAGGAAGAGGCTTCTAATGCTCAACCACAAAGGAAGAGGCTTCCAATGCTCAAGACACTAAGTCAAGAGACTTCCAAATGCTCAAGACACTAAGTCAAGAGACTTCTGACTCAGACCACAAAGGAATGAGGTTACAAATGCTCAGTATACAGACTGAGACTTTAGGGACCAAACTGGTTTACAAATAAAAGAGTTTGGGTTGAACACTTGATAAAATATCAGAGGTGTTCTCTTAATACAACACAAGTTAAGACTCTTAACCTTAAGAAATTCTAAGTTACAGAACTAAAAGAATTTCTAAGAGATTTGAACTTGACAGCAAAACAGAGTACAGGTTCAGCAATTTGATTTCAAGAGTCTTAGTCAATTTCTTCTTCAAATCTTCTTCCTTTTATAGAGGAAATAGAGCTGTTGAAGATTTGCATAATTTGAGGAAAGAGCCGTTGCAAGTTGTGCTAGGATAGACTAAAAATGTGTGCTGAGCTTTTTGCAGAAAACAGAGCAGCAGCCATTTTTGAACTTGCCTACCTTAAAAGCTGGGGAATGTTTGAGTCAGGGAGACAACTGTTCCATTGGGTTGCTCTGACATATGCAGGCATTAAATGCGCACAGTAACAGTTGCTTTCCATGCCACATCAGCCTTCAGAAGCTTCTGCGTGAACAGTGCATCAGAAGCTGCCTTTGTACGGATCAGAAGCTGGTCTTCAGAAGTTGACTTTTGTTGACTTCTTCAGACGCTGACTTTTGTTGACTTCCTTCAGAAGCTGCTTTCAGACTCAGACTTCAGAAGCAGTCTTCAGACGCAGGCTTCAGACTCTCACTTCAGAAGCACCACTTCAGGAGCACTCTTCAGGAGCACCACTTCAGGACCACTTCAGAAGCACCCAGTTTTCTTTGCAACTTGCTGCTTAGCTTTCCTTTCTTGCTCTAAGCTTGTTCTTCCATAACCATTATCAATTTCTAATCATTAAACACGTGGTTCTGAAATCACTTGAACAAAGCATTAGCAAATAACCAATTTTCTATTTAACACTTTGTTATCATCAAAACCATAAAGAGAGATATGTTTACACATAATGTTTCAACAATCTCCCCCTTAATTCATAAGAGAGTTGTTCAACTGCTGGTTGTTGCATACAACTACTCTGGATGAAATATCAATTGGAAGATTATCAGATTCATGAAAACAACATTCCTATCTTTTGTGATAATACTGCTGCTATCTGTTTGTCAAAAAATCCAATTCTACATTCAAGAGCTAAGTATATTGACATTAAACATCATTTTATAAGAGATTATGTTCAGAAAGGTGCTATGGATATTAAATTCATTGATACTGACTGTCATACCCCATTTTTTTTCTTTGTTTTATCTTTTATTATTTCATCATTTATTACTTTTTATTATTTCATTTTTGTTATTGTATTTTATTTACACTTTTCACCATTTAGCATTACTATCATTTTTATCAAATATTATCATTATTGTTATTAATATTATTGTTATTATATTTTTCATTTAATAATATCATTATTATCCTTTTATCATTAATGTTTTATCACCATTATTTTTAATTACTAGCATTATTAACCTTTTTCACCACTTTATTTTTTTTGCTATTATCATTTCTATTTTTTATCATTTTTACCATCTTTGTTATTTGCATCATTCATCATTATCATTTGTTTTTATTATTTATTTATTTTTTATCTTTTATTCTATTTTAAAGAAAAAAAAATTCAAAAAAAGGGGAGATCGCATGCGAAGTTGCCTTCGCACTGCGACCTCTGCGAAATTTTTCTGCAGATTTTATTTCTTTGATTTATCTGTTTTGTTTTCATTTGTAGTTATTATTATTAGTATTATTATCATTGTTATTGCCAATTGTGGCTGAAATGATGCAGCAAAGCAAGATTTAATGTGTGACATTAAAGGTAAAGGTAAGAAGGATTTTCTTCCAACCTAACATGTGCTCAATCAAATTGGCTGCCCTTGGTCAGCTCTTGTCCCTCCCAATTGACCTATCATCCAACCTGAGCTTGTCAGCCACCTGCTTGATCCCTTTCCTTCCTTATTTCTCCACCAAAACCAGTCAAACACAAGTGGTTTTGCTTGCAAAAAAGCTGTTTGGTGTGCCCTGTTTTCAGCTGGATTTCTCCTCCCACACACCAGCCCACATGCTCATTTTGCTTCCCCCAATCTCTCTGTACATGGCAGTACACGTTTTCATTGCTTGGCCTTCCAAGATTGCAAGGATTGATCCCAAGAATCACACAATTTCAAGCTGCCCTGTTTTTCAGTTTTTCTCATCATTGCCTTCTAGAATCAGCTGCATTTGTGGCTGAAATCAGTCAAGGTCTTGCCCCTTGGCACAAGGCAAAGCAACTTCTATCCTTTAGCATTAAATGCAAAGTGATTTAGCCTGGATTTAGCCCACAAACCAGCTAGGATCTAGAGATTTTCCATCATTGCATTGGATTGCATTTTGGCCTATAAAAGGAATGCCAAGGCACAAGGATTTCACAACATTGAAACACCAATTCACACCCCAGAAAAACAGCCATATACACATACAATACACACAAAATTTATACAAAAATCCCTCACATTGCAGCATTGAAAGTGAAGCAAAACCAATTAGAGTTCATTGTCCATAACCTCTAATCAATCAAGCAAGCCACTTCCAACCTCTTGCACAAGCATTGCTAGGAGTTCTGTAAGTATCCTATAATCTTTATCTTTCATTTTGCTTGCTGTTTGCATTTCTTGCTTTGGTTAATTTCATTTTGTGCACAAAAACCCCTTTTGAAACTCAAAAGGAATCTCAAAGGGGCCAAGCATTAAAACTGAGTTGTTATACTCCTTTTCATCCAAATTTGCAAAGCTTTTTAATCCCCTTGAGGTTCTGAAGCTTGCTCAACAGCATTTTCTGAACTTTTGTTCAGAAACAGCTTCTGAGTTCAAAATTTCGCATACTTCGCAGAGCAAAGTATTGTTCGCAGTGCGACCACATCAGAACCTGACTTCGCAGAGCCAAGTTCTTGTTGCTCTGCGAAGTATGTGAAACTCAGAATGTGAATCAGGCTTCCAAATGCCAAATTTTTGGGGTTCCAGCCTTTGATTCAGAACCTAAAGAGGGTTAAAGATCATTTTTTGTTCAAACCATATCCATAATATTGCATGTCTTTGGAAATTTTACAAGTTCGTGCGATAAAATTTGAGTAACTTGTGAAACAAGTTATGTTCTAAATTTTCAAAACCAAGCTTGGACAATAAGCTAAGTTCTCTATTTTCAAAACCAAACTTGAACAACAACACTGTTCATGATTTTCAATCAAAACATGAACTTGAGCCGAGCATGCTCACTCTTTTTTAAACCAAACTCAAATCGAGCCGAACTTGTGCATTTTCCAAATTTATGCATGTTTCCATGATTTGTTCATCTTTCAAACTTGAACAAACACTTGTTCTTGAGTTTCAATAACTTAAGTAACAAGTAATGTTCATGATTTTCAATAAACTCGAACAACAAATTTGTTCGTGACAACTTTTCTTTAAGTTTCCCAACCAAGTGTTTTGGTTCCCCTTGAGATTTCTTTGATTTTCGACGAAACCAAACTTGAATGAAAAGGGAATGGCTTGACGTATGTCTCCCCAAACCTCGGTTGCACGAATGCGTGACGTATGTCTCGTCGCTCGGGCAATCGTCATTCCACCTTTGACGCGTCTAGCACGCTTAACCTTTCTTTGGTCCCCCGTAACCATTTTGAACTTTTTCTTGGCCCTCGTGGTCAATCCAAACCTTTCGCGCCTCCGCGCGTTTCCTTTCAAACTTTTTACGCCTCCGTGCGTCTGTCTTTTATTTTCAAACTTTTTACGCCTTCGTGCGTCTGTCTTTTATTTTCAAGCTTTTTACGCCTCCGTGCGTCTGTCTTTTTATTTTCAAACTTTTTACGCCTCTGTGCGTCCGTCTTTTTATCTTTAAAACATTTACGCCTTGCGCGAGTTTATCGCCTTAACGTGCGTTTGTCTTTATCATTTAAACATTTTACGCCTCTGTGTGTCGTCAAATCTTTTTTTATTAAAACGAACCAACATACAAATTTTTTCAACCAAAGAACTACGTACGCTTTGAATTCTCCGACTACCGGGAGATACGTAGGAGCAAGATCGACATCTTGTCAAGCCCATTAATAAAAACTTTCTTTTTTCCCCTTCGTTTGTTTTTATCTCTTTTTTCCCTTTATATCATATTTTCTTTTTCCCTTTTTATATATTCAAACACGCAAGTAAAACTTTGAAACATTTTAAGCCTAAGCCGACTAAGAGGTTCCCGTTGAGTACAACGGATGTGAGGGGTGCTAATACCTTCCCCTCGCATAATTGACTTTCGAACCTAAAATCTTTTTCAAGGGTAATTTCGAACTTTTTTCCTTTTCTCCCCGGAAAATTAAAAGTTCAGTCGTGATTTAACATTAGTGATTCAACGCTTCCCAATAGCTTGATATCCGAAATTCGACGCGACACTGATCATTAGTGGCTGATATATTTACAAAACCCTTAACTGAGGAAAGATTTGATTTTATTAAAAAGAATCTGAACATGCATTATATCTCTGATTAATGCTTGCCTCTGAATGAGAATTCAAATCCTGAAGAAATTCAGAAGCTAAGTTTCATCAGAAACTCTTTGCTGAGAGTCTGAAGAAAACATCAGCGTCTGAAAGTCATCAGAGTCTGAAGACCAGAGTCTAGATTATTTGCTTCTGATAGATTTTATTAGTAATGGCCATATTGACATGTGTCCCACTAATAAAACAATGAGTCTGAAAAGTTGTCCAACGTGGTTAGTACCTGTTGGGTAATAACTAAAAGGGCAATGATATTAATGCTTTAAAACTTGTCTACGCGTCCCCTTTTGCCATTAATTCTTGTCTGTGTGTTATTACTATTTTGTTTTGAATCTGAACAGTTTAACAAAAACACTTTGTCACCAACACACGTTCACTACTCACTACCTACACGTTCAATCTTTTTCAAACCTCTCTGAAAAACCTTCCATTTTCTGAAACAAAACCCTAGAACCCTAAACTTTAGATTGGCTGGAACTTCTACGTCTGCTATGGAAATCGATTCTGGTGCTGCTTCTTTCATCAAACCTAAAACCCTTTTCATCAATAAGGATGATTTAAAGGTGTTCATAGAAAGCGCAGTGGATTTCAGATCTTTGGAAATCAATAACTGCAACATTCAGCATTACATGGACTTTAAAGGATGGAGTTCGTATTTCAACATGTTGAATGGTCCTACTTATCTGGAACCAGTAAAGGACTTCTGGGTAAGAAGTGAGGTTTACGACTCAGAAGCTGCAAGGAGAGAAGAGCTTCAGATGATTGCTGGTAATAAGAGTTTAAGTGGGAAAACAAGAGCTCAGATGGGTCTGAAAGACTTTGTTGAAAATGAGATTTGATCAGGAGTGAATGGGATCAGAATCACCATCACAGAGTCTACTGTAGCAAAGGTCATTGGTGCCAGAAACCATGGAATGTTTCTATCAAATACTGATAAGAAGAGTCAGTGGGCTGAACAGATTCAGACTACTCTATTTGAGGGAAGAGTGTCTGAAAAGACAGTGGAGATGAGGAAGGAGTACAAGGTGCTTCATAAGATAATGTTGTCTTGTTTCATACCTAGGGAAGGAGGCAATGATTACATGTCTTGGGATCACAGACATTTCCTCATGTTTCTCATAAAGAAATTGCCCATAGATCTGCCCAAGTATACTTTTAATAACTTCTGCGCATCTATTATGGAAGGACTGAAGGGAAAGAAGAATGTTCCTTATGCCATCAAGGAAGGCTTGTTGAAAAGCTGAAATTTGTAGGAGTTGGGTCTGATGCTGAACTAGGTACTTGCAGAGGGAAAGTAATTTCTAGAGTGACCTTAGGAAGCATGAAGGTTATTTAGAAGAAGGAAATCATTACTTCTGATGAAGACATGAAGATGAATCTAGAGCAGTCTGAGTACTTGGATGACTTCCCTCCCATCTCAAAGGAAGACAATCCAGAAGTACTAGCTGAGTTCATTGTTGAACACTACAGGGAAACAGGTATAGCTATTACCTGGGAGATGATACCTGATCATCTTGATCAGCCCTGGAAGGCAATTAAGAAAAGGAACCTTGCTTCAGAACCTTCTCAACCCCAACCTCAACCTCTAGTAGAGAAGCAGAAAACTTCTAAGGCTGCTGCTAAGATCCAGTCAGAAGCTACTGAATTGGATCCAGTAGAAATACTTCCTGCTAAGACCAGAGGTGAAGTATCAAGAAAAGCAACTGCTGAGTCTGAGAAGCCTCTGAAGCCAAAGAAGAGGGTCTTGAGGAAGCTGGCGGTACAACCTGAAGAAGAAGAAGAAGAAGAAGAGGAAGATGTTGGTTTGCTGGTCAGAAGGAAAAAGATAGAGGAAGCTCAGAAGGTAATAGAGCTGTCTGAGAAGCTGAAGAAAGCATCATCAGAGCAAGCTCAAAAGATAATGGGTGAGCATCTTCAGGAAGTAAAGATAGAGTCTGAAGTTTCAAAAGCTGGTAAGTCTGAAGCTCTGAAAGGTAATTCTGCTGTCCCTACTTCTTGTGCCAATCCCATTAACCTAGACCCCTCAGCATCTGATGATGATGAGGTTCCCCTTTCCAAAGATTATTCTAATCTTAAGCCATCCCCCAAACCAAAACAAACATCTGACATAACCAAAACATCAAAGAAACCTACCTCATTCCCTCAAGCCTGTTCATCCACTATTGATGCGCTCTGTCAGCATCTAGGTGGTGAACTACCTCAGACTCAACCTAATCCTAAACCCTCATCAGAAATTGTAGAGTGTGTGGATATTCCTCCTATCCAAACATGTCTTGTTGGTGAAAAACCACTTCTCATACATAAAAGCATGAGACCCAAATCTAAAGCTTTCATAGATTCTCTCATTAGAAGAAGGGATCACATCAACCGTGTTAGAAATGTTATTAACTGGTCTGATGTTGCTCCTATATTCTTTGAGAAATTCCAACCAAAATCCCTAACTACCAAACCAAATGTACCTGAACCTGAGATTGATGATTATGAGGAAATTGCTTTTGAGATAGCCAAAACTTAGAAGCAGATTCTATATATTGAGAAACTTAAGGAGAATAACAATTCCTTAAGGTCTATCACTCATCCAGAATACCTGTCTTTAACCTTAATCCAAACCAACACTGTTTCTGATGCACCTTCAATATCAGAAGTCAAACCCCTCATAGTTGAACCCTTTAACTTTGCCAAACCTGAGTCAGAAGCACAATCTGAAGCTTCTGACTCACTCATGCTTGAAACTGAACCAGAACCTGAACCTGAACCTCAACCACTTGTGCTTCTAGCCTCTGATGACAATACAAATTAAATTAAGGAGATCTCAGAACTTGTTTCTGAGACTCTTCCATCAGTTGTCACAGAAACCCCTTCATCCTCAACTCATATAACCATTACCTGGTATTGCAAGAAGTATGCATAATCATCTTTGAGAGTCTGGAAGAGTTAGTAGAATCCAGAAACAAGGTTATCCATTTAGTGAATTATGCTGACAAATGGATAAACTTAAGAAATCTGGTAAATCAGACTCTAGATGATCTTCAAGACTTGTCAATAGCTACTCAGCAAGAAGCATTACAAAACTGGTTTAAGGAAGTTGTCAAGAGTATGCATGAAGTTGAACTAAAGAAGGATGTGACAAGACAACTGTCAGACTCAGAGTTCAAGGAAGCTACTACTGAAGTGCCTGAAGTTGTTAAGTATGGACTTCAAGCTTCCTAGATGTCTAAGTTCTTTGTCAAACCTAAGACAATTGTTGTCAAAAGGTTAGACTTGGAAGAACCTGCAACGATCCACATCATGGACACCCTGCAAGCTGACTTACTGGAACAGAAGCTGAAACATAATGCTTTGGAAGCCAAGATTCAGGATGTCATTGGTACTCAAGCTGAGTTGGCACATAAACAAGATGACCTGCTGAAGCAACAGTCTGAGCTAGCCAAGACTCAAGCTGAAATGGCCCAGAAGCAAGACTTAATGAACACATGAATCAGTGCAATATTGGAGATGTTACAGAAGCAGAACAAACCTTAGAATGCACACCATTTTCTTTATTCATTTCTGAACATATCTCCTTATTTCTGATTAATTTTATAAGTCTGACTGTTTATGCTTCTGATTTATTCTTGTGCTTCTGATTAATCCTACGTCTGAAGTATGTTTATTGATTATTATTCTTATGATCATGAATTGTCTTCCTTGATAATTCTCCAATTAATGAATGACTTAATGAATAATTCATTGATGGATTGGTTTCTCTTCAGAGTAGATTCTAATAATTTTGATGAAATAATGAGAGTAATTTCGAGTGTTATAATCATCTTCATCATGAGAACTTTATTTTCATCAAAGTTGATAATGTTCTCTTCTATATGAGAAACAATATCTTTTTGGTCAACTAACCTTGAATTATTTTGTTGATGATGCAATTCTTCTCATAATTTTTCTCAGTGATTCCACACAATATTTCTTGTCCATTGAGTATGTTTGAGATGTTTTAGTTTAGGCATGCTTTCAAATATTAACCCTTTATTCCTTGAATCTTTAAGACTTTGGTGAAAACCACGTGGTGATGAGGATGAATCAATTAATCATAAGATTCATCTTCTTATTGAATCTTCAATCAACATTCTTTTGATTCAAACAATATTCTTTCTATATCTTCTTTGAGCTTGTGATAATACTGTTTTAGTATTCTTTCACCGAGTATATATATGTACTTGTAAGAGACTTCTCTCTTGTCTACTTCTGTGAAAAGACTTAAGTGCAAACATCAGTAGATCACCATACATAAAACTTAGTGCTTATTCATAAGGTTTGTTATCATTAAAACATTCATCAAAAAAATTTTGTTTCAACAATTTCTTCTTAAGTGTTGGGTTGGATCAAACTTTTTCGAATGTGGACGGTGGCTTGCTCAGAAAGATTAAATCATTAAACACTTTTTTTTTGTGTTGGTCAGCTACACTTGATCAGTCAGAATCTGCTTAACCACAGTTTTTTTTACCATGCATTAATGAATCGTTAAACTCTATACACTCATTCTTCACAAATTTCTTATATAAATGTCCATTATCCTTCACAAATTCTCATTTTATCTCACATTCTCTCATTCTCTTTTATAAGTTCCTTCTACAATGTTCCATTGTTGGCCTTTCATACAAGGTTTCTTTTATTTTTATATAAGGATGGTATGAATGGTGTCAAAGGGCAAAGTCCCACTTTGTAAATTTGCATCATTTGTCTGGGTGTAAGTTTGCTCTGTCTGAGTGTAAAATTGTTCATCAAAGTCTTCTTTTCCCACCAGAATTAGTTTTACCCCTCCTCCTCTCCCTTAATATGATGCGAGAGGAAACAAACTTTACCCTAGCATTTTTCCCCTTCCATCTTCTTCCATTAGAGATTCAGCTTCATGTGTCTAATAATTCTTGTAATAAGCATTATCTTAATGTAAATGTACAACGAACATATTGATTAATTAATAAAATGAGAATTTGTATCATTTATGTGTCATTACATTTATTTTATTTTTTATCATTCTTAATTAATTCATCTTAATAGTATATGACACCGCTATTCTAAAATGCTGGGCAAAACAAATTTCAAATTATATAATCTGAAAATTTCAATAAACAAGTTTGGATTATATATAAAAGGTAAAATACCTCTTGTGGTCCTTTAAGTTTGACAAAAATACCAGATTAGTCCTTTAAGTTCTTAAGTTTCAAATAGGTCCTTTAAGTTGTTAATTTATTACACCGTTACCCTTTTAAGGACCTATTTGAAACTTAAAAACTTAAAAAATTTCAAATAGGTGCATTAAATTAACAACTTAAATGACCTATTTGAAACTTAAAAGACTTAAAGGACTAATCCGGTATTTTTGTCAAACTTAAAAGGATAAAAAATGGTATTTGGCCTATATAAAAAAAATAGTACTCTATTATTTTCTATCGACACCACCCAACCATCTAAAAGCCACCGACCCACCTCATTATAAACAACGATCACGAATCTCTTTTTCACTTCAAAAACGAAACGTATCTTTCCCTTCCCAAAATTAACAGCATATCTGCATAAATTTCGAACCCCGCTGATTGTTGTTTCCTCTTAGTCGCAACGTTGGTGGAATCAAGGTTTGCATCTCGTTCCCTTTCTCTCTTTTTCTCCTTCAATTTTTTGATCGGAGTTTTATATATCTATGCCTTAATTTGTTGTTCTGTTGATGTTACTGGTGTAAAATAATGTTTGATTTTGATTGAATTCATTCATTTTTCGAAACACATAATGTTTATAGAGTCATAATCATATAGGTTGTTCTAAAACCCTAGTTAGTGGTTATTTTTATGCACTTATCCCCTTTATTAGATGATTGAACTGAATGTAATTACGCTAACCCCAAGTTTTGTTTTTGTTTTTGCTTATTCAATTTTTTATTGAAGGAAATAACTCTGCAACGAATTGTATTTTTAGTGGTAATCAATGTTTAAAATTGCGGTGACGGTTATGTTGTGATTGTGTTTTTTGATCTTGAAATTGTGAAAAAAAAATTACATGAAATTATAGCTGATGCGGCGATAAATGTGGCCGCGATGTAATTGAATAAAATTCTATTGTTTTATAAGATTTAGGGTTCATCGTGCCCGCGTTGGCCAAATAGGACATGCTGCCATTGTCCTTGCCAACACAATTGATTTAGCTAGTGCCTAGTGTGTGTAATGTCCTCATGGATTTTGGTTTATCCTCCACGTTGGTCTTTGAAGTGGGCATAGAAGGTTAATTGAACCCTAGAGGGTATTCTTACCCTTCAATTAGTGTTGTCAATCAGAGATCGCATGAGATAGCTGTTTGTTAAAAAAAATCTACGCTATATCTTTATAGCTTCTATTTGGCTACGCTATAGCGCCGCTATTAGACAATTCTGCCACTCTTCGCTAGCCATCACAAGGTGTTCATCTTGTGAACAAGGGGAATGTGTAGGGGGGGAATATTGTTAGGTAAGCCTCTTAATTAGTTAGTTAGAATACTTGTTTAGTTGTGGAGGTATGATAGGCTATCAAGTAGAGGGTAGAAAGCTTAAAGAGGAACTTAGAGGTGGGACAAAACTAGGTTTATTGAATAACTGGCATATTATAGTTTTATGCCAAAAAACACTTCTTTTTATATATGAACCAGTACTTATATTGCTATGTAATAGCAATTGGTATAAAGGGGAGTGAATGAATAATATAGAAAAAGAATAATTGTTGTGGTGCTTTGAGGGGCCTGAATCCTCCCAACCTGTTAAATCCCAGATTTCAGAATAGTCTCCCCTTTAGTCATCTCTCCTTTTACACTAAATCTACAATCAGTTTTAAATTATAACTACTTATAAACTAACTTGACGAACTCAATTAGCTTCATTTCCTTTTCCCTCGCTTCTTCTCTCATAAACCTTTTATGCATCACTGGAAAGGGTGTGGGGTTGTTTGCTCTATGGATTTCCTAGGCCCTAGCCATATTGCATTATATGAATATCAATTTTACCATATTTTTCTTGTCATTGGGATGACATCTCTTGTGTTGTGTTGTGACTGTCCATGCAAATATTTTTAAGTGCCGTTTTGATTTGAGATTGCCATAATCATTAAACAAGTTACTAAATTATATTCAATTGATACACACAAATTGATGGTCAATTCTTTTTGCTGACTTGCATCTCTATGTTCTTGTAGCAATGGATGTTGAACAATCAGATAATGCAGTTTTAGCTTCTTATGTCACACTTAATTCCACAGTTTCTCAGCAGAATGGAATTTTTTCTCCTGAAGATCTTGCGTGGGTTGATTCATGCCTGAATAACGATTTTGATATTTCTGAAAGTGATTGGATGCCTCTGAGGAATGCTTTGTTAGAAATTATCAGTTCCGAATCTCAATCTTCCAACGTTGATGGTGGAGAAGACAATCAAAGTATTCCTTGTAGTGAGGAGACAAATATTACTTTCCAACTCAATCAGACATCTTCAACTTCTGATGTAGAGCACTTACAAAGTCGTTCTTCGACTTATAATGTTAGCCTAATAAGTATGGCTACAGAAACAAGCACCGATGAAATTTTAGACACTGAATTCACTGACACTTTGTCTTCAACTTTTCAAGGAAATCCTTTTTTGCCAACTTATAATGAAGACCTGAGACCAAACAAAACATTTGATTTAGGACTTGACCTTGATTCTGCAACTTATGAAATGGATCAGGCATCTGAGAATATCTTCAAAGTCTGGGATATGGGTTATGCAACTGATGAGATGGAGCAGGTATCTGAGAGTATCTTCAAAGTCTGGGATTTGGACATTCCATCTGAGGAAGGGGAACTTGTTAAAGAGTTGAAAAAAGCTCTATCAGAGAATTCTTTGCGGAAGGACCTGAAGGAAGGATCGCTTGATGATCTTATTGCTGGCATTGCTGATTTGTCTTTAAATAAGAACGTTTAATTTTCTTTATTTTTTTTCAGTTAGATCTTAGTCCATCTATTTTAACTCTTTTTAAGTATTAGCATTAGAAATTCAAAGCTACTCATGCCCCTCGGTGAATTTACTTTTTATCTAGAACAATGATTATGAGACTTCTATTCATAAGAGCATTGTGTTTGATGTACATAGATTTTAGATATAGTGTGGTTTAAAATTATGAATCAAACATTAATCTATTCAAAGTAATCTTAGATTATGAATTCTAAATCATATATTAGTAACCAAGGTTGTTAAAATTGTGAAACAACTCGGTTGTAAAGTGGAAACTGAATCGAGTTTACTCGACTCACCGTGAACTTGGTAAACTCAAATAAATCCACAAGGAATTTTTAAGAGAGTTTTTAGTTTTTCTTTTTTATCCGAGTTTATACTTCAAATTCAGTTTACACTTCCAATTGAGTTTATACTTCCAAATTCAGTTTACACTTCCAATTCAGTTTCTTCTTTTTAGATTTATTTCCAATTCAATTTCTTTTTTTAGATTTATTTTGTTGACAATTGTTTACTTTATAATTGAACTGATATTTTAAATTATTGATGTTATTTTATTATGAGGTAAGTTTATTGTCCCCACAAGCTTAAACCAGTTGGTGGATATTGCATTATATACGCAGTGGCCGAAGTTAAAACCCGAACACCTAATTTATTCACCTTAAGATGTGAATTTTCTAGCCACTAGACTACATGACAAAAAAAAACAAAGTAAACTCATACGAGTTAATTTCAAATAAGCAAAATGAGTCTCTCTAAACTCTTAATTTTGACAACTTAACTATAAATAATTGAAAAATATGAGAACATATCTTTAGAATATTTTGAGAAATTAATTATGTTGAAACTTGTGTTTTCTTTTGCGAGGAAAAGTTACGTAAATGCAGAAAAGAACACCCCCAATATAGAAATGTAGGGTGAATAGAGTAGAGTTTCTTAAGAATTCCAATTCACTCTCCAAACTTGCAAATATCCATGTCTTGAATGTCATTTGCTTCTTCAAATCAGGAACATGCACTTTCATTTAGTTACACACATTATAATTATCAGAAAATATAATAAAACATACTATCTAGATAGTAGATCCATAAGGGCGTCAATATTCAGGGCTACACAAGATAAGTGGCTGTACATACAGTCTGGAATACAACATCTTCAAAACAAGAGAAGACACAAAATGAAACAACAAAGAAGAAAGATTGAAACTCTGTTCAAAGACTTGTCAATCTGCATTTCCTGCCTTCTCATTCTAGGACTGGTACTTCCGTTGTTGTGAGGGTACGCAAACAAATTTGCATCAGATACACCAAACATCCTTGTCGACACCATCTCCCCAAACATACCCATCACAGGATTGAAGAAACTAGTCATAGCGGCACCACCAAGATAAGGTAATCCATTGGCACTATGACCTCCATAAAGGTGAGGGATGTAGTGCTGATAATGAATTGGTCGCGATTGTGTCTGGAAATAGCTCGGATGTAGTTGCTCCTCGTGATGTATATTTGATGTGCGGTTTGAAGTTAACATAGCATTTAAGTTATAAGGAGGTGGTCGATGAGGTATACCTAAACCAACCTGTAGTTTATTGGATTCGGTTTCTGAATTAGATTTCCCTCGGCCGTAAAGTGGGACTAATGAGGTATGGGAGATCATGGCTTTACAAACCGGGCATGTCGGCTGCGTATCCGGTTCTACAGAAGAGCTTTGGACATTAAGCCACTTATATATGCATGGCCAGCAATACAGGTGACCACAAAGTGTAACCACAGGATCATTTGCTGATTCCAAGCAAATATTGCAATCAAAGCAGTTATTTTCACCAGTAGAGATTGTTGTATCTTCTGTAGTGGATTTCCATTTTTGCTTTAGTGACACTTCCTCATTAGAACTAAAGCATGTAGATTCCATTGAATTTTCTCCTACAGCAAAATACCCTGTATACACTATACAAATGTCAGAAAGCTGCAATTATTTCACACAAGCATGATGTAGAAGTAGAATCAATAAGATCAGGTACTCGGAGAACAAGAGCTACAACTCACATAAGATTTTATTGCAATTATACTTTGAAAAACAAATTACCAATGTTCATTTGATTTTCCTTTTAAAGTGAATTTGTGGAATTAACGGTTGATATTTGACCCCTTAATGAGAATCACAGAGAAACAATTTCAATATCTGTGGGAACAATCAAATATAAGCAATAAACCTAGAACTTTTTTATGATGCTACATTGAAGTAATGACTAGGGATCACAAAACCAAATGATTTATATAATCACATATATGCCAAAAAAAGGTTCTAAGGGTATGTTTGAAGGACTATGTCTATATTTTGGTATATATTTGAGATTAAAAAGAGAAATTAAGAGAATAACATGATAGATTGTCTTATAACATTTCAATTTTCAACTGCAATCACACTTGATGCATTTTGTAGAAACATTTTATAGCTAAGAAAAGAAAAACAAGTCCTCCCCCCTCCCTTCCAAAATTCTACATCCAAACACCCTAAAAACTGAAATCACATCATATAAACATATTTGGGCAATGTAAGAACGGATTTACAATGTTAGTTTCTTACAAAATGACATAACAAACATGTTTATTGATCACAAAATATTTTATAACAAACATTTCATCACAAGAATCCACATATCAAATCTCTATGTATGTTTATTGATCATCTTCAAACATAATAACATAACTAGTCCCTTGGTATAGAATCAGCAGAAATCTTAGACCACATAATCATCAATTTATCAACAAATTTCGAAAGGAACCAATGAATTAAGAAAGAAAGTCAACGCATAATGTTTTCATTTCACAATTATTCATTCCTAATGCCAGTTTTCAAATCCAGAAACAAAAATTCAACAACTAATACAGATTTAGCCCTTAAAAAAAAGGGTATTAAAAGGAACCTTGAATTGCCACCTCAGATGAAAATCCAATGCATGCAAATCATTTTAGAGAAATAAAAACCCAATACCCATTTGAAAAATTGAAATTTTGATCACAAAATAAAGAAGAAAAACTCTTATTATGCATCACAACAGAACAACCCCAAACCAATTAATATTAAAAATGAAATAAAAAGCATACCTTTGCAAATATGCAAATTAAGATGGTGATGAAAATAAAACCAGCTTGAAAGGAAGAGAAAATGAAAAGAAAAAAAAAAGGGGTTGAGAAGAAAGCAATGGAGGAGAGTAAATTGTGGAAGAAGATGAAAAAGATTTTGTTGAGTTGGAAATTTGGCGGTGCCACCAATGTATATATATTTATTTAAGCCACAAATATCAGCTTGATAACAAAGTTCATTTTATGCTTCAAAAATATATATTTATTTTAAAACTTTCTTATAAAATATGTTTTTTTTTTTGTTTTTATCTTGGAGACCACGAATTAAGCGTGCACCATCTAGAACACCATATGCATCCATCAATGTTTTAAAAAGCATGCCGACAATGAAACCTCTCTAAGCGTATTCAATGGTGATTTATATAAATGGTTATTTTGTAAGTCTTGTGAGTTGTCACGTTTGAGAAATGCTAACTTGTGTTCTTGAGACAGACTCAAGTAAAAAAGCTAAAAATAGAAATATTTTCTTGAAATTTGTGTATTTATTGTTGTAAATGTTTAATTTTATATTTTCAATGTAAAATTTATTTATTATTTTCTTTTTTAGTTCTTTAATTTGTGTCCTTTGGGCACAAGTTAACTTGACCTTTATTTTAAAGCAATTCATTCATTTTTTACTTTAATAATGACCTCTAAAGAACACATGTGGGATTCCACAACTTTATATTACAAATCTACTTCTACTAACAATATATAAAAATCGACGTCTAGTAAAATTTCATAATCGCCCTTATTGAAACCCATGATCTCCTTAATTTTATGTGCATAATTGTCATTTTGTAAAATTTAATTTATTTGTTTTTAAAAAAATTAATTACGGATAATGGTCATCATATGTGTAACCAATTTCTACGGAAAACTATGAAACTAATTAATTTTTTTTTTAAAATTGATTATGGATAATGGTCATGTGTAACCAATTTCAACAGATAACTATGAAACTAATTTATTTGTTTTTAAAAAATTAATTACGGATAATGATCATCACAAGTGTAATGAGTTTTTTTGGTCAAAAAAATTGCAAAATTTCATAAT
The DNA here is from genome assembly GCA_018208015.1 of Medicago ruthenica. Taxonomy (NCBI): domain Eukaryota; kingdom Viridiplantae; phylum Streptophyta; class Magnoliopsida; order Fabales; family Fabaceae; genus Medicago; species Medicago ruthenica. The sequence continues at coordinate 41,318,597 of CM031378.1, forward strand.
TGTCCTTAATTATATAATCGTCCAACAAACATTGAATGATGTTTTGCATATAAAAAATTTATTAGAAACACTACATTGATGTTTATATATTGAAAATTATCACAAGTTTCCAATATTTTATCATATCGAATTTCTCATATAAAATTTGTTTATGCAGATATAAACATTTAAAATCTGCAACGGGAATGGTGCAAAAACAGGTACCATTGCTTTCTTCTGACGAGAAGCTCACAAAAGACTTGAGTACTAAAGAATGCAATCGGAGCAACTTGAAAGGCAAGTTTCTCCACAACAGTTTACAGTCTTTCATTATTGCAAGTCAGTAATTAATAGTTATAATGAAAGACTATTAGCAAACAACCATTTCAGTCCCTAAATGTCAGATGATGGCACTATAATTCTAAATGTATCAAAATTGCAAAACATGCCCGAAATGCCTCTTTTGTTAGTATTTTATGTACTAAGTTGACCACCAAATTTGACTACCTAACATTATTAGACTACATTGACACTGCCTCACATATTTAGCGACCAAGATGATTGTTTGCTGAAAAGAGTATCCAATATAATCAAATAAAGTTATATTTTGTCTATCACTGCTGAAAACAGTCCAATTTGGTATTTACCTAAAAGTGCTATGGGGATCTCAACATGTTCTTGGGATAGGTCAGGGAACTTATTTTGAAGAAGTGTTGATTATTTTACTGAAAGTGTTATAAGGATGTTAACTATTCTGACATGATTTGTGGATTCTTTTACTAAACCCACTCAAAACTACAACATGACAACCAATTCAGGAACTTAATGCCATATATGAGCAGGGTTGACACAATCTAAGAACCTTGGTTCTTTATACTAACCAATTCAATCACTTAGGCAACAAGAGTTGGATCCTATAGAAATTTTAATCTTCACTTAGTAAATAAATAAAACAACACAAACTTCAGTTTTAATTGAAACATCCCAAAAGCATCTTAATAAACAATAACAAAAAAAAAATGCTAATATGTAATGCTTTCCAATTCCACTACAAGAAATTCAGCATTATTTGGTCTATGTATTTGATATCACCAACAATATAATGTTAGCTGGCAGATCATTTTGAAAAATATAACCAACTACAAGAGCATATGTTAATTCAAGTTCTGAACCTCAGTTACAAGTGATAGATAACATTCAAAGCATTTTGGAAAACATAACCAGCGACATTAATTCATGTTCTAAACCACAGTTACAATTGATAGATACATACATAGCATTCAAAACATCATAGAAATTAGAATCCTAGTACTTTACAATATCACCATTAGTTAACATCAAAAAGACAATTAGAAGTGCAAGAGTCACATATGATATTTGAGAATCTTCCATGAAAGAATCATCAATCAATTTCCAGAAGAATCAAAACCTACTTCCAAAATACAAAAGCAATTAATTTTATAAAATACATTATTGTTCTCATATTTCTAATTCTATAAAATACAAAAGCAATTAATTTTAAAGTATAAGTGTTCAAATTGGTGCTTGTTTGTTATTGGAATAAGAGCTTTTTTTTTTGAAGGAGTTGGAATAAGAGCTTATTAATACGTGAATATTTTCTAAGCCATCACATTAAATTACTCTATTTTAATTCTTTAATACTACTCCGTCCCAAAATATAAGCAAAAATTGGTCAACAAAAGTTAATGTACTTGGTTTAAAATTTGTACTAAATACATCAATTTATGTTGACTCATTTTTGCTTATATTTTGGGACGGAGGGAGTACATATTTTGTGCAATTTTTAATTTAAACTTAAGTAAACCACTAATTTGGGTTATAAAATTGTAAGTCTCAGATAATTTCAGATCCTGAATTGACTAAATATCAAATTGTTCTCTCAAATTGTTTAACATCAGTCAAAATGCTCGCTTTAAAGGATCCACACCACCTTCAATAAGAGTTGGAATGAACTATATAAATCCTTGTTGAGGTTTCCTTGACTCTTTGGTACATTGTATGGATATGGAACTTATAACACTCTGAAACCCGAGACTAATATTTAAATAAATAATCATGCAATTATCGCACGTTAAGGTGTTACCATTCATCATACATCTCATATAAATCTCCAACATAAAAATTTCATCAATTATATTCAGATCACAACGAAAATAAAATCATCTCTCAACATATTATAATGTCATGTCTCGGATCATTACCGATTGATCCCATCGTCACTTTCATCGTCACTTTTCACCGTCATTTTCATCGTCACTGAACTTGACTTCATGGATGCATGATAACATACCACGACTTGACATCATACACATACATATCACTCAACCACTAACATCATCAACATTATCATACATATATTCATCGTAGGGATGGCAATGGGTATCCTATGGGTAGGGTGCTACAGTGCCCTTCCCCATACCCGCGTCCGTAAAAAATACCCGTACCCGAGTCCGTACCCTCGTGGGCAACAATTTTAGTGTCCTTCCCCATACCCTATGGGCACCTAAGTGCCCATACCCGCACCCATTACCCGCACTTTTATTATGAAAAGACTAAAAATTTTACAATTGAAATAAAACTATGTTCCAAAAGTTTTCAAATCAACTCATAAAATAGTACGAATCGTAGTATTTAGCCAAATAAAAACGTCCAAAACATCCCTAAAAGTTTTTACACCAATAGGAGAGATCGGTTACTTAATTAAGTAGTTTTTAGGTTTAGACTTAAATAGCTAAATAAATTAATTAATTATACACCAAAAATAAATAAATTATTTATCATATTATATAAATATGTATATGCGGGTTGCGGGGCTGGGCAGTATAGTACCCTTACCCGTGCCCATACCCATTTGAATTTGCGGGTAATTACCCGGACCCAAACCCAAACCCATGAACGCGGGGTTTTACCCTACCCATTGCGTGTATTTTTTGCGGGTACCCATCAAGACTGGGTCCAATTGCCATCCCTGATTCATCGTCACTTCATCATCGTCACTTATCATATATCTTCGTCTCTTATCATATATTATCGTCATTTATCATATATCATCGTCACTCATCATCAACACATATCACGTCATCATTTCTACCTCATTAGTTAACTAGCAAGTTTCCATACATATCAAGGTTCAATTAAAGTCAATATACAAGTTCGTCTCTAACCAATTAACTTTTAACTTCCTTACACCTAAGTCCACATTACTCAATCAATTACATCCTCATTATACATATAATAATCAAGTTTAAGGGTTTGGGAACCATTCAAGTGCATTGGATACCTCAAAAAGTCACAAAAATTGAAGTTTCCCCTACACATACAGGGCGCATGGCCGTGCCATATATGCGCACGGTCGTGCGTCCCAATGTCGAGACACACGCACGATCCGCGCCCCATGAGTTCACGGTCGTGCGTGTCCATCAGGAAGGGAAAATCTGATTTTTCTGTTTTTCGCGAAAATATCGTTTTCAACATCGTTTTTCGATCCAGTTCGCACCAAACGCGTCCCAAAACTTTAGACCAATTTTTTTTTTCCAATCATTAAGAAGGGAGGAAGCTCTAGAAGAGGGAGATTCAACCTAGAGAGGCCAACTTTATGAAAAATTGAGGTAAGCGGGAAGATTATTTTCACCATATGGGTTTTATAAGCAATTGGGTAGTTTTGGGTATTGTTGATTATGCTAAATTTCATGAATTGATGATTGTTATGTGTTAATTTTGTGCTCTTTTAATTGTGGTTAAATTGAGTATGTTAAAATTGATGAAATCATGTTTGTATGTCAAAGTTCATGTTTGATTGTGGTTGTTTGGTAACTTTGTGAATTTTGATGAAATTGATGAAGAACATGATAATTGATGATGATTATGATTAATTAAGTTGAATTTGATTATGGGTATACGTTTGGTTTGAGAATTTGTGAGATTATGTGACTTTGTTGTGTTGAAGTTGTTGTGTCTATGAGAATTATGAATAAGTTGATGAAAAATGATTGAGTTGTTATTGAATTGATTAAGTTGATTAATGTTAACTGAAATGATTAAGTAGGGTTATGTTGAATTGAAGAAAGTTGTTGTTGTGTTGTTGCTATGTTTAGATGATTAAGTTGTTTTGGAAAGAAATGGATTTTTGAGACGATAATTGAATTAAGTTGGAAATAAGTGATTATGATTAAGTTGTTTAAGCTAAGTTAATTTGTTAATGATTGGATAAAATTGGTGTAAAGTTTTGGGACTTGTTTGGTGCGAATTGGATCGAAAAACGATGTTGAAAACGGTATTTTAGTGAAAAACGGAAAAAATTAGATTTTCCCTTCCTGATGGACACACACGACCGTGCGCCCTTGGGGCATGGACCGTGTGTATGTCTCGACATTGGGATGCACGATCGTGCGCCTATATGACACGACCGTGTGCTCTATATGTGTAAGGGAACTTCAATTTTTGCGACTTTTTGAGATATCCAATGTACGTGAATGGTTCCCAAACCCTTAAACTTGATTATTAGATGTATAATGAGGATGTAATTGATTGAGTAATGAGGACTTAAGTGTAAGGTAGTTTAGAAGTTAATTGGTTAGAGACAAACTTGTATATTGTCTTTAATTGAACCTTGATATGTAAGAAAACTTGCTAGTTAACTATTGAGGTATGAATGATGATGTGATATGATTGATAAATGACGATGATATATGATGAAGTGATGATGAATATATGTATGACAATATTGATGATGTTAGTGGTTGAGTCATATGTATGTGCATGATGTCGAGTCGTGATATGTTATCATGCATCCATGAAGTCAAGTCCATTGACGATGAAAGTGACGATGGGATCAATCGGTAATAAACCTCCGACATCCAATCCAGTACCACATGCATGTAGAGTCATTTATGCACATTGCATAAACATGACGAGTCTTATGTGGCAATGTTTTGGTGTGAACTTGTGCATCTAAGTGGTAATTGTATAATTGATGATTGTGATGAGACGAGGTTGATATAACTTGAATTCATAATTGTTTGTTGATGAGAGTATGTTATGTATGCTTGAGAATGTTGATTTGAAGTAATGATGCAACCATACTTGTAATTGAATGTGAATATGTTATGCATGTTTATAAGTTGAAACCAGGCTTAATACGATGTATGATTATATGGTGATGATGTTGTTGTGTTGTCTGAACTTACATGCGTTTATATTCCCTTTATATTGAACGTATATCTTACCCTCCAGTGACTTTTTGGTCACCTGCATCCTCGTGGTGTAGACTTGCAGGTTGAGGAGTAGATCTTGCTTGTGAGTATGCAGAGGTTGGCGTGATGCCTTCTCTTTTTATTTGTTTCAAGGAGTCTAGATTAGTGCTCCGATCTAGGAATTTGGGGTTGTCGTTCATTCTATGGATTTTGATGTTATTGGATCTGTATGATTAGACTGATGGTATTATGTATATGTTGAAATTATTATGTTATGATCCAAGACATGACATTATAATATGTTGAGATATAATTTTATTTCCGTTGTGATATGAATATATTTGTGAAATTTTTATATTGAAGATTTGTATGAGATGTATGACGAATAGTAACACCTTGATGTGCGATAATCGCATGATTATCTATTTAAATATTAGTCTCGGGGTTCGGGGTGTTATATTGTGGAGAAATTTGGTATTTTATACATTTGAGGGTCTTAAATTGATTGACAATTTAATGATCCAAGATAGTGGTTTATACTTTCAACTTAACAGTTTCTTTTATGAGAATTTATTTTCTCATTCTCTTACCCTCTCGTGATACCAAAAGTAAAAATTATTTGAAAAATGTGTCAATTTATTTATTTAAAAGTTAATTTTTTTAATCAATATTTATTATTTGTGGAATCCTTAAAGCAACATGTTAACATAACCCTTTATTTAATGACAATGGTCAGTAAACAACAGTATGCATTATGATGTCAATTAATTATTTGTGTTGTCTTTCGAGTGATCCAACCTCAAAACTTTTTAACTTTTTAATTAAGTTCATGTTAACTTAAGAAGTTAAAAAAGGAATTAAAAGAAAAAATTTGTATCGAAAAGATAACTTTTTAAATTTTCAAGATATTGAATACATGATTTCCATATTTTATTTCTTAATATGTGTCCTAAGGGCACAAATTAACATTTCTCTTTTAATGATTACCACAAATTAGGGGTATAAGAATAAATTTGTTTGTCAAATTTTTCATCTTCCCCACTTCTTTCGATTCAATGTTGTGCATTCACATCAACTATAAATGAGGGATTAGGTCTCTGGTATAAAGCTTTAGCAAATAGATATGGCGTGAGAGATGGGGTGATCGGAGAAGGGGGTAGAGGTAGTTCTATTTGGTGGAACGATGTGTAGTATAAATGTAGGCGTTGGAGAAACATCAAATATTTATCGGTAAAAGAGGTGTATAAGAATTTGATGACGGAATTGATAATCTCGCCAATCCATATTTGGCAAGGGCTTGGCACAAATCAATTCTTTCAAAAGTGGCATGCTTAGCTTAGAGACCGTTTCAGAATAGAATTTCTACAAAGTATAACCTTTTTAGGAGAGGCATCATTGATCATGGTTCCCTTCATTGTGTGGGAGAATGCGACATAGAAGAATCAGTTTCTCATCTTTTTTCAAGTGCCCAATATTTACATATTCGACAAAATACTACTAATGATCATTAGGGTGATCCCCGTTAGCGACCAACATCATTTCTAAAGGCATAACTATTTCCAGAGTGACATGGTGTATAACAGAAGAAACAACTAGTCCTTCGATTCCTACGGTTGTCTTAACAATTCCTGTGAATATCAGTGTTTGGGATGCCATATCCAGTTCCCAAACCGCATCACCTAGTTCCTCCAGACACTCAATCCTTCCAGTCCCCGAGTGACTCAATGACTCCCCCGACATTATCTGCAAATTGTAAGGGTGAAATACTCGCACACAAGTTTAACTAAATACTAATAATATTACATGGTGATCTTTCAAAAAAAATAATATTACATGGTGATACATAATATTTTATAATTACATGTAAGGTTTTTTTTTAAATAAAGAAATATATACAACAATTAGTCATAATATTTCTTTCACAATTAAGTCCTGCAGAGTCAAATAATCATATAAGAATTAATTACTCACAAAAAGATACATACTAATTAAGAGCACAGAAATATCATATCCTGCCAACAACACATAAATTTTTTAGTCAAAAAAAAGATCATATAAATTTGTATCATAATCAATTCAAAGGTTAAAGTTTTGACTTGTTAGTAGTATATTCTTTGCTAAACTTACTCCATGGAGATCTCTATTATGAGTGTAAGGTCGTCTCAACTGCCATAACATGATTGTTTGCAATGAGTAGATATTTAATCTCTACTTCAACCATTTTGGCACGATCGCTACACCTTATTATAGATAGTCTTGCACAGTCAGGTATCACTGCGTCGGGTATTATGATTTCCTCCAATCAAAGAAGCTATCACTAACTATTGGTAGGAGTTCAAAACGCATGTGATCCCCAGAAGGTTTGTAGTCGACCCAACTGAACTATCCTCAGTCTTAAATACATTATCGTATTATAAGAAACAACATGTATTACTCTTAACAAAAATTATTAGTTATGTAATTCTTCAACACAATTATTTTTGTCCACAACCACCTTAACAATTTAATTGTCAAAACTCATAATGTAACTTATGAGAAATCATCTTCAATTTTCACTGTAAATTTTCAAGCAAATTATGTTATTTATTATTATTACTCATATATATTTAATAATTAAATCAATGAAAAAAGATGCCATACTGTCCGTATAATAACTTGTTAGAAACATAGTAAATGTGGCTTAGTTTGTAAAATCCATTAATGAGGCCACTATTTGGTACAAATAAAAAAAAATATACGATAACCCATGACACAATTATAATACACAGCAGCTTATTACAAAGTGTAAATACACACATAGAATTAAAATCAGCACTAATAATCTGCAATTCACAAAGTCCATTAGTTCAATACATACTATAAATTAATCAAATTTATTCATAAATGACATATATTTAAGAGAATTTTCTATTAAAATTAAGTACACAAATCTTCTAATTACAACTAATAATATACATATATATCTTGGGCTTTCCCTAAAGTATATCCCCTTACCTTTGATCTTTTCAAAACTTGAGCAATCACATTCTTTAACACCTTAGTGTGCTTCTACTAGTGTGCAGTTTTGTGAATGACTAAAGAGTGTAAGTGCCTATTTATAGGAAAACATGTGCAATCTTTTATGGTAAAATGAGGTCCACGTTTTCTACTTCAGTAAAATTCAAGCATATAGTGCCACACTATTTCTCCTAAGGTACCTGCCACATTAGCTAACAATGGTAATTCTTATCACCACACTGTATATTCTTATCTTATGTTATTTAAAAAACATCATAAATAATATTATTAATAATACATTTCTATTATATATATTTTTAAAAATAACATAAGATATAATAGAAATATATATAACATAACATCATATCGTATAATATTATTTTTAAAAATATATATAATAGAAATGTATTAATAATATTATTTATGATGTTTTTTAAATAACATAAGATAAGAATATACAGTGTGGTGATAAGAATTACCATTGTTAGCTAACGTGGTAGGTTCCTTAGGAGAAATGGTGTGGCAGTATATGCTTGAATTTTACTGAAGTAGAAAACGTGGACTTTATATCTTTCATTTACTCAATAAGAAAACGTGGACCTCATTTTACATAAAAGATTGCACATGTTTTCCTATAAATAGGCACTTACACTCTTTAGTCATTCACAACCCTGCACACTACTAGAAGCACACTAAGGTGTTAAAGAAGGTGATTGCTCAAGTTTTGAAAAGCTCAAAGGTAAGGGGATATACTTTAGGGAAAGCCCAAGATATATATGTATATTATTAGGTGTAATTAGAAGATTTGTGTACTTAATTTTAATAGAAAATTCTCTTAAATATATGTCATTTATGAATAAATTTGATTATTTATAGTATGTATTGAACTAATGGACTTTGTGAATTGCAGATTATTAGTGCTGATTTTAATTCTATGTGTGTATTTACACTTTGTAATATGCTGCTGTGTATTATAATTGTGTCATGGGTTATCGTATATTTTTTTTTTATTTGTACCAAATAGTGGCCTCATTAATGGATTTTACAAACTAAGTCACATTTACTATGTTTCTAACAAGTTATTATACAGACAGTATGACATTTTTTTCATTGATTTAATTATTAAACATATACGAGTAATAATAATAAATAACATAATTTGCTTGAAAATTTACGGTGAAAATTGAAGATGATTTCTCACAAGTTACATTATGAGTTTTGACAATTAAATTGTTCAGGTGTTGTTGACAAAAATAGTTGTGTTGAAGAATTACAAAACTAATAATTTTTTTAAAGAGTAATACAGGTTGTTTCTTATAATATGATAATGTATATAAGACTGAGGATATGTTCATTTGGGTCGACTACAAACCTTCTGGGGATCACATGCGTTTTGAACTCCTACCAATAGTTAGTGATAGCTTCTTTGATTGGAAGAAATCATAATACCCGACGCAGTGATACCTGACTGTGCAAGACTATCTATAATAAGGTGTAGCGATCGTGCCAGAATGGTTGGAGTAGAGATTAAATATCTACTCATTGCAAACAATCATGTTATGGTAGTTGAGACGGCCTTACACTCATAATAGAGGTCTCCATGGAGTAGGTTTAGCATAGAATATACTACTAACAAGTCAAAACTTTAACCTTTGAATTGATTATGATAAAGTTTTATATGATCTTTGTTTTGACTAAAAATTTTATGTGTGTTGTTGGCAGGATATGATATTTTTCTGCTCATAATTAATCTGTATCTTTTTGTGTTAATTAATTCTTATCTGATTACTTGACTCTGCAGGACTTAATTGTGAAAGAAATCTTATGACTAATTGTTGTATATATTTCTTTATTTAAAAAAATACCTAACATGTAATTATAAAATATTATGTATCACCATGTAATATTATTAGTATTTAGTTAAACTTGTGTGCGAGTATTTCACCCTTACAATTTGCAGATAATGTCGCGGGAGTCATTGAGTCACTTGGGGACTGGAAGGATTGAGTGTCTGGAGGAACTAGGTGATGCGGTTTGGGAACTGGATATGGCATCCCAAACACTAATATTCACAGGAATTGTTAGGACAACCGTAGGAATCGAAGGACTAGTTGTTTCTTCTGTTATACACCATGTCACTGGAAATAGTTATGCCTTTAGAAATGATGTTGGTCGCTAACGGGGATCACCCTAATGGTCATTAGTAGTATTTTGTCCAATATGCAAATATTGACTTTTAGTGGGTTAGAGTTGTGGAGCTATTTCAAGTACTTAGTAGACTAAATAACTCTACGCTCGTGTGATCTCTTCTTTTGTGGTAGTGACTTCCAGGTGACAAGGAGTATGACAGATGGTTATGTTTAATTAGTTTGACTTAAGTAGGACGTACTATAACTTGTAAGTGTTGTAAAATATCTAACTACTCTGACAAGCTCAAATATGTAAGCCTACTGGCATGATAATTAATGATAGCTTCCTTTTATATGGATGGTCTGGCGCTCAGCTGGTTTCAATGAATGTATAGAAACGGCCTCATCAACACTTGGTCCGACTTGCTCCTCACCCTAGAAACTCGTTTTGCACCCTCCTTCTACGACGATTCACGCGGAGCGTTGTTCAAACTCACTCAACGTGGTACCGTTAATCAATACCTCACCTATTTTGAAAGGATTGCCAACCATGTTGTTGGGTTACCTAACCTATTTCTATTTAGCTGCTTCATCTCCGGATTATCACCAGAAATCCGCAGAGAAGTCCATGCCTTTCAACCTATGTCCCTCCCACATGTTACTGCCCTAGCCAAAATACAAGAAGATAAAATTGAAGACCGCCGCCTGTCCTTCAAACCCAGATCCAACTCCACTACAACTTCCCCAAACACAACCACAATGCCTTCTGCCTCCACCATCACTCAACCTACATCCCCACCTTTAATCTCCCCCTCAACCACACCAACTACCACAAACAGCCCCAACATTCGTTTCAACAAACTATCTCCATAAGAAATGGCCTCCCGCCGCGAACGCAACTTGTGCTATAATTGCGACAAGCGTTTCGGCCCTAACCACAAATGCAAAGGTCGTTTTTACCTCCTCATTTCCGACGACGATCCGGATTCCGAAGAAACATTCGAACCAACCCAACCACCCCCCACTGACTCCAACAACGACGCCGCACAACTCAGTCTCCACGCCATGTCCGGATACTCTTCCCATGACACATTCCGGATCACTGGAACCATTAACTGCACACCAGTCACCATCCTCGTCGATAGTGGCAGCACCCACAACTTCATACAAACCAGAATCACCAAACACATTAACTTACCCTTCACCGCTGCTCCCAAGCCCCTGAACGTCATGATTGGAAGTGGTGACACTATGGCATGTCAACACCTCTGTACCAATATTCCCATTAACATTCAAGGCCACACCTTTACCCTGGATTTCCATGTCCTTCCACTAGGAGGAACTGAATTAGTGTTGGGTGTCCCATGGCTCCAAAGCCTTGGCCCAATACTCATGGACTACTCGGCCCTCACCATGTCTTTTTCTCTCCTGGGTCGACCCATTACTCTCAAAGCAGATGCTGCCTTCAAGCCAAATGACCTATCTGCCCCCCAACTTAAACGTTGTCTACAAACCAACGTTGTTTCATCTTTCTTTCACCTAGCTGTAATCCCAATTGATCAACCACCTCCTCACCCCACCGAACCACAAATAAACCCAGAAATCACCACACTTTTCAACAAATTCGAACCACTCTTCAACCTCCCATCTTCACTACCCTCATCTCGACCTTCCGACCACCACATTCACCTTCTTCCCAATACTAACCTTGTCAACATTCAACCTTATCGCTACCCATACTTTCAGAAATGTGAAATTGAAAAACAAATTTCATCCCTCCTAGATTTCGGCCTCATACAGCCCAACTCTAGCCCTTTCTTCTCTCCCGTCCTACTCGTGAAAAAAAAGGACGAAACTTGGCGTTTTTGCGTCGACTACCGTGCTCTTAATGCGGTAACGGTTAAAGATCGATTCCCCATGCCCGCCATAGACGAACTCCTTGATGATTTGGGCTCTGCCTCTTGGTTTACGAAACTTGACCTTCAACAAGGTTTTCACCAAATCCGAATGAATCCCAATGATACCCACAAAACAGCCTTCCGCACCCACCAAGGCCACTATGAATATCGAGTTATGCCCTTTGGCCTTTGCAATGTCCTATCCACTTTCCAAGCCGCTATGAACAACCTTCTACAACCATTTCTCCGTAAATCAGCTGCCGTCTTTTTTGACGATATACTTGTTTACAACACCTCCTTACCGACCACCTCACACACCTTGAACAAGTCTTTTAAACCCTCTTACACCATCAATTCTACCTCAAACGCTCACAATGCTTGTTCGCCCAACGCCAACTAGAATACCTAGGCCACATCATCTCCTCACAAGGTATACAAGTCGACCCTGCCAAAATCCAAGCCATGGTCGATTGGCCCACCCCCTCCTCTGCTACGACACTTAGAGGATGCCTTTGGCCTAACCAGTTTTTACCGGAAGTTTATCCGTGATTACGCCTCTATCGCTTCCCCTCTCACCCACCTGCTCAAAAAAGACTCCTTCCAGTGGAACCCATAAGCCCAACATGCCTTCACCTCCCTAAAAAACGCCATGACCTCCGCACCCATACTATCCTCACCCAATTTTTCCCTTCCCTTCGACCTAGATACATATGCATCCGGAACAGCCATGGGTGTCGTCCTAATGCAAAGGAACCATCCAATCACCTTCTTTAGCCAGAAATTCTGCCGAAGGCTACTTCGCTCATCCACCTATGTTAGGGAACAAAATGCTATCACTACCGCTGTCAAGAAGTGGAGACAATACTTATTGGGTCACCCATTCACAATACATACTGATCACAAGAGCCTCAAAGAATTGATTTCCCAAATCATTCAAACACCATATCAACATGTATACCTTTCTAAACTTGGTTATGACTTTACAATCCAGTACAAAACAGGTAAGAAGAATGTCGTTGCTGACGCCATATCTCGCATTGAGGAGCCCGCTGCGTGCCACACTTTGTCCATGCTGCATTTCGTCTTCCTGGACGACTTACGCGAAAGTCTCCGCTCTACTCCAGCATTCACGACCCTCGTCCACAACATCCAGACACAGCCTTCAGCACATCCATACTACAACATCTCTCAAGGTCTGATGTTCTTCAAGGATAAAATCTAGATCGACCCTGCCAGCGACTTCAAGATTCGATTGCTGCAAGAATTCCATAACTCTCCGCTCGCTGGGCACATGGAAACTTTAAAGACATTCCATCGTCTACAAGACAATTTTTACTGGCCGGGGATGCACAAGGATGTTCGAGATTTTGTAACCCAATGTCCAGTATGCCAAATCATCAAGTATGAGACTAAACGTCCCTCCGGTTTACTGGAATCGTTACCGATCCCAACAACAATATGGGAGGATCTTTCACTTGATTTTATCACCGGTTTGCCTTCATCAAATGGTTACACTGCTATCCTTGTAATTGTTGATCGTTTCTCAAAGGGAGCTTACTTCGGCGCCTTACCAACCACCTTCACTACCTACAAAGTAGCCACTCTTTTCCTTGATCTCATCTGCAAACACCATGGTATGCCTCGCATCCTTGTATCAGATTGTGACCCCATATTCATTAGCCGCTTTTGGCAGGACCTTTTCAAACTTTGTGGCACCAAACTCCGTATGAGCACAACCTACCACCCTGAAACTGATGGACAAACTGAAGTTTTGAACTGTGTTTTGGAACATTACCTCCGCTCCTTTACCCACTCCAAACCATCTCAATTGAGCTTTTTTCTTCCCTTGGCAGAATGGTCATATAACAATTCTGTTCACTCATCCACTGGGTTCTCTCCCTACCATATAACCTATGGAAAACCCCCACCATTCATCCCTCATTACCTAGCCAATGACTCCAACATCGAAGCTGTAAACACCCTACTCCAGTCCCGTCAGGAAATGCTATCCAAAGTCCACTGCAAACTCTTCAAGGCCCAATCCCAAATGAAACACTACGCTGACTTAAAGCGTCGCCCCTGCACCTTCAAAATAGGTGATCTCGTGTATGTTAAACTCCGCCCATATAGACAACTCTCCTTGACCGGCCGCTCTCACCACAAATTCTCCCCACGCTTTTACGGACCCTTCACCATCACTGACCAATGCGGCCCAGTTGCCTTTAAACTCAACCTACCGGATTCCTCCAAAATTCACCCGGTCTTCCACTCCTCTCTCCTAAAGCCTCACCACGACACCTTTACGTCCATCACTGAACCTCTACCCGAAAACGCTTTTAACAACCATCCTCTCATTACTCCACTTGCCGTCCTAGACTCCAAGATGGATACGTCCACCACCCCGGCACGCCGACAGGTTCTGGTCCAATGGATGGGTCTTGCCCCTGAAGATACAAGCTGAGAAGACTGGGAATCACTCAATGCTTAATATCACCTTGAGGACAAGGTGGTTTTCCCAGCGGATGGTAATGTTAGCATGGGCCGCCCTAAGAGGATTACACAACAACCCAAATACCTAAGTGACTATCAGCCTAAGTGACATGCCCATTTATCTTGCCTCAATAATGCATTGGCAGTACCGTTACCAGCTGGCAGATAAATCCAAATCCTATTATTGATGTCTTGTTTTGATCCTAGAATTCAGGAGTGCCTTGTTGGCCTATTTGTGCTCCTTGTATCCCCTATAAAAGGGACTTGAACCATCAACAAATGATAAGAAAAATTTCAGTACTTTTTTCATTTTCTTAGATAGCTTAGTGATAGTAGTAGTAACCTAACAAAATCACTCATTAGTTTTGCTAGCATAAACAATTATTTATTTTTTTCCTTTTCTTATGGTGTACTTGATCCTTTAGTCAGCACGTAACCTAAAGGCAAAAGGTTGGCTCTCAAGGTCAAAGATAAATAGACTCATCACTAAATACAAAAAAAAAATCACTAATCACTAATAAATAAACAATTGAGAAGATGAAACAAGACAATAAATACCCATTTGGCAATGAAATCATGCTCAGCACAAGAAATGTTGATTAAATAAACACATGCATGTTTATTTTGTCAAGAGGGCAAGAGACTGGCTATTAACCCATGGAAAAGATCTATAGCCTTTGAGGATAAGGGTATCAGATTTAAGGCTATGTACCACCCATTGAAAGAATCTATAGTATTTGGAATTAAGATGATTCACCTCTAGAAAGGATTTATAGCCAATTGTGGTCAATACATGATTCTCCATTTTGTGTGTATTTTATTTTGAGAACTATTAACATGACACATAAAAAGGAGACACTGTCACATCTGATGCAGATTAAGGAAATTTAACATGTTCTGGAATTTAAAAGCAAATCTACTTTAACACATCAATAACTAGATTAATCTAAAAACATAAAATAATGTTGCATCTGATAAAAACTATACAGGAGCATAATTGAGTATTTTAAGTAAGCAAATTTATGGAAACATGATACATGCACTTGGAAAAGACACAACTAAAAGAAAAAAAATAGCTCTTTATTTCAAGGAAGTTAACGCATTCATTACATTACCACTTATACGAATTTTTCTATGCTGGATGTCAGTGTTGACTTGGGCACAGCTCCAATAACTGTGTCTTTTTTCTCACCATCTTTGAAGATCATAACTGTCGGGATACTTCGAATTTCGTACCGGGTAGCAGTTGAAGGACTCTCATCGGTATTGAGTTTGTAACACTTGAGTTTTCCGGTATATTGTATTGCTAGTTCATCAATTATAGGGTGGATCATTCTGCAGGGACCACACCATGGAGCCCAGAATTCAACCAAAACGGGAGATTCAGATTCGATTACAAGTGATTGCCAATTTGCATCAGTGATATCAGGCACTGCAATAAACCGTTATAAAAATTATTCAAAAGCAATAATTCTCTTCTTGTCTGAAAAAAGTTATCATTTCGATCCATCTGAATTTGATACTACCAATCATGGACAATGCTGAAATGAAGAACATGCAAATCGCATAAAATTGCACAAACAAGCAAATAGAAAAGACCTAGTTTAACATCTATCAGTGATATAGATTGTCCAATCATCTTTGTGGGGGTTACAAATGGGAAGCCCAATCATATTTCAATATAATGTCACGTCACAATGATTTTTTTTTTTAAAGAAAACTACACAAGTATATATATGGAAAGTGTTCTCGACACCTTCTAACTGAGCACAAAACTCAAAGTGGACAATACCTCAAAAAGCAGTACACTGGACTTCAGTCAGCACAGTAAGATATGGTTAAAACTGTTTTACAACGCCAATGTCACTGTTTTGTTATTGAATTCAAAGACTATTAAGTTCATTCAATCAATGCAAGGAAAATCAAATACACAAAAGTTATGGATGATGGGCATGTCAAGAGCATGTCATTGCAAATGAATCACATCACAACAACAAAAACCAATGTTATTGAAACTTCATCAATAAACACAACATTGAAAATGGATTTCCCAAATGCAATACATCAATGTATCAATCAACTCCATGTTGAAGTTATCAAGACTGTAACTATCGATACAAATGCAAATCAAAAACAATCTTACGCCAAAAAATCCTTTCTATAAGATGAATTTCTAGTCCATCATTAGATTGGAGGCTTGCATCATGAATTTCACATTAATCCAAGATCAGTTGCTACTCTCCCAAATTGGCTTTAAAGTTAAAAGAATATATCAATCAGATGATCACAGATTAGTTATAACGGTTGAATTATATAATGAGTAAATACTCAAAATTGTCTTGTCAAAAAAAAAAAAACTCAAAATTGTCTTGACTTTTGACAATTGCTGTTGATAAACATGGAATTCATGGATAAAATGGTGAAAAAGCTTACAGAAACCTTGAATTGATAATTGTGAACAATCTTACGAACGAGAAAGTTAAAAGTAAGAGGGTACACCAAAGCCTATTTATAGTTTAGTTCGAAAATGTGATGACCAGTTTAAATTTATTTTCTTTGGACCACAAGAAAATTGTGCGAATCAAGTCCAATATTTATTTATTCATTTTTTGGTTTTCATATTACAAAAAAAGCGAAAATGAAAACTGACCATCAACAGTGGTGTCTTGAGCCTCACACACTACGCGTGAGTTGCGGCTAGTGATTGTTGGAGCAGTGGAGTGAGTGGAGAAAACGGGCCTGGGCCTGGGCTTAGGCTTGGGTCTGAGGCCCACGTATCGAGGGAACTTGGGAGAACTCCGGAGGGCAACGACGGGAGTGATGGCGGCAGAAGTGCGAGGGACGACGGCGATGATGGTGGTCATCGCGAAGTGAAACTGAAAGACAAGTTGAGTTAATTTGGACGAAGGAAGGAACAAAAACGTGTGCGGATGAGGATGATGTGGGACTATTGTTTGTTGTCGCGTTGTATTTTCATGCTGTTGTTATATCAGATGCACCAATTGTTTCACGCCATGTCACCACATATACAAAAATGTTTAATTATTGGTGACAACTTGGGTAACATAAATAAAAAGGTGAGTAAGACAACCCATGTTGAGCTGACACCAATCAAAGTTATTTGTTTATTTTCTATTATTTTTAATGTTATATAAATACATTGATTTGATTGTGCCAACTCGACATGGATAGTATTACCCATCTTTTATTGATGGGTAAACAAGAATTTCCCTTAATTAATTATTATGTAGATTCTTAAATTGTTGGTGAATTTTTAAATGGACAAAACTTACGTACAATTTTTTAGGTGTTTTTCGTATTGTTCTTAACTCAAAAAATACATTTTTTAATATAACAAACTTTGAGAAAATTATGGATTTAAGGAAATCATAGTGAATTTAATTAAGTCCCTTTAACTAATATATATATATATATATATATATATATATATATATATATATTTTATAATTAGATTCTTCGTTACACTTTCTTTAATAGATTGTTTGTCAACCATCAATGAATTTGTAGTACAATGACTTAATTACAAAAAGATATAATAGTTCCGAGCCTTACAACCTTTTAAATTTATCGATCTATTTAAAAATCATCAAATAATGTAGGAATCTATATTATACTCCCTCCGGTCTTTATTATAAGAAGAAAAACAAAAAACATCAAAACCAATACATTCATTAATTAGTGTAACTTTTTGAATATTTTTACAAATATACCCTCATAAAAAATTGTGAAGCATTAAATACACCCACTAATTTTAAAAAGACAAACATTAAATAAGGGGTATAAAAGTCTTTTAAACAATAACTACACCTTAAAAGTTGTGATATTTTCTTATAAATAGGAACAAATTTTTTTTAAAAAAATTTTCTTATATATAGAACCGGAGGGAGTAATATAAATGAACTCCCTCTCGTTCTTACTATAAAAAAAAAAAACAAAAAATCATCAAAATCAAGACAATTATTAATTGTCGTAATTTTTTAAATATTTTTATAAATTATATCCTCATAAAAATTCGTGAAGTATTGAATATATCCACTAAATCCACTAATATGGAAAAGACAAAATTAAATGAGTGCTAAAAAAATCTTTTAAAGTTGAGTCTTTTTCTTATAAATTGAAACAAAAAATTTGTTTAAAATTTTCTTATAAATAAGACCGAAGGGAGTAATTATCAATAAATGAGAGAAATGAAAAAGAGAGATGGTATATATATATATATATATATATATATATATATATAGGAAAGAGAGACATGACAGAAAAGAGAGTTTAGAGAGGAAAGAGAAAGAGAGAAATAAAGGATGAGAGGAAGATATGAGAGAGATGAGAGGAAGAATATTTATAATGCATCTCTCTTGTCTATCTACCTTCCAGAGGGAAACAAAATATGACGGCGAGAGAAAATATATGGTAGATAGTAGAGAGATCGAAAAGAGATACTCCCTCCATAACTTTTTATAAGCAAATTTGACCAATTCATATTTTTTAAGGGATGTGGTTTGTGTTATTTAATTTAAGTTAAATAACCTATTTTGCCCTCATTAATTGTGGTGTACAGTAGTATATTTTCAAGGTGTTGTTGTTAATCGTGTGTGCATTTAAAAAATTAAAATAAGGGTATTTCAGGTATATTATCATTAAATATGACAAAAAAAAGTCAATTTTGCTTATAATTAGTTACAACTGAAATGGTTGAATTTTGCTTATATTTTGTTATGGAGGGAGTATGAGCCAGACTAGAGAGAGATAGAAAAGGGAGAATGAAATGAGAGAATAGAGATAGATGAGATAGTAGAGTGAATAAAGAGTTTAGAGATGAGAGAGATCATATAGAGAGGGCAAATTCATAGAGTACGTCTCTCACCTATCTTCTCTTCATATCTTCTCTCTTTCTCTTCTCTATACCCTCACTTCTCTCTCTCAACCATATTTTGTCTCCCTTTGAGAGGGAGAAAGACGTGAGATACAAATATTACATATTTTTTTATCGCATCTCTCTCATGTCTTCCTCCCATATCTTCTCCCTCTCTAAACTCTCTTCTCCCTCTTTCCGATATTCTCTCCTTTATCCCTACAATCTCTTTCATCCTTCACTCTCTTTTGCATATCTCTGTCTCTCTCTTCTTCTCTTTATTCACTTTCTCCTCGTATTCTCTCTCTCATATCTCTCATTAATTAATATCTACATTTATAAAGATTAATATCTTTTTATATATTATATTGTAGATACTTAAACTATTTGTGAATTTTTCAATATGTCTTTAAACTAAAAAAAGTTAAATTTAGGTCCTTCAACTATTATAATTTTTTTGTAATTAGATCCTTATATTATAAGCAACCATTAAATTTAAATCTAGTCTTTTATTAAAGGAATGTGGCTAATTTTAAGCAACGAAATACGCCACTTCACACACAACTCTAACACTGGAAAAAACAATGAGCGCCGGCATATTATATGCAGTTGCCTAAGCACGACGCGATGAGTTTCTCTAAGCGCCGGCATGTTAACGAGTGTTTTTGGGTACTCTTTAATACCTTTAAATAGTAACTTTTTATTGAAATATGTGTAATCAGTGCATTAAAAATTGAAAAGTTTAACATTTTTAAAAAATAATTACTTAATTTATAATGCTTAAAGAGTGCCCCGGGGCACTCGTTAACGAGACCCTTATTTATATCATCTTGTTCTTTCATTACAATAATATTCTCGCCTTCCCTCACTTTATGACAATCACAAATCATCCATCAACTTAATTTGTTTTATGTAATCACAAATCGACTCGACTCGACTCAAAATCTCAAATAACTCAGTGTTCGTGTGTTGTGTGTCTGTTTTTACTTGAGTTTTTAATCCTTTCTTCGCGGGTTGTTTGCATGTATTGTGTACAGTACTACAACTTAATAAAATTTTGCATTTAAAAAAAAAAAAAACTTAACTCAAACAACTTCAATGGAAATTATAATTTGCGTCCTTAAGGCCTTTTGAATGATACAAGGCATCAAACTAAAACAATAATGCATACCGTCACAATAAAATGAAAGCTGGCAAAATGCATACTGTCACAAATATGTCAAAGAAATCACCTGGGTTTGAAGATTTAAAACATCTAGAGTATATTTTTAAACTGAAAAAGTCACTATATGGTCTGAAACAAGCTCCCAGAGCTTGGTATTATAGATTTAGTAACTTCAGTTTAGAAAATAATTTCAAAAGAGGACAAGTTGACACTACTCTCTTCGGAAAGACTCTGAAGAATGATATCTTAATTGTTCAGATATATGTTGATGATATCACTCTTTGCAAGGAATTTTTTAAGATGATGCAGGCAAGATTTGAAATGAATATGATGGGATAATGGAAGTTCTTTCTTGGTATTAAATTAATCATACAAAGATGGAGTCTATGTTCATCAATCCAAATACACAAAGGGGCTTCTAAAGAAGTTCAAGTTGTAGGATTGTAAACTAATGGCTACACCAATGCATCCTACCTGCAATCTCAGCAAAGATGATACAAACAACAAGGTAGAACCGAAGCTCTACATAGGTACGATGGGTTCTCTGCTTTACCTAACAACTTTCAGACCTAATATTTTATTCAGTGTATGCTTGTGTGCAAGATTCCAATCAGATCCTAGAGAATCTCATTTAACTGCTGATGACAGGTCATCTTACGTTATTCTTAGCATGTTTTTCAGTCATTTAGCAGTAGGTTTTACATCCAAAATAGAGGAGTATTAGAGCAATTGCTTATGATTTCGGGACATTTGTAATGTTTTCTATATTTGAGTCTGTAACTCTATTCATCCCAAAACATAGCAATTTTAGGGTGTTTTGATGTAATTAACGAAGAAATCATGCAAATCGGCAAAGCAAGACATCTGAAGATTTGTAAGCACTTTGGGAAGATCAAAGATGAAGATTCAAGAGGCCTCAGAAGACATTACATAGGGATAAATTTTGTTCCCAAGTTCCAAGACATCTTATATGAAAGAAAACACCCAAAAAGACGAAAAATTTGGTCCAAGAATTATGTTGCTGCTGAAGAAATAAATAGAGGACGCTGCTATTGAAGAAATTTATTCAAAAACAGAAGTCATTATAGAGAGAGTCTTAGGTGTTGAGTCTGTTAGTTGTGAGTTGTATGCTCTGTTTTTCTGTACACCACTCAATTGTTTAGAGTTGGTTTAGTTTATTGAGTTGTAATCACTTGAAGCTTTTAAGCAAGAGTGACTGATTATGTTTTGAAGAGTGTCTTCATCTTTGATTTGTTAGAGTCTGATAATCACTGGGGCAGTGATTGACTGAGGGAAGTAAGAGGGGTCTTATATCTAGGAGTTCCTAGGTAGAAATACCACGGGTAGTGATTAAGTGAGAAGGCTGTGAAACAGGGGCTGTTGTCATAGGACTTCGAATTGATACTATTATAGTGGATTTCCTTCCTGGCTTGGTAGCCTCCAAACGTAGGTGTGTTTGTCACCGAACTGGGTTAACAAATCAATTGTGCCTTTTTAATTTCTGTCTGTTACATTCTGTCTGTTTTATTTTGCTTCTAAACTGTTGTTTTGCATACTCTGTTTTACGGTTCAGAACCAGTTCTGCCAGGAATTTCAATTGGCATCAGAGCAGGCACCCTGCCTGTTTTAAGGTGAGCTCCAGGGAAGGTTTTTTTTCTGGCATTATGGACAAGGAAGGAGGATTTGTGAACAGACCACCTCTGTTGGATGGTTCCAACTATGAGTATTGGAAATCTCGTATGAGTGCTTTCCTTAAATCAATAGATCAAATGTATCGTTTTATTTCGATATGAACTCTTAGTGTTCATGTTGATGGTCATTCACTCAAGTTTTCATATGAATTTTAAATTTAATGTTTGAAACTTCATATACAAACAGGCCAAAAGAACAAAAATGACGTGAAAAAAAAAAGATAAATGATGAAATCGTTATATTTTTTATGGAGAAGAAATCATTATCTGAAATTAAGTTAAGGGACATAATAATAATGTTATCATAATAAAATATTCTATGTTTTTTTCTTAATTTCATCCTGGTTTTGGTTCTTGTCCTCAAGACTTTTGTTTTCTTTCCTTTTTATCTTTTAATATATTCTTACTTTAAAAAAAAATACACGATAACATTAATCAACATTAGTATCCCAATTTCTTCATTAGCATCTACCAAATACATTCCTTAATAGCATATCAAAATCCTTAGTCAAGTCCCCCTTAATAGCAACAATAGTCCTTCTTATCTTCTAAAAAAAATAGTCCATCTTATCTTATGCATACTACGAGCTAATTCTTGCGCCACTATAATATTCTCAAAACGTTACAGTCAGCACATAGTGGAGTAATTATTTGTTTTTAGTTGTTGTTAAATATGGATTAACTATATTTAAGTCAGAATAATAAATATATGAGGAAATAGTAATGCATTTTTTGATCATGATAATGGGTATTTTTCAGGCATTTCTTTGGAATTATTATTTCTAAACAGAAAGGAAAAATATTTGGAAAACATTAATGATTTCCATATTAGTTGGTTAATTCTAAATAGAATTGAAAAGTATTTTTCAGATTTATTGGTTAATTCTTGGATTCTTTCTTTTCGAGAAAGGTTAATCAGAATAAAGAAAATGGGAAGAAATCGTAAGAGATTAAAGATTTAAGATAGTGTCATCTTTTTGTCAAAAAATAGAAAATAATTTTCGGTGTCAATCAATCAAATTAATTTAATTTTAAGTTTTTTAAAGGGTAATTTAATTTTTATTTGATACCACACGTTTTAAATTCATTAGAATCGGATTAAAGTAAGTCCAAAGATTTGATATAAAATGACAGACTTTAACCCAAAAGTCACGGTTCGAGTCCTAGAGCCTTAAATGTTTGTTATAAATTAAAAAAATGATTTTTATTTTATATTTATACTAAAAAAGATTTATATGAAAACTTACTTAGAAATAGTAGAAGTTATTTAAACTCATTTGTTCTAAATTCAATGAGTAATTTTTACTAACTTAAATATTCATTGTTAAAGAATTTAGGATTTACTCTCTTGAAGGTAACTTACCTAACAAGTTAGTCTTTGAGTTCATGAGATCTAATTGCCCTGCTCTGGGTTGGTGCAAGTTGATTTGGAACACATATGTTCTTCCTACTATATCCTTCATCTTTTTGGAAATTTTCCCACAATAACCTTCCAGCCGATGATGAGTTAAAGAAGAGGGGTTGTAACATTGTTTCAGTTTGTTGTTTATGTTGGAAGCACAAGGTGTGCCAACAAGGCCCTAAAAAATAATACAAACAGTTCAGATGTAACCCAAGCAAAATAAAAAATTAGCCGATGCCCAGACAAACAAAACAGATGTACCATTATTATGAGTGTGTCTAATATGAACCTTTAAAAAATGGTCTAAAGAATAAACGCTATCATTTTCAGTAATCATTCAAACATTGATTCACCATTATGTGTATGTTTACCCAAAACAATTTATTTGTTTACTTGGCATACAGATTTGAGTAATTAAATTTTTTTATATTTTAATTAATCCGTTTTTTTAATAATATTACGCACTTAAATGCCACTAAGGTGATAAATCTTACGGATTAAATAATTGCAGGTTTTTGTTATTAGTTAATTTTTTTGCTATTGGTCTCTTCGTTGTTTGTCTCTGGTTTGAGTATTTTTTGTTGCCATATTTTATAGAAGGCAAAATTACATTAGAAGTCTTTTATCTTATTTATTTGCAACACTTTAGTCCTATTTTTTTAATTATCTACACCTGTATTGTCCCGTAGCAAGTGAAATTGAATTAATTGAAATAAAGTCCTTTGGCTTTACCATAATGTGCCAATGCATGATGAAGCTTGTTGTGACATTACAGTGTGGACCTTGCAGCCCTAAAAATTCGTCATTTACAGTTTGATTGGGGTGCGAAGAGGGAGGATTCTGATTGCATGGAGTGGAGATAATTGGATTTATTGAGAATATGAGGGTTTTGATTTTTGTGTTTAGAAGAAGATTTGAGGTAAATATAACATAGATTTATGATATTTGAAGATATATTTGTGTAGAATTTTTTTTGATTCAAGGAAGATGATGAAGATTCAAATGAAGAAGATGAAGAAAGATATTTTAAAAATATAGATTTCTGGATTTTTTTTTATTTTTAATAAAAATATATTTTAAAAAATAAAATTATGTATTTTTTAATATAAAATGAGAAAAAAGATTTATATGTTGTTTTATGAAAGATAAAGGACTTAAACGGGAAAAAATAAAGATAGAGGACCAAAATGTTATAAATAAATAAGATAAATGACTCTTAATATGATTTTACATTTATAAAATGAAAAATCAATTTGGTTTCTAAACTAACTCTATCATTAATTTAGTCCATAAACTATATAAATTAATTAAGAGGTTCATGCATTATTCGTTCATCTAACTATTCAGTTCATTTGTTAACGAAATTTGTTGGCTAAATTAATATATTTTTTATGGTTTAGGATTTTTTTTTTAGTTGACATTAGTAGTTTAGAGAACAAAATGGTGAGATAGTGATAGTTTATTTCAATTTTTTAAAAGGTCATGGTAACTTGTGTTCTAAGGACACAAATTAAGGAACTATATAAAAGGAACTACGAAATAAATCTTGTTTTAAAAATATAAATTATTAATCTTTTATAATATTGAATATACAAATTTCAAAAAAATACTTCTATATTTAGCTTTTTAACTTGTGCCTTAAGGACACGAGTTAGTATTTTCTTTTGTTTAAATACATATTAAAAAATTATTATATCAGGTTTGAATTTTTTTATGGGCAACTGGTTTTTAAAGGTCGGTTTGCACTTTGCACAGTCCACATTTTTCATTCACCTCGGTCAAAAGAAAAAAAGAGTGAGGTAATAATTTACAATTTTAAACGCAGACCATAATAGTTTGTGCGAATTAATACCATAATTAGTTGGTAAATTATTTGGTTTTTTTTTTTACAAAAAACTCTTTGGTACTTTTAAAGTTTGGTTGGTTATCAATTTCCAAAGTAAAATTTGTTTAACATTTAAATTTATTTTAATTCCCTAAAAAAATATTTTAATTTTAATATAAATTAATATAAAAATAGGACATGATAATGAATCTGTTTTGGACTGGGCTAAAGCTCAATTTGTCTCCACTCGGGTCCGATCCGAGTCCATTAAGCAGACGATACTATACAATGGACACGCCCTAAAACTCACAATCATTGTACGAGTCGAGGGTGACTCACGAGGTCCGGGAGTTACCCACGCCCATGCAGGCCAAGGATAACTCACCCAAGGCCGACAGTTACCCACGTCCGTACGTTCATGCACGATTGTCAAGATATAGTTTGCTAGTCAAGCCCTACCTAACTCCTATTTATACCCGGACTTTATCCTTGTGTCAGGTATGACACTTCTTACCCTAAATTATAAATGCACCTCTTGAACCCCCCCCCCCCATTGACTTGGGCGTCGGAGCACATGCAGGTACACAACCCACATTTATCTCACTGGGGGCTGGCAAACAACTTCAACGGAGTCTTCACCTCACCTCACCTCAACTGAACCAAGCAGACGATGGATAGTCTGGTGGCTCAACCCCATCATTTTCGATCCAATCAGATCATAATCATTAGATGAAAGTTACATACCCAACTAAACTCCATAGGTACCGTTGTGTTCACATTACCTGTAATTAGAAATTATCTTTTTTCCCTTAATTAGTGGTACATCAGAGCTTTTAAATACGAGCAATAATCAATTCCCCAAAAACGTTATTCCACAACAAAATGCCGTTACATCCACGAAAAACGATACGAAACAAATTTACTATCTCATTTAGTTTTTTATTAATTATTTCCTCTCTTCAAAAAACATTAGAACCCAAATTTATAAGTGGTTAATTTAATTTCTAGATTAATAAACAAATTCATTACAAAATTATGAAAAGAATTACATTTATGAAAATATGAAGAAATAGTAAGAAATTAAGTTATCCTACATTATTGTATGATAATTTAAGTTATTTTAATAAAATTTGTGCAATATGCGTAGACAAAAAAGCGTAAAGAAAAGTAAATAAAATTTGTGCAATATTGTGAGTAATTCGCAACCGTTGCAATCCATATCACATCATTGGTGACATCCGAAATTACGACATCCTTAACGCGACTGCGGTTAGTGGTTAGTTTAATGAGTTAATTCAAATTATCTTTGGGTATTTCCTTAATTTTAATTTCCTTAATTGCCTTAATTAATGGCACATAACAGCTTTTAAATACGACCCTTCCTCAACTCTTCCAACCTGTAATTTTCATCCCTTTCTCTTCTGTGCCTTTTACCTTTGTTTCAGTCTTTCTTACGATGGCTCAGTCTTATTCTTTGGTCCATTTCGCTTTTTTCTCAATGCTTCTCGCACAGTTTATGGCTTACAGTCCCATTGACTCAAATTGGTACGATGCCCATGCAACCTTCTACGGTGACATGCAAGGTGGTGAAACCATGCGTAAGTGTCAAACTAAACTCCCACTTTTCTCTTTTTAAATAAAACTATCATCGTTCTCATCTAGGTCAAGATTTTGTTCTTCTTTTTATGATTATTTATTTGGTACAATTTTTATGATCATTCTCATCAAGGTCGAGATGAAATGATTCATATATATTTTGATATGTATTTTGAATTTATTAATTGATTATACATAGATACTTTAGATCGATTTTGTTCGTGAGTATTAAAATAAATAAAATGGAATACGAATCCCCCTAAAAAAATAATACGAATCATTTATTTTTATGAAATAGTCAAGATCGGCTTGATGACTTGTTTATTACCGTTTTTCGTGAGATATCAATTCACTATCACATGTTTTTTTTAAGGAATACATTATTACATGTTGAATCGTTGATTCCTAGAGAAATTTTTTCATTCTATTGTTTAGTTACTACTACTATTTAATAAGTACATTAATTTTTTTTGAATATATTGAATATTTATTTATTTTATATTTATATATGTAGAGGGGGCTTGTGGCTATGGTGATCTCTTCCAACAAGGATATGGACTTGAAACCACAGCACTAAGCACAGCTTTATTCAACGAAGGCTATACTTGTGGGGCATGTTTTGAGGTCAAGTGTGTCAACGATCCCCAATGGTGCAAAACAGATGTGAAGTCAATCACAGTGACCGCAACAAATTTTTGTCCCCCAAATTACTCCAAACCTGATGGAAATTGGTGTAATCCTCCACAAAAACATTTTGACTTGAGCATGAAAATGTTCACTACTATTGCCATTTACCAAGCAGGAATTGTTTCTGTTCAATATCGCCGTGTTCCATGCATAAAATATGGGGGCGTTAGATTTGAGCTAAGAGGAAATCCGTACTTTTTGATGGTTTTGGTGTATAATGTTGCTAATGCAGGTGATGTTTTGAGTGTGAGCATCAAAGGGTCTAGTACTTATTGGACTTCCATGGCACACAATTGGGGACAATTTTGGGATACTGGATTGAATTTGGTTGGTCAAGACTTATCATTTTTGGTTACTACAAGCGATGGAAAAGCTTTAGAGTTTAACTCAGTTGTTCCTTCTAATTGGCAATTTGGACAAACGTATGAAGGTTCTTTAAATTTTTAGATGCGTTGAATTTAGTTTAAGATTTAGAAATAGTCATATATACTCACTATGATGAGTATCATGTAATTGTGTTTTCGCACCAAGTCTGATACGTTGTTTCATTTTAGTTTTCAAAATAGTTTTTTGGAAAAACTTTTTCCTTTAATAATTCGTCTAAAAAAAAGAATACCAAATTCCTATTTGATATTTGATTTCAACGATTCTTATTCTCCATATATTTTTTTTGTTACAAAACTAATCAAAACAACAAAAAGAAAAGGAGGAATACAGGAAAAAAAACAAGAACTAATCCCTAGAGAAAAAAGTTCCTGCTGCGTCGATCTTGAGAAGACTCACAATATCATCCGGAAGAGAAGGATGGATGAGGAGGTCCACATTCGATAAAGCTCCAAGATTGGCCAGAAAATCCACACATTGGGTTCCTTCCCGAAGGGTGTGACAAATAGTGATATTACATTGCTCGATAAAATCTTTTATGTTTTGAATCAAAACAACATGAACATGGTATTTCTTGGGAGGGCCTTTTATGAGATTAATACCAAGTAAAGAATCAGAGTAGAATACAAGCTCATCAATGTTCATCGATTTGGCTAACAAGAGGCCCTGGAAAATGGCAAGTAATTCAGCTTGGAGAATATCTGGTGAATTATGAATATAACCTGAAAATCCTGAAAGGTAAAAACCAGCATAATTTCTTAACACACCACCGAAGCCAGCTCTAATAGGAGAACCAAGGCAGCTACCATCAACATTAAGGATGACACTAGAGAAGTTATTATTGTTCCACTTAATGAATCTACTTTCCAATGTGCCATTAGAGGTTGGTTTGAAGCAAGCTTTGAAGCTCTCAACCATGCTCTGAATGTTGAAAGAAAGATGATGTATGGACCAAGTTTCATTACTAAAGCACATGTTGTTTCGGTGACGCTAAGCCCACCAAAGAGCAGCCGCAAATAGAAAACAATGAGGACCTATAAAACCATCTTTAAGCCAATCATGGTCAATAATGTTAGAGAAGAAATCTGAGTCATTGAAACATGAATGATGACAAATGTTTATTGAGTAATGGCAATCACGCACACAATGCAGGAAAGTCTCAACATGAAGATTGCACCTAGAACAAGTAGCAGTCAGAGCAATGTTTCTATGATTAAGTAAGGAAAGGGTGGGCACAGAATTGTGACAAGCCAACCAAACTAAAAATTTGATTTTTTTTCTGGGAGCTTTAATTTCCAAATCCAAGACCAAGAGAGGTTAGAATTAGGAAGAGTTACCGATTGAATGCGGGAAAGCAACCAAATGTACCCACTTTTAGTAGTGTAGGTACCATTTTTGTTGCTTGTCCAAATGAAATCATCTTCAACGGAAGCATTGAATTTGAGGTGAGTGTTATTGATGTTTTCAGACACTATGGGAGGAAGTTGAGTGTAAAGAACCTGGGTGTGAGGGTTAGTGAAGGAGATGACGTCTTTAACCGTTAACTGAAGGTCATGAATGTCAATATAGGGCACTAGGGTCGCCAAGTAACCAAAGGAGCTCCAAGGGAAAGACCAAAATGAAGAATTACCTGATCCTGCGCGCCAAGAGAAGCCATCTTGTAAGATATTTTTAGCTTTGATGATGGAGGACAAGGTGGCTGAGGTGCTATGATGGGTAGTGGCATGGAGGATGCACGGACCAGCAACATATCTGTCAGAGAGGAGATCGACCCAAAGTTTATTTGAAGATTGTATCAAATCCCAAAAAAGCTTACCAAGAAGACTAATATTAGCTTCCCTAGCTGGTCTGATACCAAGTCCTCCTAGGTGCTTAGGACGAGCAATTTTGTTCCAACCAACCAGATGAATGCCTTTGTTATTAGAGTCTCTCCAAATGAAATTTCTAGTTGTTTGGTCAATGGCTTCACAAATATTTTGAGGGAGCCAAGTTATCTGCATATTATAAGATGGAATAGCTAAAAGAACAAATGAAGCTAGAGTCAACCTACTAGGCTTATTAAGAAATTTGTTTTTCCAAGAACTAAGTCTAGTTTGCATTTTTAATATGATAAACAAGAAATCACTTTGCTTAGCCCTTCTTTTGAGAATAGGAAATCCCAAATATTTGTCAAGAGAGGTTGTGCTCCTAATACCCAAGATAGAATTGAGCCTATTGATCTTAGCTTGAGGAGTACCTGCTGAGTAATAAGCTCTAGACTTTGACAAATTAATTTTCAAATCTGATGCGTAACTGAAGCGATCAAACAAATCAGCAATGAATCTAAGTTGAGAATTTTTTGCCTTAGTGAAGAGGAGGACGTCATCAGCAAAGAGAAGGTGAGATATCCAAGGCCCATTATTAGAAATGTGAATTGGTTCCCAAGCTACTTGTT
The DNA here is from genome assembly GCA_018208015.1 of Medicago ruthenica. Classification (NCBI taxonomy): domain Eukaryota; kingdom Viridiplantae; phylum Streptophyta; class Magnoliopsida; order Fabales; family Fabaceae; genus Medicago; species Medicago ruthenica. The sequence continues at coordinate 41,349,360 of CM031378.1, forward strand.
GGACAACATTGTTGATGGAAATAGATAGCTTTTCCACACAGATGATGAAAAGGTGAGGCGAGGGCGAATCTCCTTGTCTGAGGTCGTGGGAAGGCTTGAAAGGAGGCATCTTGTTCCCATTCCAAAGAATAGAGAGAGTGGAAGAGGTGACACAATGCATGATAAGCTTAGTTGTAATATCTGGAAAGCCAAAATCTTGAAGACAGGATTAAAGGAAGGTTCAGCTAACATTATCTAATGCTTTCTCAAGGTCAAGCTTGAACGCCACCTGCCCCTTTTTCTTCTTTGATCTTCTCATATGGTGAATGATTTCCGAAACAACATCATTATATGAAGTACCTCTACCTGGCAGAAAACTGCTTTTGTAGGGGCTAATAATAGTATCCAGGATAGGTCTAAGGCGAAGGACATGGACTTTTGTAATGATCTTGTAGACGATGTTGCAAAGGCTAATAGGTCTGAAGTTTTTGAAGGTGTTAGGAGGTTCAACCTTAGGGATAAGGGCGATTAGAATGTCAGAGAGAGTAGGGTCAAAATAACCTGTTTGGAAGGCTGTTTGACCAATTGGAAAATGTCTTCACCCAATATATGCCAGTACTGCTTAAAGAAAATGCATTGGAAACCATCTAGGCCAGGAGCTTTGTAAGGTTTCATGGAGTTCAGAGCTGTAGTTCCCTCTGCCTTAGTGATTGGGTTGGTTAAAGAAGTTTTGTCATTAGCATTAATGGTTGGGTGGGTACCTTCTAGGGTAAGGTTGTTGTTGTTATGCTGGTTGCTGCAAAAAAGATTTTTGAAGAATCGTTGAGCTTCTTCTTGGAGAGTTAAGCTATCAGTAGACCATATACCATTAGGAAGCTGAAGCCTATCAATTTGTTTCTTTTTCTTCTGATGATGGTTTGGGCATGAAAGAAAGAGTTGTTCTTGTCCCCAAATTTAACCCATTGCTCCCTAGATTTTTGTTACCAATGCATTTCTTCTTGGAATAGGATGTGGTTATATTCCCTTTGAAGATCTTTTTCCAGAAGGGCATGGTGAAGGGAATCAACACGGTCCAAGTAATGTTGAACGCCTTTAAGCCTTTTCTCAACTTGAAGCTTTCTCTTAAAAATGTTGCCGAAAACCTCATGATTTAAAATGATAGAACTCTCCCTGATATTGTTTAAGGTTGTAGTAGGGTTATGGTTGGATGAGTGCCAAGTTGTAGTTACAAGATCAGAATAAGCCTCGTGATCAATCCAAGCCGCCTCAAAACGAAAAGGACAGGGCCCTCTGGCTAAGGGAAGACCACCAAAGCGGAGAAGGATAGGATTATGGTCAGAGTGGTGTCTGTATAAATTCTCAACGAAAGCCTCGGGGAAAGCAAGACATCAATCCATATTAGAAATGGCTCTGTCAAGCTTTTTAGAGAGGATATGACGACCATTGTTGTTACAGTACCAAGTGTAATGACCACCGGTGGTTGTAAGGTCATGCAAATTACAATTATCCAGGAAGTTTGCAAAGATCGTGGCTCCAGAGTGATTGAAAATACCTCCACATTGATCAATAGGAAGGAAAGTTTCGTTAAAGTCACCAATGAGCATCCAAGGACCGACAATGGTATTATTGAGATTAGTGAGGTAGTTTCAAAGGTTGTTGCGCAAGGATGAGTTAGGGCTAGCATAGATACAAGTGCAAGTTGAGGAAGCATCTCCAAAGTTAACTTTAAAGGTAATGGAGTATTCTCCATATGAAGTACGTTTAATTTTTTGCTATTTTTTTTATCTATTGTTACATTATCTTAATCAAAAGAATTTATTATTACATTATATATGTAAGAGGTGAAGGTGAGAAAAACACAAGAAGGGGGTTTGAATTGTGTTGGCTTTTTCCTTATTTCCTTTTTCTATGTGTTTATAGGCTGATCAGAATCTATGGTATGCAGATTCTAATAAAGAGTCTGATTCCAGCGGATATAGTATAAAACACAAATATAAAGAGATGGCAAGAGAGAGAGAAAGCAGACACAAGACAATTTTATATTGGTTCCTCCTACAACCCAAGAGTAGTCCAGTCCCCTTGCACTTCCAAGGGATTTCTCTATAATCATTCTTGATTACAATTGCTCAAGGACAACTCCAAGAGACTTTCTTATGCTCAAGTACACCTACTCAAGACTTCCTGCTCTAGGAATCTTCCTAAAGACTTCCTTGCTTAAGCACACAACTTAAGACTTCCTGCTCTAGGACACTTTATTTACCCTGATTTTTGGTAAACAACCGCTGGTTATGGATTTATTGCTTGCGAGATCAACCAGTAATCTCAGGCCATTGTGTGTCCAGTTCGTTTAGAAATTTCTGCATGTTCTTGGAATTCTTTATATGTTTCTAATGTACGAAAGTATGAAAATAAAGGATAATCTTCAAGTTCTGTTGCTTGAACTTGTCGAATGAGAGTTTGCAGAATAAAGATAAATTGCAAGAATTAACTTAAAGTAAAGTAAATTGCATTGATTCAAAATAAAGGTTGTTCACAAGGATCATACATGATTCGTGACTCTTTTCTCGCTGTAACATGGATACTTCGAGTTTGTAGAATTTTATGTATTTGATTTGTGACCCCTTTTCCCATGGAAAACTCTTATTTATAGTTAAGAAAATAACTGTACAATCCTATCCAAAATATAACTGCTACTAACGTCTAATAACAGGAAAGAATACCCTGTTTGAAATTCGAATCTCATTCATTCGACAGTCACGATCTCCGCGGTTTGCAAACAAATCTCTTTAGAAATTTAACTGACCTTCGAGTTGTCGAGACGTCCTTCGACCAGCTTTCTTCATTCAATCTTTGATCTTGTCGAATAAACGTGCAATCTTAGAAAACTTCTGATGTCGAAGACCTCACCTTTCTTCCACGTGATCAGTCAAAACTTGATGACTGCATTTAAAACCCTTTGTCGAAAATACAGGCTAACAAATTGCCCCCCAAAAATGTTGGTTTCGACGAAAGAGAACTATAGAAGAAAACTGACATTTTTGAAAGACAACCCCTCGTCTTAGCAACAAAGTACAGGTTAATCTTTTTGTGTCTTGTTACACAAAAACTTCGTGTCTTTTGCAGCCTTGCCTCTCCCTACCGAACCATCAGAAGATGATGAAACCAAGAAAGAGGTGTCTAAAAAGAAGACCAAACCTTCTAAGTCGAAAACCACCGAGGTATAATTTTCTTTCTTTTGATGACCATATTTTCGTCTCGACAGCTCCTGAAAACTGATGTATCTTTTCAGAGCTGGAAGCGTGCCAGCAATTCTTGCAATGCAACTCCCTCCAAAAAAAACCCAGAAAACTCATTGAGCTATCGAGCGACGACTCAGAGGTAGGCAAAATCTTCCATTCCTTTTAGTTTTTTACAAACATCCACATTCTATAGATGTTGGGTTCAATTAATCTCCTATTCTCTTTTCCTTTCAGGATGATGCACCTTCTCCAACCGCCAAAATTACTGAAACTCTGGCGCCCAACAATATTGAAGTTCATCCCCAACAAGGGAAGCTAGAGACTTCGGATGCTCAAGCCAAAACCTCAAAAAAGAAACTTCCTAAGAAGAAGAAGATTCCAAGCAAAGGCTCCCGTATTGGAAAGACCAGCAAGCAGGTCAACTTAGAACCTCAATTATTTGTGGTTCAAAAACTGTTAGTTAATTCACCTAATATATGCTGTTAATTACAGGTGATGGAGACTGGTAATGTCGAGGTCGAGAGGCAACCGACCCCCACTTCGCCACATGATCCTCCTGTTTCCAAAATAGCTGAAGAGACAAACGAAGATCCAGTGGATGGCCAAGACAGTGTTGGAGGACCTGCTGCTGATTGGTTCAAAAATGTGTTTGTCGCCAATCCTCCTGAACTTAACCAAACTGAAGCCAGTGCTGGACAAGACGAAGACCAGCCGAAGAACGACTGCCTTGATGATGTTGTAGGCGACGAGCCTTCTGATCCCACTGCCGGAGATACCACCCTATCTGACTTGCCCCCAAGCCCAAATTCTGGCGAGACAGCTGGAGGGGAAAAAGACGTGTACTGTCAGTGAGTACAATATCTCTATAAACTAGGGTTTCTGTGCTGTGTTTAGGTCATGCCTTGGGAATGATCCCAAGGTTACTATTTGTAGCCTCTTTTGGGCCTACCCGGTCATGGTTTGGGCCCAAATCGTAAAGGGCCAAAACCAGGACTAGGGCGCCCTCGCAAGCTGCTGAGGGCGCCCTCAGAGGGTGCCTTTAGGGAAGGTCACCTAGGGTTCTTTGTGATTGTAAAGTGGGCCCTGCGCCCTCCTGAAGGACGTCCAGGGCGTCCAGTCTTATTCTAGGGGTCCATGCCCTTATCTTTAGGATCTCAAGCTCTGGATGGTGAGATCTACGGTTCACAGCCCAACAAGCACGAGTCTTGGGACAAGGCGAAGTAATTAAACTGTTAACTGGGGGATTTGCCTGTACCTTTTGCCCAGCAAGTGGGGCTTACTGATGACGAAGCTTTATGAAAAAATTTTATGAGTACTAGCCCAACATGGATGCAGGTCCGATCGTGGGTGCTCGCCCACGAAGGGTGCTAGCCGAACATGGATGTTTAAGCATGCATGGGTACTAGCCTAACACGGATACTAGCCCAACATGGGTACTAGCCCAATACGGGAACTAGCCCAACATGGGTACTAACTCCATGTTTTTGTTTTGAGTACCTTAATGGGCACTAGCCCTCCGAGAGTATTTATATTAGCCCAACAAGCACGAGTCTTGGTACAAGGCGAAGTGATTAAATTGCGTGTAGACACGACTCCTTTAAGTAGGTTAGCTCGCCTCGCCCGTTAAACTACGTATTGAGGACGCCTTTTAATGAGATCCGACGGCTGACGTGAGGCGACCGTTCGCTTTCGCTGACGTGTTCGAATCACAATGGTTCTCGAAAATCGTGCCAACTTAAGTGACGTCATCTGCGCGTTTTCCCAGGCTTTGTACTTTGAACTGTACTCGGATCTACTTACCCTGTCTCCTGTTCAGTCTTTGCCTTTTCACTTTCTTTCTCTTTTTTCATTCTAAAATCGTATATCCTTCACCAGCCGTAAACAGTTCCCAGAATCAACGCGCTCTCCAAAATCAAATTAGTCCTTTTCTTCGTGCTGCTTTTCTTCATTCAAAACAGGTAATCCCTTTTTTCGAATTCATCCTCTGAACGTTAGCGCTTCGTTTCTGTAGTTCAAATTAGGATATGGTAGTTATCAGGGAGTGTGACGGGGAGGGCAACGTAATATCTCCTGCTAATTCGGAGGAGAGGGATGTGTTATTGAGAGAGGCGGTTAGACTTGCGAAACGATCGGATGGAACCACCGATTGGGTTGCTTTCGAAAATGCCTATTATGGCCATTCCGTTTTAGGAGAATTTTCGAGCAACTCGAGTGAAAGTGAGGGGAAAGATGATAGCAGGAATTCATCTGATTGTATTATTCTTTCTGTTCGTCCAGGTCCCTCCCACACGAGAGAGCTTCCCTGTATGGCATCTGCTAGTAGTTCGGGACAAGGGGATTTTGCTAACGAAATGATGCGCTCGGAGTCCATGTATATGGATCCTCAGCGAGTGGCGCTGTTCCGAGGCAGAATTAGTGTTTCTTCGACGGGACACGAAAAGGACGTGATCCTTGAGCCCTGCTGCCCTGGTGAGAAGGTCTACTTACGGATGCCAAGGAGTACGGCGCACGAGTTCTTCTACATGTACACGGCGGTCTTTGAGGATTTGCGCGTGAAATATCCCTTCACGCCCTTCGAAGTAAGCGTTCTGAGGTGGTTAAACGTGGCGCCCTCGTAGCTTCAGCCCAACAGTTGGGCGTTCATCCGGGCCTTCGAGATTGCGTGCGAGGGTTTAGGCTTTGAACCCTCTGCTGGTTGCTTCTTTAGTTTTTATGGTACTAAGGGAGTAGATAAGTCGTCCTGGGTGTCCGTTGGCGCCCATCCTGGGAAACGGTTGTTTCCGCCCTATGCGTCTCATTACAAGAACTGGAGACGAACCTTCCTTAGGGTGAGGGGAAGGGAGGATTGTGAGGACGCCGTCGTGCGTGTACAGAATGAATTAAAATTCCCTATCTGTTGGATGAGTTCTCCAGCTTCTATTACCGGGTTTGCCTACGAACATTTGAGTGGGTACGAAAAAGATGTCGTCTCCTTCTTGGACAAGATGCTGCCCATGGATATCCGGGAGCTGCTGGATAGGGAGGGAAATGTTGATAGCTTAGGGATTTATTTGCGTGAGTTGATTTCGTAACCCTACTTGTCTAACTTTCTCGCCTTTTCCTTTATTAACTTGTGTGTTGGCTTTGGTTTTTGACTTGCAGAATCAATGGCGCCTTTAACAGTTGCAGAGAGGAAGAAGTATTTGGCCGAGATGAAGGTCAAGAGGTCGGGCGGGGTGGCTGACACCAGCGATCCTTCTGGGCTTATCCTCCGTAAGTCTAAAAAGAAAGCTGAGGTTGTTCTTGACGTTCAGCCTGAGTGCGATGTTGAAGTGGGCCAGGAGAAGAGTCGAGAGGGGAAGAAGAGGAAAGCGCCAGATGGGGAAGAGGGGGCGCTGAAAGAAAGGAGGTCCAAGAGGGCGCATTCTCGTCCCGCTGCTGAATTCGCTGGTCCCAGCCGGGAGGTGCAGTCCTTTTGGGACAAGGATTTTGATTATGAAGCTTACGTGAAAGAGAAGATGGTTTGCAATCCCGATGATGTGAAAGCTGGGACGCAGAACCCCGTTCCTTTCACGACGAGGGATATCGGTGTGAACTATCTGCGGTCTATTATGCTTTTGATGGCCATGGACTGCAAATACGCAGAATCGGTCCGTAATGGAGAAAATTTGCTGGACAAGGTGAAGTCGCTGGAGAAGGAATTACAAGAAGTCCAGGAGAGCAAGGAGAAGGAGGTCAGCGAGACTATAGAGGCGATGAGGTCTGAGTGTGATGAACGCATCAGTGATTTGAAGATTGGTCATGACGCCAACCTAGCTGGGAAGGATACGGTGATCATGCGTTTGAGGGATGAGGTTGCCTCAGGAGTTGAGAGGGAAGTGGCGTTGAAGGCTGAGGTCTCGGAAGCCAAAGGAGAACTGGCGCTGTCCTTCGAGACTGGATTTGACCGTGCAAAGGAGAAGGCCGCTTTTCTTCATCCGGACGCTGACCTTTCGTCTATGGACTCTTTCAAGATAGTTGTAGATGGCGCCCTTGTGGACGAACAATAGTCTTTGTTGTAATTTTAATTTTCTTTGATCTTGAGCTTTTTGAATTCGTAATGATGCATTATTTGTATTACGTTGCTTTGACTTTCTCCTATTTAATGACGTTGACGATAATGTTTCTTGGGCGGTAACTATTACTCGTTTGCGTTGATGATAATGTTTCTTGGGCGGTAACTATTACTCGTTTGCGTTGATGATAATGTTTCTTGGGCGGTAACTATTACTTGTTTATTTTCGCGACTTACTAAAGATTGTCAAACCGTTTAATTTTTCGGCGTTGTTGCTTTATTGGGGCCTCTACCGACGCTCTCGTTTTCGGCTCACGACGTCTTAGAGCCCTTTCTTTTAGGGTTAAGGAATTAGGTGGCGATCTCATTTTCGACTCGCGACGTCTTAGAGCCCTCTTTGGGGTTAAGGAATTAGGCGGCGATCTCTTTTTCGGCTCGCGACGTCTTAGAGCCCTCTTTGGGGTTAAGGAATTAGGCGGCGATCTCTTTTTCGGCTCGCGACGTCTTAGAGCCCTCTTTGGGGTTAAGGAATTAGGCGGCGATCTTATTTTAAGCTCACGACGTCTTAGAGCCCTGTCTCTTAGAGTTAAGGAATTAGGTGGCAACCCCTTTGGGGTTAACGGATCGTATGACGCGCCTTTTGCGAGTTGATGCTGTCTATTTCGTTCCGGCGATGTCTATGATACTGGAGTCAAAGCAGAGATAAGAGTAAACGGAAATTGGTGCCTCATTAAAAACCCCAGCTTTCGCGGGGAAAAGAGTGCTCCCTTCTTCCTCTTCATTAGTTGAAATCAAAATACAAAGAATTCTGGAAAAGAAAATGCAAGCAAAATACAAACTTTACAGCAATTCAGTCTTGTGTGGTTTGTTTATAAAAATGATGAAATACTCAGCTGTAGTAATGGCGTAGGTTGGCCGCGTTCCAGGTTCGTGGTATCATGTCTCCATTCAGCTCTTCCAGCTTGTATGCTCCGTGTGCTAGTTTTTCCCTGACTCGATACGGTCCTTCCCAATTGGGTAGTAGCTTCCCAATTCGGGTGGGCGCAACGACCTGTCTCAAGACCAAATCTCCTTCTTTCATGTCTCTCGGGATCACTTTTGAGTTGTACCGGCGGGCTGCTCTTTGTTTTGCGGCAAATTCCCGGATGTGGGCGGCCTCCCGTACTTCATCAACCATGTCTATTCCACATAGCAAGCTTGCCTCATTAGCCTCTTCCGAGAAGTTGTCTCGACGCCATGTTGGCGTGTCGATTTCTACGGGCAGCATAGCATCGGCGCCGTATACCATAGTGAACAGGGTTTCCTTGGTTGTGGAGTGAGGCGTCGTGTGATATGACTAGAGCACCTCATGTAACTGCTCAGCCCAAAGTCCCTTGGCGTCGTCGAGCTTCTTTTTGATGCCGTTCAAGATTACCTTGTTTGCAGATTCGGCTTGTCCGTTTGCTTGGGGGTGGATGACTGAGACAAACTTCGTTTGGATTTCGAGGTGATTGCAGTATTCTACCACCTTGGAACTGGCGAATTGAGTCCCGTTGTCCGATACTATGACTTTGGGTAGCCCAAACCTGCATATTATTTTCTTCCAGTAGAAGCGTATCACTCTGTCCGTCGTGATTTTGGCGACCGCTTTGGCTTCAACCCACTTCATAAAGTAATCCACTCCAACTATGAGAAACTTAAGTTGTCCGGGCGCCAATGGGAATGGGCCTACAATATCCACTGCCCACTTGTGAAAAGGCCATGGGGAAAAGACCGAGGTGAGTTCGCAAGCAGGGGCGTGTTTCTTATCAGAAAACCTCTGACACTTGTCACACTTCCGTACAAAGTCGGCGCTCTCTTGGATCATCGTCGGCCAGTAGTAACCCGCTCTTAAGAGTTTCGCGGCCAGGGACCGCCCGCCGATGTGGCTCCCGCATACTCCTTCATGTACTTCTAAGAGGACGAGGTGGGTCTCGTTTTCACCTAGGCACCTGAGCAAAGGCGCTGCCTTGCCCCTCTTGTACAATTTGCCAGCGACCATGCAATACTTCGAGGCCTTCTTACGTATTTGTAGCTCTTCCTCCTCGCTCTTGGGATTAAACGCTCCCGTGAGGTATTTGATAAGCGGCGTCATCCATCCCTCCTCTTCATTCTCTACGGCGCCTACTTCCATGATTTCTGTGCTAGGGGCCGCCAGCACCTCCTGGATGACCGTTCTATTGTTTCCCGGGCGTTTGGTGCTGGCAAGTTTAGACAAGAGATCGGCTCTTGAATTCTGCTCCCTTGGGACGTAGATTGCCTCGAAGAACTTGAAGGTGGAGGCTAAACTGTTGACCTTTGCTAAGTATTTGATAAGTTGACTGTCCTTTGCTTGGTATTCCCCGGTAATTTGACTCGTCACCAACTGGGAGTCGCTCTTCGCTCTTAAGTTTTCGGCTCCCATCTCTTGTGCCAACCTCATTCCCGCTACCAGGGCTTCATACTCTGCCTGGTTATTGCTTGCCTTGAAATCAAATCTCAGCGACTGCTCTATGATCAGTCCCCCTGGACCCTCCAACACTATGCCGGCTCCACTACCTTTGAGGTTTGATGAGCCATCGACCGATAACAACCATACAAAGGGGGCGGTTTCTTCCACTGGGGATGAAAATTCCACTAGGAAGTCAGCCAGAACCTGTGACTTTATGCTGCCTCTGGGAAGATATTGAATGTCATATTCAGACAATTCCACTGCCCAGGATACCATTCTTCCCGCGAGGTCTGGTTTCCCCAGCACTTGCTTGATGGGGTAATTGGATTTGACAACAACTTTATGTCCTTGAAAATATGGTCGCAGTTTCCTCGCCGTTGCTACCACTGCTAGAGCAAGGCGCTCTATTTTTTGGTATCTCAGTTCTGCTCCCTTGAATACCTTGCTCACAAAATACACTGGCTTTTCACCTTCGTCAGAATCTTGCACGAGGACGGAACTCATAGCATTTTCCGATATGGACAGGTAGAGGAAAAGGACGGCGCCTGCATCTGGGCGATGTAGAACTGGCGGGCTGGAAAGAAATGTCTTAATCTTCGTGAATGCCTCTTCGCACTCTTCGGTCCATTGGAAAAGTTCCTTCTTCTTTATTGAGGCAAAGAAAGAGAAAGCTTTATCGCCGGCACACGATAAAAACCTGGAGAGCGCTGCGAGCCTACCCGTCAACTGCTGCACCTCCTTAATGCTAGAGGGGCTTCTCATGTTGATTATCGCCTGACACTTGTCAGGGTTTGCCTCGATACCGCGCCGGGTCAGCATGAAGCCTAGGAATTTTCCTGCGTGAACCCCAAAAGAACATTTGGCTGGGTTGAGACGCATGTTGTACGCACGAACTTGATCGAAGATCTCTTCCAGGTCCTTTGAATGGCTCTCGTCATGTTTTGTTTTTACTACCAGATCGTCGATATAGACCTCCAAATTTTTTCCAATTTGCTCTGCAAAGGCGGTGTCCATCAGCCTTTGAAAGGTAGCGTCGGCGTTCTTCAAGCCGAAAGGCATGACTTCGTAGTGGTAGTTGTGGTGATTGGTCATGAAGGCGGTTTTCGGGACGTCGAGAGGATCCGTCTTTATGTGGTTGTAGCCGGAGTATGCGTCCATGAAACTTAGGGTTTGGTACCCTGACGCGTTGTCGATAAGGTGGTCAATATTTGGGAGGGGGTATGGGTCTTTTGGGCAGGCGGTGTTCAGATCGGTGTAGTCGACGCACATGCGCCATTTTCCGTTAGCTTTCTTCACGAGGACGACGTTGGCCAGCCATGTAGGATACTTGATTTCACTTATGAAACGGGCGTCTCTCAGCTTGGCCACCTCTTCATCTACTGCTTTCCTCCTCTCTTCGCCTAATTTCCTCTTGCGTTGAGCGACCGATTTCACTCCTGGGCGTAAGGCGAGGTGGTGGCATACGATGGCAGGGTCGATGCCGGGCATATCTGATGGTTGCCAGGCGAACAAGTCTAAGTTTTTTCTCAGGAGATCCACTAGACTTTGCTCTTCGGCGGGATCCAAAGAAGTCCCCAGCTTGGTTGTTTGATGTGGTTCCGGGCCTATTATGACTTCTTTCAGATCCTCCGTGGGTTCAAGGCGCTCGTTCTGGAATTCTTCCCTTGGATCCAAGTCGATTGCGTTAACTTGCAATGCTTCGCTGTGGCTGCGAAGCTGTCGGATCTGTTGCTGTACTGCTTCTGCCGCCTTTGGGTCCATGAACAACGATGGCGACGACGGTCGTTTTTGGGTCGGTTATCAAGGTTTAAAGATTGCGACTGAAGGTCCCCAGTCAGGATTGCGAATCTCGGAGAGGGAAATTGATGTTTGAACAAGGAATGGGTTGAACGTTTGATGAAAGTTAGGGATGGATTTAGGGGTGAATCGCGGCGGATTCGAAGGCTTTGGGGTTGCTCCTAGGAAATATGGTGGATTCACGGCGTTCAGATGACTTTCAGGGGGCCGTGGATCGACTGTTTTTCTTTCGGAGACGGTGGCTAGGTCAGTTTTACCGTAGCCCCACGGTGGGCGCCAACTGTACTATCAGTGAGTACAATATCTCTAGAAACTAGGGTTTCTATGCTGTGTTTAGGTCATGCCTTGGGAATGATCCCAAGGTTACTATTTGTAGCCTCTTTTGGGCCTACCCGGTCATGGTTTGGGCCCAAATTGTAAAGGGCCAAAACCAGGACTAGGGCGCCCTCGCAAGCTGCTGAGGGCGCCCTCAGAGGGTGCCTTTTGGGAAGGTCACCTAGGGTTCTTTGTGATTGTAAAGTGGGCCCTGCGCCCTCCTGAAGGACGTCCAGGGCGTCCAGTCTTATTCTAGGGGTCCATGCCCTTATCTTTAGGATCTCAAGCTCTGGATGGTGAGATCTACGGTTAAAGACGAAAGCGCCAGTGAAGGTGAAAGTAGCGAGGACCTTGAGGACGAAGAAGAGGAAGATGGAGTCCCTTGAAGTCCTGAAAGTATGGGCGAATCTCCTCCAAAGAAAACTCATGCTCATAGTGCTACCTTAAGCCAGGACGAACTACGAGAACTTGAGGTAAGCAACCCTCTTGAAGCGTTGCTGAGTAGAAAAACCTCTTCGGCTAAGGACGATCAAGGGACTTCGACCACATCTGTCGGTAGAAGTTCTGAAACTTCTGAAGAGGACTTACTCCAGGAGCTGCGCACGAAGGTAATTGGGGTGGACCTTCTCCAGGCTATCAGGACAATTCCAGACATTTCCTATGACCTCAAAAGTTTGGTTCGCAAGTTGGAAAAGTTAACTCTTAACCAATCTTTGTTAGCTTTTCTTGTCGAATTTGAGCCTCTCCTAGATCGGATAGCAAGAGAAGTGCGACAAGAATCCAAAGGCGATGTTAAGATGACTCAACAACGCAACCTCCAGAAAGTAGCCTTGGAATCAGTGAAGCATCTAAGACTAAGATTTCTTCCCTGGAACTTGCGAGTACTACAGCTTCTACAGGGGTGAAGGAATGTGATTTAGCCATAGCTACTTACAGAGAGCAAATAGCAGTCATAGAGTTGAAGATTAAAGAAGAAGAGAAAAAGAAAGATGAGTTCAGGAAGACATTGGATCCTTTGGATTCCGCACTTCAACAAGAGGCCAAGCTGGCTATCGGCAACTTTAAGAGAGTTAAATCGTGTGATACTGAAGTCAAAAGGTTGATTGAGGACGGTTCCCGGACCCAGGCCAAGCTAAATCACGCCAAAAAGGCTTTGGAGAGGGTAACAACCGACCTTGCTCTTTAAATCACTAGTATTTTTCTTTTCAACTTGTAATATGTAATGATTTAGCCTCTTTTAGTAATTTTGACAATGTTCTGGCAGTATATGCTTTGGTTACGAATTTTATGTTATCTTTTTATTCGTGTGTGATTTTAACTTCTTGCAGTGTTGGCTTATATTTTTTCAAATGTTTGCGATTTATACGTAAGACTCGACTATCTGCGCCTATCTCTTCTATCTCATACGCGCCATTGGAGAAAGTTTGTGTGATCTCAAATGGCCCTTCCCAATTCGGTGACCATTTTCCTAAGACTCTATCTTTTCTATCTAGAGGCAAAATAACTTTCCATACTAACTCTCTTAAGGCAAAAGATTTGGATTTGACCTTTTTGTTATAGGCTTTAGCCACTCTCTCTTTTTGCCTTGTAAGGACATCTAATGCGAGGATCCTTTCTTCGTCTAAATCAACCAATTTGTCCAACATCATGTCCCAATAATGGTCTGTCAGAATTTCAGATTGCCTTTGAATTCTGGTTGACTGTAGGTAAACTTCGACGGGTAGGACTGCATCATGCCCGAATGTGAGTCTAAATGGTGTGGTGTTAGTCGATTCTCTTGGAGAATTCTGACAAGCCCATAAGGCTTGGTTCAAAGTATTATGCCAATTTTTTGGTTTACTACCCACGTGTCTCTTTATCAAATTAATGATAATTTTATTGGCAGCTTCGACTTGACCGTTTGCTTGCGTATAATAAGGTGTCGAAGTTAATAATTTAAAACCAATTTTGGAGGTGAATTCTACCATTTTTTTCGTTCGGTGAAGACTGATCCTTGATCTGTCGTAATAGTTTCTGGGATTCCAAACCTGTACAAAATGTGGTCTTGAATGAATTTAATAACTGCCTCCTGATCCACATTTGGTAGAGGAACAACTTCCACACATTTAGTGAACAAATCTATCCCAACTATTATATAGCGGTGGCCTTTCGATGAAGTAGGTTTCACTTCCTCGATCAAATCTAAAGACCAACCTCTAAACGGCCATGGTATTATTATTGTGTGCAGTTCACTTGTCGGTACATGCTATATTCCCGCATGTTTTTGACATTCCTAACAGTCCTTGGCGAACTCTATACAATCTTTTAACATCGTTGGCCAGTAAACACCTTGTCGAAATAAAAACTGCTTGATGAGAACCACAAATTCCACTATGGGTATTGGAAATTGCCAGATATGCCTCATTTTAGCTAAGACATTATAGTAACACTTGTTCATAATTTTTCTTGAACAATTCATTTCCAATTATCACATAGCTTAACGCTCTATATTTGATTTTTCGACTAGTGTTCCCGGAAGGATATTCCAGATATTCAACAATCTGTTTTTGCCAATTGTTATCTGACATATTGTCAATCGCAAAAACTTCGAATTGAAATTTCCCAAAATTTTTGACTGAGGGATTGTCCATTTCCTCTGCCCCCTAGTTTTTGTCTTTGACAATTCAGTTTGGGGAAAGGATATCGGAGTAAGTTTGTCTTTTATTTCTATCAACTCCTTTAATTTTGCTTTGGAAACCTTATAGCCTAAAGCAATTTGTGCCAACTCGTTTGCCTCTTGATTATCCATTTGAGGCACATGTTCAATGTTTACATACTGAAAACGTTGTAACAATGTGTTGGCTAGAATAAAATACATAATCAAATTTTCTTTAATGCATCTGTATTCCTTCGTCAATTGCTTTATGACTAATTCGGAGTCACCTTTTATCTTGACTTCTTTTGCCCCCAATTCTAACAAGATCTCGAGTCCTGCTATCAAGGCTTCGTATTCAGCCTCATTATTGGAGCACAATTCATTAATTTTGAACTTAAAGCTGGTCAGGATATTAGTAGGTGACACGATTAACATCCCAATTCCAGTGCCATTTCTATGGCTGGAACCGTCTAAATACAATTTCCAGGGTCGGGTCTCCACTAGGTTCAAGGTGGCCTCGACCGCAGAATGGTCGACCATGAAATCGGCCACGATTTGTCCTTTAATAGCTTTTAAAGGCTTGTAAGTCAGTGAATATTTTGTGAGGGCTAAGGCCCATTTACCAATCCTAGTATGTAAAATAGGTTTCGACAACATGTGTTTAATAATATCAAAATGAGAATAAACATAAACGTCGACTGGTTTTATATATTGCTTCAACTTTGTACAAGAGAAATACAGACAAACGCATAACTTCTCAGTTGGATGATACCTTGTCTCAGCATCATTTAAGGTCCTACTGAGGTAGTAGATGGCTCTTTCGATACCATTTTCGTCCTCTTGAGCTAACATGCTACCTATGGACAATTCTGACGTTGTTATGTACAATTTCTTCACTCTATTCTTAAGTGGAAAACATGTGGTTTTATTAAATATGATTTAATCTCTTCAAAGGTCTTCTGATGCTTTGGCTCCCATCTAAACGTATCTCCTTTCTTGAGTCGAAGCAATGGCGAGAAAGCTTGAGTCCTACCACTTAGGTTCGAAATGAACCTTCTCAAAAAGTTGATCTTGCCTAACAGAGATTGCAATTCTTTCTGTGTTGAAAGAGCCTTCGTTTCCAAGATAGCTTTTGTCTTATTTTGATTTATTTCAATGCCCTTTTGTGGACCACGAAGCCTAAGAAATCACCTGCACGGACACAAAAAGCACATTTTAACGGGTTCATCTTTAAACCATATTTTCTCATCCTTTCGAATGATTGTTGAAGATGGTCTAAGTGCCTATCCTCTGTCGAGGATTTTACACCAATATCATATATGTACACCTGCATAAACTTTTCTATAAAATCATGTGTCGCGGTGATTTTCGGAGATCAAGCTATTGTTAGCGTTGACTCACTAATTTTATTTCACGACTGAACTTTTAATTTTTCAAAAGAAAAGGGGAAAAAGTTCTAAATTACCACATTTTTAAAGATTTAGGGTTCGGCGTTTAGTTACGTTTAGGGAAGGTGTTAGCACCCTAAACGTTCGTAGTATTCTACGAGAACCTCTTGATTTTATTTATTTATGTTGGGCTATAACTTGCTTATATATTTAAAAGAAAGAATTTGAGTAGTGAGAAAAAAATGTTTTTTTTATTTTTTATGATTTGGAAGGACAAGGTCCTTTGCCTACGTACCCGTGAGGGATCAAAACCTCGTAGTTCGGGGTAAAAATGCCGATTGATTTATTTTTGTGTTTTTTAGTTTTTGAAAAGATTTTAAAGATAAAATAAGGCCAAGTGGCAAAAAGATTTAAATTTGTTTGTATTTTTTTATTTTTTGAAAATGATTAAAGTGTTATTAAAGTTGATTAATGGTTATTTAAGAAAGTAGAAGAGAAAAAAGGGCACTTGAAGGTTTGTTTAAGAAAAGATTTTTTGAGTTTTTGATTTATTTGCATGTTTTTGTTTTTTTTTAATAATGAACTAAGACTAAAAAATAACTAAAAGCTAAACGCGATGAACTTCCGTGGTGACGTTGGATCACCACGAAATCCTTTTGAAAATAAACTAACCTAATATTTTTTGCATTTTGGTTTCTAACATAAAGCAGAATATAAATGTGAGTGTCGATGCATATTCTCATTTATATTTTACATTGTTCCTAAGTACATTATAATAAAATTGACAAAATAAATAATAAAAGTAAAATTGCAAATACACTAAAATGAATATGCTAAAATAAGGGAATAAAATGGCATGAGATGCAAAAACAAAAAAAAAACAATTATGTTGCATAAAAGAAAATAAAAAAAATAAAAATGCATGATATGCTGGAAAATTAAAGACAATGAAATATAAATGCATGAAACTAAATAAAGAAAATAAAAAAAATAACTAAAAAGAAATAAAAGAAAAAAAAATAATAGGAAAAGATAGAAGGGGGTGCAGGAAAGAAAGAAGAGGGTGCGAATAGGAATCAGAAAGATAGAGGGGAAAGAAACTGGGCCGTGTTAAGCCTGTTGGGCTGAAAAAGAAGAAAACCGGACCGGTTTGGTCTAAAAGAACCGAACCGATTCGGTGTCTATATAAATAAAGTTGGCCTGTTTTTTCCTCATTTTTCAAAAACTTTCTCTCTCTTCCTCCCTCTCTCTCGTCCTCTCTCTAGAAACTCAGTCACCGGAAAACAGTTTTCCAGCGTGGTGGCCGCCGGCCTAGACGGCGGCGCCACCGTGCCGGAGATGAAAAACACCTCTTTTTTCAAAAAAATTTACAATTTCAAGGATCCTTTGTCTTCCTCCTTTCGAAAATCCACTTATTTTTTATAAAATCCTCACGAAAATTCCTAGATCTAGGTTTAAAGTTTTTGAAAAAAAACTACCTCTTTTGAACTGTGGACTCGGCTACGGCTTTGGCTATGTGGATTTGTGTTGGGTTTTCGTGTTTGGTGTTTGATTTGGGTTTGATTTTGTGTTTCGGTTTTGGGTGTTTGATGGTGGTGGTTCGGTTTGTAGGGTTTGGTGGGTTACGTGTTGGTTTTGTGGATGATTTTGGTTCGCGGTTGGAGAATTTGGTTTCGGTTCTTTGATTCTGTTTTGGTTGTTTTACGGATGATTTTGGGTTTGGCCGAATTGGTGCTTTTGTTCTGGTGAGGTTTGTGATTTGTGGTTTGAGTTTTTGACTTGTGGTTATGATTGTACTGTTTCTGACTGATTGGGATTTTTTGGATGCTGATGGAATTTCTTGGTTTTTTTCGGTTCCCCTCCTCTACTACTGATGACTGACTCTTTTAATCATGTAATCCTTGGTTAATGCACTTTGAAAACCATTGATGGCCCATAAAACTGATTAGTCAAACAAGCTAAGCAAGGCAAGGATTAATTGACACTTAAATTATCAGTCAAACAACAATGGGTCAATGTCAACCCTCTTTGAAAAAGGAAATAAAAAAGTAAAATAATAAAATAAGAAAATATATATAAAAAAATCCAAAAATAAAATAAAAAGAAAATAATAATGATAATAATAAAAGGAAATAATAACTAAAAAAGGAAATAAAAAAACTATAAAAAAAAATAAATAAATTGTCGCCTTCGGAACCATAAATGTGGTATTTTAAAATACCTCTCTGCCGAAATTTCGTCTGAAACAGCGAAAAATTCAGAACCAAAAGACGAGTAAAAAAAAAGAAATTTTAGGTCAAAAATTGGGGTATGACAGATGCCCCTATTTAAGTCTCTTCGTCCGGAGATTTGAAGAGAAAATCTTTGATTCGGCGGGCCGAAGGGACTTAAATAAAGAGTACGCCAATTTTGGACCTAAGAAAATGTGAAATGCTCGTGATGCAAATGTGAATGCAAGACGGCGAAGATGACCTGACTGGGGATAAAACAAAACCAAAGGATACGCGATTTCGTTAAATCAAGGGATCCGACTCCACTGGGGGATAATATAGTTTCACTGGGGAAGGGATCAACTATCCCATTTATAGCTGAAAAAGGAAGTATGATATGGGAAAAGAAGCCGACCACAAGCTGCCCGTTTCCAGAGCTTGCCACTTGAGGTAAAAGACGGACATAAAAGTAACCTGCCAGCTGTTCGGGATGTAACCGAACTAGCCACTGACAACAAAGTGACGGTAAAAGGTAAATGTCAGCTGTTCGGGATGTAACGGAACTAGCCACTGACAACAAAGTGACGGTAAAAGGTAAATGTCAGCTGTTCGGGATGTAAACGAACTAGCCGCTGACGACAGGATAAAAAGATAAATGTTAGCTGCTCGGGATGTGACCGAACTAGCTACTGACGACAAGGAATAAAGATAAATGTCAGCTGTTCGGGATATTGCCGAACTGCCACTGACGACAAGGAACAAAGATAAATGTCAGTTGTTCGGGATATTGCCGAACTGCCACTGACGACAAGGAACAAAGATAAATGTCAGCTGTTCGGGATATTGCCGAACTGCCACTGACGACAAGGAACAAAGATAAATGTCAGCTGTTCGAGATATTGCCGAACTGCCACTGACGACAAAGAACAAAGATAAATGTCAACTGTTCGGGATATTGCCGAACTGCCACTGACGACAAGGAACAAAGATAAATGTCAGCTGTTCGGGATATTGCCAAACTGCCACTGACGACAAAGAACAAAGATAAATGTCAGCTGTTCGGGATATTGTCGAACTAGCCACTGACGACAAGGAACAAAGATAAATGTCAGCTGTTCGGGATATTGCCGAACTAGCCACTGACGACAAGGAACAAAGATAAATGTCAGCTATTCGGGATATTGCCGAACTGCCACTGACGACAAAGAACAAAGATAAATGTCAGTTGTTCGGGATATTGCCGAACTGCCACTGACGACAAAGAACAAAGATAAATGTCAGCTGTTCGGGATATTGCCGAACTAGCCACTGACAACAAAATGAAGTAAAGATATGCACAAGTTGTTCGTTAGGGAACTGCCACTTGGCATGAAGATGCACAAGCTGTTCGTTAAAGAACTGCCACTTGGCAAAAAGACAAGATAAAAGGTGCACAAGCTGTTCGTTAAAGAACTGCCACTTGGCATGAAGATGCACAAGCTGTTCGTTAAAGAACTGCCACTTGGCATAAAGACAAGATAAAAGACATGCACAAGCTGTTCATTAAAGAACTGCCACTTGGCCAAAAGACCGCACAAGTTGTTCGTTTGAACTGCCACTTGGCATAAAGAGGGTGACATCTTTGGACCAGACACACTGGGGATGACACTTGGGGAAAAAGAGTTACAAATTGTTCATGATTGATTGATATGAAGAGCAAGACTCAGGGTGGTTAGTGCAACCATGTATTGAATGATGTTGTATGTATGTTGTATATGCATGAATGTATGAATGTATGTGTGAATGTATGTATGACAATACGACTTGTATGACTGTATGGAGGATTGACTTGTGTGATAGTATAACTGTATGAAGGATTGACTTGTATGATTGTATGACCGATGAACTTGATGAGACAAGACTGGACAGGTAAGATGGAAAGTGGATCGACGTCGTAGTACAAACACTCAGCAATCTTTATTGGGGATGATGCCACTGGGGACATATCAAAACATTGACGGGGTAGAGCCCGATATACGCAACAATTGATGGGGAGTAAACACTTCCTGGGGAAGATGTGCTAATCCAAGAAGCTAGCAGAAGAACTGGTGCTTCTGTGGTCATGCTTATCTTTTGTTTTTTCCTTCTTTTTGAATCCCTAACTTTTACCTGAATCGCCATGTCGGGTTTTCGATCCACCGTGAATGTGTTATTTTGTATGCCCTAATTTTTTCCTGGACCGCCCTTTCGGGTTTTCGGTCCACCGGGACGCTCATTTTTGCTTAAGCCGCCTTTTCAGGTTTTCGACTTACCGAGCTTTTTCTTTTCTCTTTTTTTTTTCTTTTTTTTTTCAAGCAATTGACCATGTTTAGTCTGCAGAGTCTACCCGTTCTCAAGATAGTTGTTGACGCACCCTTCACTTATTCATGAGTTCACAGAGAATGTGTTTGTTGTTTATGCTTTCCAAAAATATAAAAAGATTTATGATTTTGGAAAATATTTTACTTCAAGTACTACCATAAAAAATAGAAGAAATTTTATAAACAGAATAAACGGGAGTTCCAAATAAACGGCATAGGCTCAAATTTATTTAACAGAGTGGTGGCCCACCAATGGCGTGGCTCCACGGATCTCACAAAGTTTGGAAAATGGTAAATATAAAGGGAAGGTACATTGAACACAATAACCGTTATTCTCCCTAACAACTTTGAATTCCACCGTTTGGATGCTTCAGATTCAGAGTCTTTTTGACCGCTAATGTGCCCTAAGTGAGTCATGGTCAACCTGATGCAGTTACTTTGTCTTTTGATCCTTAATTTTTGCATAGAACTCCCTTTCGGGTTTTCGACCTATCAGGATGATTATTTTTCTGTTCTATGTCTCTAATTTTTGCCTGGACCGCCCTTTTGGGTTTTCAGTCCACCGAGACGCTCATTTTTGCCTAAGCCACCCTTTCAGGTTTTCGACTTATCGAGCTGTTCTTTTATTTTTTAGACAAAGTATTTCTTGATTACATCGGCGTTCACAGGACGGGGAAGCTCATCACCATCCATAGTCGTAAGAGTCATTTCACCACCGGAGAAAGCTCTCTTGACAACATATGGGCCTTCATAGTTAGGCGTCCATTTGCCCCTGGAATCGGGTTGAAAGGATAAAATCTTTTTGAGCACAAGGTCTCCTTCTCGAAATTCACAGGGACGAATCTTCTTATCAAAGGCTTGTTTCATCCTCCTTTGATATAGTTGTCCATGACACAGGGCAGCCATGTGTTTTTCTTCAATCAGGTTCAGTTGATCATACCTACTTTGACACCATTCAGCCTCGGATAATTTGGCTTCCATCAAAACTCTCATCGACGGGATTTTGACCTCCACAGGGAGCACTGCTTCCATGTCGTAGACTAAGGAGAAAGGGGTTTCCCCCGTCGAAGTGCGCACTGAAGTACGGTACCCATGCAGAGCGAACGGTAACATCTCATGCCAGTCTTTGTAAGTGACTACCATCTTCTGGACAATTTTCTTGATGTTTTTATTTGCAGATTCGACAGCACCATTCATCTAGGGTCTGTAAGGAGAAGAATTATGATGTTCAATCTTGAAATCATCACACAGCTCCTTCATCATTTCGTTGTTCAGATTCGTCCCATTGTCTGTAATGATCCTGCTAGGGACACCGTAGCGGCATATGATCTGATTCTTGATGAACCAGACTACTACTTGCTTGGTTACGTTGGCATAAGATGCTGCTTCGACCCATTTGGTGAAGTAATCAATGGCCACTAGAATGAAACGATGTCCGTTTGAAGCCTTTGGTGCGATCCTTCCAATCATATCGATGCCCCACATAGAGAACGGCCACGGAGATGAAAGAACATTGAGGGTAGTTGGCAGAACATGAATTTTGTCGGAGTAAATCTGACACTTGTGACATTTCCTGGCATGTTTGTAACAATCAGATTCGATCGTCATCCAGTAGTAACCTGCTCTCAACAACTTTTTAGCCATTGCATGCCCATTGGAGTGAGTTCCGAAGGAGCCTTCATGTATCTCACTCATCAACATCTCTGCTTCACGTTTGTCTACACATCTGAGTAATACCATGTCGAAGTTCCTCTTGTACAAAGCATCTCCATTCAGAAAGAAATTACCAGACAATCTTCTCAAAGTCTTCTTGTCTTTGTTGGAGGCTCCAAGTGGATATTCTTGACTCTGGAGCAAACACTTAATATCATGAAACCATGGCTAATCGTCAACGACCTCTTCAACTGCAAACACAAAGTTGCTAAGGCATCCGCCATTTGGTTCTCATCACGAGGAATGTGGTGCAGCTCGACCTTGTTGAAAAAGGTTAACAAACATCTTGCATAATCTTTGTAGGGAATCAAGCCGGGGTGACGAGTTTCTCATTCTCCTTTGATCTGAATCCCCATATATGTCAAGGTTCTTGATCCTCAAGTCAATAGCTTCTTCAATACCCAGGATGCACGCTTCATATTCTGCCATATTGTTTGTACAATCAAATTGCAGCTTTGTAGCGAAAGGGAGATGATTGCCTTCAGGAGTGATAATGACTGCCCCAATTCCATTACCGTAGACATTCACAGCCCCATCGAATATCAAACCCCATCTAGACTCGGGATCTGGACCTTCTCCAAGAAATGGTTCATCACAATCTTTCATCTTCAAATACATAATCTCTTCATCGGGAAAGTCAAACTTGATAGGTTGGTAATCTTCAATTGGTTGATGCGCCAAATGATCAGCCATGTCACTGCCTTTGATTGCCTTCTGGGTGCGGTATTCAATATCATATTCGGACAACAACATCTGCCAACGAGCAATTCTCCCTGTTAAGGCAGGCTTCTCAAAGATATACTTGATTGGATCCATTTTGGATATCAACCAAGTGGTGTGGTTAAGCATGTAATGTCGAAGATGCTTAGCAGTCCAGGCTAGTGCACAACAAGTCTTCTCAAGTAGGGAGTACCAAGACTTGCAATCTGTAAACTTCTTGCTCAGGTAATAAATAGCGTGCTCTTTCCTTCCAGTCTCATCCTGTTGTCCAAGCACACAACCCATGGAATCTTCTAACACAGTTAAGTACATGATCAGCGGTCTTCCTTCAACTGGAGGGATAAGAATCGGAGGTTCTAGCAAATACTCTTTGATGCTGTCAAAGGCTTTCTGGCAGTCTTCTGTCCAAACAATCCCTTGATCTTTACGAAGTAGTTTGAATATTGGCCCACATGTGGCAGTCATGTGAGAGATGAATCTGGAGATGTAGTTCAGACGCCCAAGAAACCCTCTTACTTGTTTTTCTGTTTTTGGAGCAGGCATTTCTCTGATAGCTCTGACTTTATCTGGATCTACCTCAATACCCTTCTGACTAACAATGAACCCCAAGAGTTTTCCAGATCAAACACCAAATGTACATTTGTTGGGATTCAGACGGAGTTGGTATTTTCTCAGCTGCTGAAACATCTTTAGCAAATACTCAACATGTTCTTCTTTAGTTCCTGACTTGACAATCATATCATCTACATACACTTCTATTTCCTTGTGCATCATGTCATGGAAAAGAGTGATCATGCCCCTCTGGTAAGTAGCGCCTGCATTTATCAAACCAAATGGCATCACTTTGTAGCAGAAAGTGCCCCAAGGCGTGATGAAAGACGTCTTCTCTTTGTCTTCAGGTGCCATCTTGATTTGATTGTAACCGGAGAACCGTCCATGAAGGAGAAAACCTTGGACTTAGCAGTACTATCAACCAATACATCGATGTGAGGTAAAGGGAAATCATCTTTTGGACTGGCCTTATTCAGATCTCGGTAGTCGACGCATATTCTGACCTTACCATCTTTCTTCGGGACCGAAACTATGTTGGCCAACCATTGAGGATACTCAGATGTAACAAGGATGCCTGCGTCAATTTGCTTTTGCACTTCTTCTTTGATCTTGACAGCCATATCAGAATGAGTTCTTCTCAACTTCTGCTTGATTGGTGGGCATTCGGGTTTCAAAGGCAGACGGTGCTCCACAATACGGGGATCTAAACCTGGAATTTCCTGGTATGACCATGCGAACACATCAGCATATTCTCTGAGCAGTTCTATCACCCTTCATTTGACAGTCACTTCAAGCAAAGCCCCGATCTTGATTTCTTTCTTAACTTCTTCAGATCCCAAGTTGATCACTTCCACCGCTTCTTCATGAGGCTGAATGGCTTTCTTCTCATGTTCTAGTAACCGAGCAATCTCATATGGAATTTCTTCTTCCTCCTCCTCTTCGGCTTTGTAGACAGGGAGCTCAAATTTAGGAGAGAGCGTAGGGTTATCGTGTTCAACGGGCTCATTGATGTTTAGTCTGCATATATGATTCATGATTGATTTTAGCAAATGAGTGAAAAATGCAGACCTTTTGATATTGATTGAAAAAGACAAAAAAAATATTTTTTAGGTTTTTTGTGTTACCATTTTCCAGAAAAAGCAATAAAGAATTTGAATAAACAACATTTTTCATTGATAGTGAAAGTACTTGAAGCAAAATGGCCCTACATGATTGCACTTTCACCCTGGGCAAGACGAAAGGATTTTATTGAAAAAAACAAAAACAAGAAACACATTACTTAGACACGTGAATGACTGAAGGAACACCAACAGCATCCTAATTACGAACAAGCCCTCCAGGTGTCACAAAAGCAGGTATCATCTCTTCAGAATCACCTTCTAAAACAGGATTGGCTTCAGGCGGGGTGTTAATGAACCCGGCACTATAAAAGGTACCACTGGTAGAGTCCAAACCGACATTGTTCTTAGAGAAGCTTGCAGAGGAAGCAAAACCCAGTCCTTCAAGATTCTTGTTTTCTAGCAATTGTACTAGCTCTCCCCATCCTGCAGCTATTCCTTCCTGCACTACTCTCTGCGCATCCTTCAAAGAAGCAATGGATACCCCACTCTTCTTTGTCTCTTTACCCTCTATAGTTAAACCCTAGAAAGGTGTCCCCTCTGTATCATCAGCGCCAATGAAAGAAAAAGCCGACAAGTGGCTTATTAACAGGGCTTCTTTTCCACCCACAGTTATCAGCTTCCTGTTCTTTACAAACTTCAGCTTTTGATGCAGCGTAGATGTCACCGCCCCGGCTTCATAGATCCATGGTCGGCCTAACAAACAACTGTATGCCGCCTGGATATCCATCACTTGAAAGGTGATTTGAAATAGGTGTGGGCCAATCGTTATAGGCAGGTCTACTTCTCCGATCACCGACTTTCTCGAACCATCAAAAGCTTTTACTATTACTCTGCTTCTCCTTATGGGTGTACCCATGTAGGAAAGTTGATCAAGAGTTGATTTGGCCATCACATTCAAAGACGAACCGGTGTCCACAAGTACATTCGACAGTGCATCAGACTTGCAATTCACCGATATACGCAATGCCAGGTTGTGATTCCTACCTTCTTCTGGGAGCTCCTCGTCACTGAAACTCAGATTGTTACATGTAGTGATATTACCCACTATTCCACCAAACTGATCAATCGTCACATCATGATCCACAAAAGCTTGGTCCAAGACCCTCATCAAGGCTTCTCTATGAGCATTAGAATTTAGTAATAATGACAGCACAGATATCTTTGACGGAGTTTGCATCAACTGATCAATCACTTTGTACTCGCTCTTCTTGATCAGTTTCAAAATTTCGTCATGACCAGAGTTCCCATTGGCCCCACTAGACTGGCCCACCTCCTTGTTTCCACTAGGATCATTCACTGGCACTTGTTCAATTACTGGATCACTTACTTTGTTCGGAAGTGTTGCTGCAATGACCCGCCTGTTCCTCAGTATCCTGCTATCACTGGCAATGCTGTCTACAGAAGTTAGAGAGGGTAAAGGTATCTCCCGTCCATTTTCCAACATTGTGGCGTTGTACTTATACGAGACGGCTTTCTAAGATGTATACGGTACAAGTCCCGACAAACAGATCACCAGAGGAGTAACGGTTGACTTTTCGCTGTTATATGCTATTCCACCCGCCCTGGGATGTTAAACTCAGGAGTAATGACACACACCTCCTTCTCCTTCTTCGAGATGAACAACTCTCTCATATCTATCAACCCTTGTATATCATCCTGCACCTTTCGACATCCTATTGGATCTACGAGACACACTTCGCACGCTGCATGGTCGTGATTAAACAAATTCACCTCAACATCTTAGCATGTATTGGAAGCAGCGGTGTTTGAACATGTTGAACATTGAGGATGAAACCATCTTCACAACAGTCTTGTATCATATTAACAGATGGGCCATGGTTCGGCAGAGGGTTTGCCTGAACGTTTGGGTTTTGGTCTCTGAAAGACAGGATGTTGGCTTGGACCAACTTCTGCACCTCTCTCTTTAAAGCAAAGTAGTGTTCAACATCGTGGCCTGGTGCCCTTTGATGGAAAGCACACGTGAGGTCGGCTCGGTACCAAACAGGTAGCATTTCGGGTACTTGAGGAGGCGCCTTTGTCTGTACCAAATTTTTCTCAAGCAAAGTTGGGAGCACTTGCAATCATCCGCTCATAATAGAATGAACCAAGAGTATTTAGGAAAATTTTGGTCATTTCTTTCTCCTCCAGAGGTGGATTAATCTGAGCAGCAACCTCCCTCTATCTTTGGGCATACTCTTGAAGGTCTCCTTATCCTTTTGAGCCATGGCTCGGAGTTGGTCTCTGTCTGGGGCCATGTCCAGGTTGTACTTGTATTGGCGAACAAAGGCTTCTCCCAAGTCATTGAAAGTTTGGATCCTGGTGCTGTCCAAACTCATGTACCATTTCAAGACGGCACCAGTCAGACTGTCTTGGAAGTAGTGGATGAGTAGTTGATGATTATCTGTCTGGGTAGACATCTTCCTAGCATACATTACCAGGTGGCTTTGAGGACAGGTGTTCCCCTTGTACTTCTCGAATTCAGGGACCTTGAACTTGGGCGGGATCTTGACATTCGGCACTAGACAAAGGTCGTGGGCGTTTTTCCCAAACAGATCTTTCTCGCGGAGGGCCTTGATTTCCCGTTGCATCTCGTCAAACTTTTCCTGGAAATCATCCATCCGATCCTGAGCCCCTACACTTTCTGTGTGAAAGATAGGTTCATTGTCATATGGGGTGGTATGAATCACTGGAGCTGAAAAGGCCGCAGTAGCCTGAGGAAAAGTAACATCGGGTTGAGGAACAAGAATTGCTTGTTGTGTAGCAGGAATAGGGACAAATCCTTCACCAGAGCTGGGGGGGCATGCCCCAGGGATAACCGTCGGGCATGGTGTGTTGTGGAGCACTGGCGTGCGCAGTCGGAGCTGGAGTAGTAGAAGCCGCTAACTGAGCTAGAGAGCCGGGGAAAGGAGGAAATGATGGCCGAACTTGTGTTGCTGCCTGCAGCTTTACCAACTCTGTCAATTCCTCGATCTTGGTCCGCATGGATGTCATTTCTTCCCAGAGTACCTGGTTTTCTTGTTCAAAATGTTCCATTTTCTTCCTTATATTTGCCCAAGTGTTGTACGTGTAGGTCGGTTTCTACTGAGGACGTCGGGCCACTTTCTTGGACTGGGCAGATGGACCTTTTATTCGAAAAGCAAAATGTGAGACTCGGTTTGGGAAACTATGAATGCAGTATGATGCATGATTATGCTTATGCAAAAAAGAAAGATTTGTCATCGAAGGACTTGTCGAAGTAATTGTGAACATCATGGTTTGAACATTTCGTTTAAGCATTAAGACATTACAAAATAGTTCTTTTTTTGACAAATTACAAGACTTTGGAAGCTAGAATCTAAACATAAAACCCTAAAGACTTCAACTCAAGCTCCTGGAGTAGGTGGATCTTCGGAATCTGAGTGTGCACCAGAGAATGAATCCATAAACCTCTTCTTCCTTTTAGAATCCCGGCTGAGCAATGCATCCTTTTGCTGAAGCAAATCATCCTTCTCGATCATCCGTTGGTTCTGAATGAAAAGCTCATAATTCTTCTGTGCTAACTTTCCCTTCAAGGTTTCGTGTTCACGTTCAAGCTCCTGGTATCTTCTCTTCCAAGTCTCCTTTTCAAGTCTTTCCTTGGTCAAATGTTCATGAAATTCTTCCTTGGTGTCAAAGGGTATGGGCAAAGATGATGGTGGGATGGTGGAGGACAAGTATCTGGGTAAATGGTAAGGTAGGCCAAAACTCATGGTTCTATCAATAACCCACTGAGTATAAGATTCGTGCACATAATCTGATTTCTTCCCCAACCGGCTTCTGTTGAGTCTGCGGATGGCATTCCAAGCTTGTGTGAATCTTTCTCTTCTGTTTGAGTGATCTTCATGGTTAAGATAGAACTCACTAGTTAAGGCAAGGTTGTTTGGTTTAGTTTTCATTGGGTAACCAAATTGTCGTCGGGCAAGAAGTGGGTTGTAGCTAATTCCACCACGCATACCAAGAAGAGGTACGTTGGGGTATTCACCACAACTAACAATAATATTTCACATGTCACTAGCTGCCTGGTACCAAACTATGTCGGATGGGTCGAGAGTCATGATTATGTGAGGCCAAGAGAGTTTTTCAAGGTTGGCTTTGAAGGCATGGGATTGAGATAGATGGAAGATAAACCATTGGTAGAGCAAGGATGTACAACAGAGGATAGCTCCACGGCCAGCTTGGGTTCGGTCATGGATGGAGTGGTAGGTATCGACTAGTAGTGTAGGTACGGGATTTTTGGTGAGGAAGATTTTGATGGCATTAATGTCGACGAAGTTGTCAACATTTGGGAAAAGTATGAGGCCATATATGAGTAGGGCTAGGATGGAATGGAAAGCATGAGTACTGGCTACCTCGGCGAACGTGGAGGCTTGTCGGTAGAGGAAATGGATGGGTAGTGTTGGAACAAAATGTGTTAAACAACTCTCTTCTGAATTAAGGGGGAGATTGTTGAAACATTATGTGTAAACATATCTCTCTTTATGGTTTTGATGATAACAAAGTGTTAAATAGAAAATTGGTTATTTGCTAATGCATTGTTCAAGTGATTTCAGAACCACGTGTTTTATGATTGATTATTAGTAATGGTTATGGAAGAACAAGCTTAGAGCAAGAAAGGAAAGCTAAGAAGCAATGTTGCAAAGCTAGAAGGAAACTGGGTCTGAAGAAGTGCTCCTGAAGTGGTGCTCCTGAAGTCTGAAGCCTGCGTCTGAAGGCAGCTTCTGAAGAAGTCAACAAAAGTCAACGTCTGAAGACCAGCTTCTGATCCGTACAAAGACATCTTCTGATGCACTGTTCACACAGAAGCTTCTGAAGGCTGATGTGGCAGAAAAGGAGTGGTTACTGTGCGCATTTAATGCCTGGATGTGTCAGAACAACTCAATGGAACAGTTGTCTCCCTGACTCAAACATTCCCCAGCTTTTAAGGTAGGCTATTTCAAAAATGGCTGCTGCTCTGTTTTGTTTGAAAAAGTGCAGCACACATTTGCAGAAATCCTAGCTCAACTTGCAACGGCTCTTTCCTCAAATCAAGCAAATCTTCAACAGCTATATTTCATCTATAAAAGGAAGAAGATTTGAAGAAGAAATTTGTCTAAGACTCTTGAAACTACATTGCTGAACCTGTGCTCTGTTTTCTGCTGTAAAACTCATAAGTTCAAAATCTCTTAGAAATTCTTTAGTTCTGTAACTTAGAATTTCTTAAGGTTAAGAGTCTTAACCTGTGTTGTATTAAGAGAACACCTCTGATATTTTATCAAGTGTTCATCCCAAACTCATTTATTTGTAAACCAGTTTGGTCCCTAAAGTCTCAGTCTGTATACTGAGCAATTGTAACCTCATTCCTTTGTGGTCTGAGTTAGAAGTCTCTTGACTTAGTGTCTTGAGCATTGGGAAGTCTCTTGACTTAGTGTCTTGAGCATTGGAAGCCTCTTCCTTTGTGGTTGAGCATTAGAAGCCTCTTTCTTTGTGATTGAGCAACTGGAAGTCTCTTCCTTGGTGGTTGAGCAAAGTGTAATCTTCTGATTATAGTGGAACTCTCTTGTTGGAAAACAAGGGGACTGGACTACTTCTCACATTGAGAAGGAACCAGTATAAATTTCTGTGTGTCTCTCTCTCATTCTCTTTTTAACTTGTTAATTCGCTGCATATACTTCTGATAACAGTTCAGAACCTGGTTCTGAACTAGTGTTAAGCTTTTGAAAAGAAAAGAACAAGTTTTTGAGTCACACAATTCAACCCCCCTTCTTGTGTGTGTGTTTTTCTCACCTTCAGGTAGACCTTGGAGGCCTCCTTTAAAGGTGAGGTTTGCTTGGATGAGGGAAGTTTCGAGGTGAAGGGCAGCTGCAATATCGGAGGGTTTAGGGACAGGTTCAAGGCCGTGGAACGGTATCTTGTCAGGTACGGGTAAGCCAACCAAGTATGAATATTCCTCAAGCGTAGGGACGAGCTGGTAGTCGGGAAATGTGAAACAGTGATAAAGAGGGTCATAGAATTGGACTAAGGTTTCCAAGCATCCTTCTTCAACATCTACTCTAAGGATATTAAGTAGCTTTCTGTGATGAGCTTGAAAGTCATTTGGATCGCTTACTAAAGACCCTAGCTTCCTTAATCTTGACAAATCAGGCTTTTTGAAAAGATACTTCTTAGTGCTTTTCCTTGGAATGTCCATATCTATGATGTTTACAAAAAAAAACTTGTTTAAGTCCTTCGATATTTTGGATGGAAAAAGGTTTATGCATGGATGCATGGATGCATGATTATGTTAAAGAACAGAGAAAACATGGTAAGGTTAAGTCCATAATGTTGGAGTCAAGGGTAAACACGCCATTTGGTAAGGACTATGGTTTCATATGTACCTGTATCACGGGTTCTACCAAGTTCCCAAAGTCATCGACCACTTCCGAATATTGTCGGATTACGGGACTACTCCCGGTCCAACGACGTTCGTAGGAAAGTCTCGTTTGAGTGTAGTATCGCGTATCAACCAATTCAAGACTACTCTTGATTAGCCACCGCACTACGTCCGAAAAGGCCAAGATGGGTTAAAGGTAACTCTAAAGGTCCTCAACTTCATAGGTCACTTGAAAATAACAATGCCGAACACGACTACTCATGTCAACATATTAATACTTCCAAGGTTCCTCCATTGAGTGGGGTTATCACATGTGCCACATCCGAAACTCACTCTCGGAAAGACACTTTGATTATACCACCATCCTATCTTATGTTTCCCTCAAGTCCGGGTGTAGGACTTATCTCACCACTCACGCAAAAGAAAAGAAACACATAGGCACGTATTTACATTCTTGTTTTTATTTTAAGCAAGTTATAGCACAAAATAATTAAATAAATCCAAGTTAGGCTCAACCCTCTTAGGGAATTCCCCAGTGAAGTCGTCATTTCTGTCGCGGTGATTTTCGAAGATCAAGCTATTGATTAGCGTTGACTCGTTAATTTTATTTAACGACTGAACTTTTAATTTTTCAAAAGAAACGGGGAAAAAGTTCTAAATTACCACATTTTTAAAGATTTAGGGTTCGGGCGTTAGTTACGTTTAGGGAAGGCGTTAGCACCCTAAACGTTCGTAGTATTCTACGAGAACCTCTTGATTTTATTTATTTATTTTGGGCTATAACTTGCTTATATATTTAAAAGAAAGATTTGAGTAGTGAGAAAAAAAATGTTTTTTTTATTTTTTATGATTTGGAAGGACAAGGTCCTTTGCCTACGTACCCGTGAGGGATCAAAACCTCGTAGTTTGGGGTAAAAATGCCGATTGATTTGTTTTTGTGTTTTTTTGTTTTTGAAAAGGTTTTAAAGATAAAATAAGGCCAAGTGGCAAAAAGATTTAAATTTGTTTGTATTTTTTTATTTTTTGAAAATGATTAAAGTGTTATTAAAGTTGATTAATGGTTATTTAAGAAAGTAGAAGAGAAAAAAGGGCACTTGATTGAAAATCAAGGTTTGTTTAAGAAAAGATTTTTTGAATTTTTGATTTATTTGCATGTTTTTGTTTTTTTTTTAATAATAAACTAAGACTAAAAAAATAACTAAAAGCTAAACGCGAGGAACTTCCGTGGTGACGTTGGATCACCACGAAATCCTTTTGAAAATAAACTAACCTAATATTTTTTGCATATTTGTTTCTGACATAAAGCGGAATAAATAAATGTGAGTGTCAGTGCATATTCTCATTTATATTTTACATTGTTCCTAAGTACATTCTAATAAAATTGACAAAATAAATAATAAAAGTAAAATTGCAAATACACTAAAATAAATATGCTAAAATAAAGGAATAAAAAGGCATGAGATGCAAAAACAAAAAAAAACAAATATGTTGCATAAAAGAAAATAAAAAAAAATAAAAATGCATGATATGCTGGAAAATTAAAGACAATGAAATATAAATGCATGAAACTAAATAAAGAAAGTAAAAAAAATTACTAAAAAGAAATAAAAGAAAAAAAATAATAGGAAAAGATAGAAGGGGGTGCAGGAAAGAAAGAAGAGGGTGCGAATAGGAATCAGAAAAATAGAGGGGAAAGAAACTGGGCCGTGTTAAGCCTGTTGGACTAAAAAAGAAGAAAACCGGACCGGTTTGGTCTAAAAGAACCGAACCGGTTCGGTGTCTATATAAATAAAGTTGGCCGGTTTTTTCCTCATTTTTCAAAAACTTTCTCTCTCTTCCTCCCTCTCTCTTGTCCTCTCTCTAGAAACTCAGTTACCTAAAAACAGTTTTCCGGCGCGGTGGCCGTCGGCCTAGACGGCGGTGCCACCGTGCCGGAGATGAAAAACACCTCATTTTTCAAAAAAATTTACAATTTCAAGGATCCTTTTTCTTCCTCCTTTCGAAAGTCCACTTATTTTTTATAAAATCCTCACGAAAATTCCTAGATCTAGGTTTAAAGTTTTTGAAAAAAAACTACCTATTTTGAACTGTGGACTCGGCTACGGCTTTGGCTATGTGGGTTTGTGTTGGGTTTTCGTGTTTGGTGTTTGATTTGGGTTTGATTTTGTGTTTCGGTTTTGGATGTTTGATGGTGGTGGTTCGGTTTGTAGGGTTTGGTGGGTTGCGTGTTGGTTTTGTGGATGATTTTGGTTCGCGGTTGGAGAATTTGGTTTCGGTTCTTTGATTCTGTTTTGGTTGTTTTACGGATGATTTTTGGTTTGGCCGAATTGGTGCTTTTGTTCCGGTGAGGTTTGTGATTTGTGGTTTGAGTTTTTGACTTGTGGTTATGATTTGTGAAATTTGTAGTGGCCGGATTGTGGTGGTTGTGATTGTACTGTTTCTGACTGATTTTCTAACTGATTGGGATTTTTTGGATGCTGATGGAATTTCTTGGTTTTTTTCGGTTCCCCTCCTCTGCTACTGATGACTGACTCTTTTAATCATGTAATCCTTGGTTAATGCACTTTGAAAACCATTGATGGCCCATAAAACTGATTAGTCAAACAAGCTAAGCAAGGCAAGGATTAATTGACACTTAAATTATCAGTCAAACAACAATGGGTCAATATCAACCCTCATTGAAAAAGGAAAAAAAAAAGTAAAATAAGAAAATATATATAAAAAAAATCCGAAAATAAAATAAAAAGAAAATAATAATGATAATAATAAAAGGAAATAATAAATAAAAAAGGAATTAAAAAAACTATATAAAAAAAACTGTCGCCTTCGGAACCATAAATGAGGTATTTTAAAATACCTCTCTGCCGAAATTTCGTCTGAAACAGCGAAAAATTCAGAACCAAAAGAAGAGTAAAAAAAAAAGAAATTTAGGTCAAAAATTGGGGTATGACATCATGGAACATAGAATTCATTGCCCTTTGATATATGGTGCCAGAGTTTTTTAAACCAAATGGCATAACTATCCATTCATAAACGTCTATGGCCCCAAGACATCTAAAAGTTGTCTTCGACACATCTTCGAAAATAAAGATCTGTTGTAACCAGATAGCCGTCTAGCATACTTAAATAATATAAACCCGCTGCCGAGTCGACCAACATTTCTGCCACTGGCATAGGGTATTCATCCTTAGGTGTGGCGTTATTTAAATCACTAAAGTCTATACAGACCCTAAGGGTTCCATTCTTTTTAACTACATGAACTATGTTAGCCAACCATTCCACATACCTAGCAGTGCTGATGAACTTGCTTCGCAAGAGTCTTTCGATCTCTTCTTTGATTTTTGATAAGATCTGCAGCGCAAATCTTCTTGGAGTCTGTTTTACTGGCTTTTTACTTTGTCAGATAGGCAGCTTTAATTCCACCATATTTCGACTTAGACCTGGCATTTCGTCGTAGTCCCAAGCAAAACAGTCTTTATATTTCTTCAAGAGTTCGACAATCCGAACTTTGAGTCCTTCATCAATCTTGGCGCTAATGTAAGTTGGCCTTTTTATAGAGTCATCTCCCAGATCTATTTCTTCTAGAGGATCCTGCGCCACAATTTTCTTAGCTGGACCCATTGGATCTTTCTCAAACCCCAATGGTTCGTCGTCATATATGCAATCCAACCTCTGATCCTCGATTAGCTCGCCTTCATGATGATCTTTGTTGGTCTCGACGACTAGCTCCCTTTCCGTCTCCAACTAGCTCCCTTTCCCATAAGAAACCATAGGTTGGGTGAAGTTTAACAGAACTCTTCACTTGGTCTGGTCTGAACAAACCATAATATGAGGATCGACATGGCGATATGTACGCCAAATGCTTATCAAAGGTCTT
Source organism: Medicago ruthenica (assembly GCA_018208015.1). Taxonomy (NCBI): domain Eukaryota; kingdom Viridiplantae; phylum Streptophyta; class Magnoliopsida; order Fabales; family Fabaceae; genus Medicago; species Medicago ruthenica. Next base: position 41,384,094 of record CM031378.1, read on the forward strand.
CTTATTGATTTGATTGACCTCAACCCTGAAGTAACTTTGATCTGCTTCAATATTTTCTAGCAGTCCATCTTCTCTCTAGATGGATAACCTTTAATGCATAGTCGATGGGACTGCTCCGACACCATGTATCCATTCTCTACCAAGTAAAAAGTTGTAATTGGCTTTGTATGGAACTACTAGGAACAACGTCGACCTCCTGACACTTCCGACAATCAATTCTACTTCAATCGCCCCATAAGAATGGCCTGATTTACCTTCGTAATTAGAAAGAACCACATTATGCGGCTACAAATGGGAGTATGTTTTTCCAATTTTCTTGAGTAAGCACTGTGGCATTAAGTTCACTGCAGCACCACCATCCACTAGGACCTTATTAATCCCAATGTTATTCACCTTGGCCTGGACGAACATAGGCTTGAGGTGACTCCCCATCTCTCGACTAGGCCTTTCAAACATGGCTTGTTGTTCTTCAACACAGTCGTTGTTCATCACATAGTAGCAAATTGGCTTATGTTCAGCCATGTCTTCTGTGAAGTCTTCCTCCTCCTCACTGATTTCTGACACCAAATCGAATTCAATTGGTACAATCGACACCACGTTGCACAAAACCTCAAAATCTGGTTCAGAATCTGAGAAGTTGGATTCCATATCTTCGTCCTCGACAGGGGGATTTTCTTTAACGTCATGTAATGGAGGGAATAATCTCTCTTTTGCTGGCTTCCTAATTGTAGTGACGGATAACTCTTTTCTTTTTACAAAGGTTCTGACACCATCGGCATCAGCAGCTTTCTTCTGACGTTGGAATCTGTGCCACTGTGTTTTGGTCATGGGGTTTTTTTCCTTTATACCCGTTTCTGTAGGCATACTTGTTACCGACGTGATAAACCTCTCTGCCCATTGACGTGGAGGAGTGATAACTGACGTTCTTGTGCGCACCTCGTTTTTTTAATGAAAAAAAACGCGCAATCCTCCGAGGACGTCCGCGAACGCTCGGAGGGCCTTGTGAAGCCGCCACCAAAGTTTTTGTGTAAAGGGAACGTTGATAAACCCTTAAGTTTTTTTTGTAAAGGGAAACGATAATAAAACCCTTTTGACGATGAGGAAAGGATGGTCATCGCAACCATTGTCGGGTTCGGGAGTCGGTTACGCAAGGGGAAGGTATTAGCACCCCTCACGTCCGTTGTACTCAACGGGAACCTTCTATTTGGCTAAAGCTTAAATTGTTTTTTTTTGTTTTGCGCGCATGCTTATTTATGTCAAAATATAAATAAAAGGGGGGGAGAAAGAGATAAAAACAAACGAAAGAAAAGAAGGAAAAAGTTTTTATTATTGCGCTTGACAAGATGTCGATCTTGCTCCTACGTATCTCCCGGTAGTCGGAGAATTCAAAGCGTACGTAGTTCTTTGGTAGAAAACGTACATATGTTGGTTAATTTTAATTGGACGATGTTTTAACCGAATTCTTGCGATTAAAACGTAGCTTGTATGCTCGCGCTTGGGAGACTTATTAAGCGTTTGTTCGTGAATCGCATTAGAATTGTTAAAAGGTACGTCCGTTAGGGTAAAAGGTTCGAATTGGCCGCTATGGGACCAAGAGGTACAATGGACTCATACAAGTCAATCATTGACCGAGTGGACTCTAACGAGTCGGGCGAATGTTCGATTGATTCACTGAGATCAAGAACGGGTACAATGGACTCGGACGAGTCGAACATTGACCGAGTAGACTCCAATGAGTCGGGCGATCGAATCTAATGGCCACGGGGGACCAAAAGGTTCGGATTGACCACAAGGGGCCAAGGTTTGGTTTGGTTATGGTTGGATATGTTGAAAAAAGGGAATGACGATTGTCCGAACGACGAGACATACGTCACGCGTTCGTACAATCGGGGCAATGGAGAGACATACGTCACACCATTCCTTTTTCATTCATGTTTTTGGGTAGAATTCTTTTAGAAATCCCAAGGTAGATCAAAACATTTGGTTTGAAAACCCAAATTGGAAAGGTTTAGCAATTTTTGCTAGAAAACGCGCAAGTTCGTCTCATTTTGCGAATTGTTTTGAAAAGCGAACGCATTTGGCGTATGTTCACGCTTGAGTTTTGAAAATCATGAACAATATTTATTGTTCAGGTTTAGATTGAAATGATGAACATAGCTTGTTTGTTCATGTGGTTTTGAAAGTTTGAGAACATAACTTGTTTTGCAAGTTATCCACAAAATGTCATACGAACTTGTGATTTTGTCAAAATTGTGCAAAATCCTTGTTATGGTTTGAAAAACATGGGTTTAAAAACTCTTAGGTTCTGAGCTCTTGGGCTAGAACCTCAAAAATTGGTCATTTTGACACCTAAACTCAGATTCTGAGTTCTGTCATGGTCGCACTGCGACCATGACTTCGCACTGCGAAGCATGCGAATTTTTGAGTTCAGAAGCTGTTTCTGAACTTTTGTTCAGAAACAACTTCTGAACACACTCAGGACCTTTTAGGTGAGTGAAAAGCTTTGAGTTTTTTGGGTGAAAAAGGCTGAACAAACCAGTTTTGATGTTTTGAAAACCTTGGGATTTCTTTGAAATTCAAAAGGGGTTTTTTAGAACCAAATGGTTTTGAACCAAAATTGCTATGCAAACACAAATGAAAATGCAATACAAAAGCTTGGAACACTTACAGAACTCCTTAGCAAAGCTCCAGCTGCAGTGGATTTGAATTGGTTGAAGGCTTTCACAAAGGTTTTTGATATTGGTGATGAACTTTGAACTTTGTGATGCTTTGTGTTGGATTGATTTTTTCTGGTTGTTTGTGAGTGTTTGTAAGCTGAAATGAGTAGAGTTTCTGCTCTTGAAATGCTGTTATCAGTTGTGTTTAGAACCTTGGGCATTGCCTTCTATTTATAGGCCAAAACCAAATCTAATTCATCATTAGGAAATCCTAAAATCCAGCTGATTTGTGGCTAGGATCAAGCTGAATCCCTTTGCATTAAATGCTAATGGATAGAGGCAACCTTGCCTTGTGCCAAGGGGCAAGAATCAGCCTGATTTCAGCCACAAATTCAACCAATTCTAGAAAGTAATGATGAAGAACAAAGCTGAATTGCAATTGGCTAATGCTTGGGGATCAATCCTTGCAATCTCAATGGTTGATCAATGAAAACGTGCACTGTAATGTGCAGAGATTGAGGGATGAAAAAGGCTACCTATGGCTGGTGTGAGGGGTGAAAAGCTGCTGCAAAAACAGGGTAGGCACTCATGGCTTTTCAAGTGAGAAAATCCAGCTAGTTTGACTGGTTTTGAGGGAGCAAGCAGGAGAAAAATCATCAAGCAGGTGGCTGGCAACCTTGGGGTGGTTAACAGGTCACATGGGAGGGACAAAAGCTGCCCAAGGGCAAGCCCACTTGCTTGTCACATGCTAGGTTGGAAGAAAAAGCTTCCAACCTTGGCATTAATGGCAAATCCTTCAATTCTGGTTTGCTTGGCCCAAATAGCCATGAATGCTGCTTAAAATAAATATGGAAATGATATGCAACAAATTCTGGAATTAAATCAAAGCAACCAAAAATCTGCAGAAAAATCGCAGACTTCGCAGTGCGAAGTGAGCTTCGCAGTGCGAAGTCATCATTTTTTAAATGTTGACTTTTCTGTTGACTTTTGTTGACTTTTGACTTTTTCCTCCCTCTTTGATTTTTTTTGATTTTTATTTTAAAATGCTTAGGACAAAATTAGGGTGCTACAGTTCTTTCCACCAGAATGGACCCATTTGCCCACAGGAGTCTCCGAGGATGGAACATAAGTTTTAGTTGGAGGTGTCACCTTATATGGAATGCCTCTTTGATTGAAACTGAACTTAGGCCTATTGTCGGCCCATTTCCCTTTCCTCTTCGATATCAGTTGTTTTCCCTCAAGGCTTCTTGCGGCCTTCTTATCAAACACTGAGCTGCGCTTTGGGCAGATCGTGACTTCGGAGTTGCTTATCTTGCAACGGTTCAGAAAAGCAACTAACCCCTCTTCAACATTAGGATAAACAACTTTCAATCCCTTCTCAAATTGATCTTCAGTGATCTTTTCAGTTGCCATCACGAGGTCTTTAGTAACCTCTTTGGGGTTGTTGGAACTTTCCCCTGGAGTCACTCCAATGATCTGGACAACGTTGACGTCTAATGGCTCTGCGTACATTGTGTCGGTGACTTGAAGAGGGTCTGCATCTACCTGCATTGGCGATTTTGTCTTGTCGCCAAATTTCAAGCTTCCCTCATTGAGTGCTTTCTGGACTAAGTCCCTGAAAAGGACGCAACGAGATGTGTTATAACCCAAAAAATTATGAAATTTGCAAAAACCTCTTTTCTTCCTTTGGTCTACTGGTGGTAACTTTAAACCTTTAGGTACTAGGATTTGACCATCAGTAACCAATAGGTCAAAAATTTCATCACATTTAGTAACATCGAATGTATAAGTTTTCGCAACAAATTTATCATTTTTAGGTTCGACGGGGGTCTTCCCTTTTGATTCTTTAGCTTTCCTCTTCTCCAAACCTCTTCTCTCTCTCTCTCTCTCTCTCTCTCTCTCTCTCTCTCTCTCTCTCTCTCTCTCTTGCCTCTCAAAAGTTTTGTGAATAATGAATAACATAATTCACTCACCACTAACTAATGTATTTACAATAGGTTTCAAGGGTTTTTTATCCCACTAATTTGGTTTGTTATAATTTTGTTACAATTGTCTCACAATTATTTTCTCTACACTTTTACTTCACTTACACCCCTTATTACTTATACACCACTATTTTCAAATATTCAAATTCTAAACTTCTAACATATTTCAATTATGCCACTAACTCTCAAATTACCAAAATACCCTTTAACTCCCAAAATTCAATAAATCACCAAAATAAACAATTAAACACACATAAACAATTAAATAAATAAATCCTAAAAATCGGGCTGTTACACGGAGCATAAGAAGAGAAGTCTTGCTGACTGTTCATATGAGGTGGAGCAGTTGCCATGTGAGCTTGCTGGGGTTTAGGACCGAGTATGCCTGATTGTTGTTGGGGAGCACCAGTTTTCGGATATGGACATGGTGGAGTGGCCCATGGCTGCCATGGATATGCCCACTGCTGCTGCTGTCTGGGATAAGTGGGAGTGGTCCATTGAGGCTGCTGATAGGGAGACGGAGGCCACTGAGACTGGGAACGACCTCCACCACGACCATTGTTTCGACCCCTACCACGACCACGACGACCAGGACCACTGTTGTTGCGGTTGTTGCGCTGCTGAGGGGGAGTGGTTGAGGTCGTGTTATCATCAAGAGATGATACGAAAGCAGAGTTGCTGATGGAATTTGCTGCTTTCTTTGCTTTGGCTGTTTCTTCCAGGATTATCATAGAACGAGCTTTGTAAAATGGTGGAAGAGTTTCCATGACGAATTTGTGAACCCACCGTGGCATACGCATTGGTTAGGCCATAGATGAGTTGAAGAACAAGCCTTTCGTTAGACACGGGAGCACCAACATTAGAGAGTTGATCAGACAGGGATTTGAGATGTTGACAATAGGTGGAAGCATCAGGAAATTGTTCCATATGAGCATTAGAAAATTCTTGCTCTGGGTAGAGAGCCCGAGAATTTTTATTGTCATAAAAAATGCTGAATAGCATCAGAAATAGTGCCATAAATCCATTGAAGGACAACAACATCAAGACGGGACCATAGATTAGGATCAGTGTCTTTAAGATTAAGAGAGGATGAGTTTTCAGTTGGGATGATATGATAAATGACTTGATGAACACAAACATGAATTTTGAAAAGTTCAAACCAAGTGTTATATTGGCCTTTTTCAGTACTTAGGGTAATTTTGATAAAATTTGTGATATTAGAGATGGTGAATGCGGGATAAATGGGAGGATTGATATTCTGTTTGAGAGGTTACTTCTCTTGAATGGGAGGATTGCTATTTTGTTTGGGAGGTGATTGCTCGGTGGTCATGAGAGGAAAGGGGGTGCTCAAAAGTACCGACAATTCCTACAAGAAAAAAAGTAGCGAACAGTGCGCAGTGCAATCGAATTTGCTGTCTTCACTTTTACTTTGAATTGAAATTCGTGAGACGGAACCAAACTTAACTCATTCAGTAACGAAAACAAAAAACCTTACTCGTTGAAGATGGAAATGAAAGGTTCAGTTGCAGCAGTGGAGAAGATAATCGGCTACACATTCCTGAACAAGAAGCTTCTAGAAGATGCCCTAACCCACGCTTCTTACCCGGAATCCGTTTCCTACAAACGTCTCGAGTTCGTTGGCGACGCTGTTTTAGGTCTCGCTATCAGCAACCATCTTTCCCTCTCTTACACCTCCGTTGACTCCGGTCAACTCTCTCTCCTCCGTGCCGCTAATGTCAGCAACGAGAAATTTGCTCGTGCAGCCGTCAATCATGGTCTTCATCGTTACGTTCGTCACAACACGGTTAATAAGATTCGTGAGTTTGCTGATGCGGTTGAACGTGAGAATGATTGTGCTGGTGTTTTGTATGGTGGTTCGGTTAAAGCCCCGAAGATTCTTGCTGATGTTGTTGAAGCTATTGCTGCTGCTGTTTATGTTGATGTTGATTTTGATCTTCAGAAATTATGGGTGGTATGTAACTAACTATGATTTTAAGGCAACATTTTGGTAATTAAATAGGTTAGAATGATATTTAGTGCATTTGAGTTAAAGTTATTGACCATGAATGATTTTAGGCAACATTTGGAAAATAGGTTAATTAGATGGTATACGTGCTGTCTAAACTCAAAACTATTCGGGTGTGTGTGTTGGATATGAAATCATTTATTTAGTTGCTTTGACCCAACAACTTTGCCACTGCCTGATAAATGCTTGAAATTTTTGTTGGCAGATATTAAGAGGTCTTTTGGAGCCAATAGTAACATTGGATGATCTGGAACGAAACCCGCATCCAGTGACAACGCTCTATGAGATCTGTAAAAAGAATGGGAAAAAGGTTGACATAAGACAATCGAGGAATGGTGCCAAAAGCACTGCCAGTGTCTATGTTGATGGAGACTTGGTTGCTACCGCTTGCTCTGACCAGAAGGACATTGCAAAGCTTGATGCTGCCAAGATTGCCTTGCATGAACTAGAGCGTGTATTGCCTGCCACTACCATGATGTCCGACCGTTGTAAAGGCCTTGATGGTACCTTGGAAATTGAAGCAGCCAAGCAGAAGTTATATGCAATTTGTGGGACGAAAAAGTGGCCTAAACCAGTATACAGGTAAACACTGCTACCCTACCACTATAATTTGCAATGGCATATTGAAAGAAAAACATTCATTCATAGTCCTGGTTTCTGTAATATAAAAGTGCATCTTCTTGTCATCTGGTTTCCTCTGGTAGAATAGTTTGTAAATATACAGCAGGTTTGGGAAACCAAAAAATGATGAAGATGGATGAGAGTAGCATAACATTTTTGTTAACCGGAACAGTTTTAAGTTATAGCTTCCATTTGTTTAGGGCCTTCATACCTGGCCACATGTCTAGACACAGAAGAAACCTGCTTGCGGCATATAACAGAGAACTCGTCCCTGATAAAGTCTTAGAATTTTACAATACCCAAATTGGGATGATAATTGATTCCTTCTAGTGAATGATTTATATCCATTTACAAAGTCTGCCTTAATTAGTTAATTATAAGTCAAACGAGACTGATATTATTTCATATACTCAAGTGGAGACAAACCTCAAATTATAGGATCAATCAAGGATTCTGATAGGACACCTAGGCATATTCTAGAAGAAAGTGAGGCCACCGGGGAGAGAATGGAAGTTGGTTAGTGACTTGGAGCTAGATTTTAGGATAGTTTGGATGAAAATATATAGTGAGTAGTGGTGAGTGAGGGGATTCATTCATGTATTTTCTAGTTGGTCGTTAGGAGAGTTTCTCTTTGGTAGGAGCATAGCTTTGGATTAGGACTCTCTGCCTCTGGTTTATCTTTCCTTTTCTGCTGTAAGATGATCTGTGAGTGATCTGTGCAACCTTTTTCACTCTGGTAGGAGCATATGCTATATTTTATCTGTGCAACCTTGTTCACTACTCTGAGTATATGCTCTACCATCTTTGAGTATCTATCTCTTTAATATTGTGAGAAAATACATTAGTCATGTAGATGTAGTAAAACTTAAGCATCAATCAACCTAATATGAAGATAAACTCGAGCGATAATTATTTTTGGAGTATTGATATTTTCACTAACTGATCTTCTTTGCTATTTTTAATTTGTTCCTTCAGTTGATTTGCATGTGTCAAGCTTTTGACCCTCCTTGTAAACTGATTTCTTACTTCTCCGTAACAGCATCGAGAAAGACGAAGGTACTCCTCAGAACAAGATATTTGTGACCTCTGTCCAGATAGCCACTCCAGATGGTAGACTCGAAATGTTAGGGGATGAAAAGTCTCGGCTGAAGGATGCACAGAACTCTGCGGCTTCCTTGATGGTTCGGGCCTTACAACAAGGCCAGTATGTGTGACAATTTTTTTTTTTTTTATTTTGATGAAGGTGTTGTAACTATTGTCTAGTATGTCTCCGGCCTCCAAATAGGGTTAGGATCTCTACTCCTCCAAATATAGGTCTTGGATTAGTGTCTCGCTTGTGAGAGCTTCTTAAACTAATAATTAAGTTAATAAGTGGCCATGAAAAAGTTTGATGAGAGAGATTCTGAAAATGTTGAAATGCATATACTCATTTAAATTTATACTTGGAAGTCAACTCTTTAATGTTGAAGGATTTATTCTGTCAGTTGGCGTAGATGATATTTTAATGGGATAAATAAATTTTTGATTGCTAAAAATATCACAAATTTCGTTTTTAGTCTCTCTGAAATTTTGGGTCCTTCAAATATTTTTTTATAACAACTTTTGATTTCTGTTTTTATGTTAACTCATATGCACTCTTTTTATTTTTTTAATTTTTATTTTTGAGTGAAGTTTTAAAGAGATGTTTAAAATATTATCTCACACAAAAATTTAGATTTTTTAATTAAAATATGAAATTTTAAGCACCAGAAACTTAAATTTTCATATTTAATGCATCTTTTTATTAAAAAAATGTAAATTGTTGTAAAAAAATTTATATAATGTAATGAAGACGACTGTAAAAAGGTTAAAAAAAACAACTGTAAAAAGTAATTTAGAATTTCAAAGTATTCATAAATTTATTTAAAAACGTCGATCAAAACGCATGACAAAAATATTTGAAGATAAAAAACTTGCTAAATTTAAAAAAAAAAAAAACTAAGAATAAAATTAAGATACTTATACTTTTTTTTTGTTACAATTAATTAAGATACTTAAATAGATCAAAAACATATTTTATCCTATTTTATATGATATTTATAATAACTAACCTATGTTTACGGGGACATATTTTACACTATTTTAATTTAAACAAAAAAATAAAGTTAAACATGGCCTAAATTGTTGGGTTCTTTTTACCATACATGAAATCAAATCCCTATGAATTAAGGGTTTTACTTTTCCCACCGTATGACATTCTCGCGCGTCCTATTTTTTTTCTTTCCAAAATACCCTTTGTTACCATTTGTTCCGAATTTATAAACTGGACTCAGTTTGGATTATAAAATCCGAAACATTCCTAAGCTATTGGAACATAGAGCACCATGTAGATGTTTGTGTAATCTTTGTGAAACTACACTTCGGATTTTATAATAAGAAATCCTTTCAGACATTTCATATTTTATAATCCGAAACATGTCAAACACCCAAGAAAAGCATAACTTTGACGTAAAAAAGGTAAAAAAAAATCAGTTCTGATTATATAATACAGAATGTCAATAAACATTCCGGATTATATAATCTGAAATGTATTTGTGCGGAAACAGAAGCTGTGTTTTTTCTCTGATAAATACATATTATGTAATCTTGTGAAATAAACATGCATTATTGAATAAATAACAATAAATGTGTACTGGCTGTGAGTACAATGTATGGAAACTAGGGTTTCTAAGTTCTGTTTAGGTCATGCCTTGGGAATGATCCCAAGGTTACTATTTGTAGCCTCTCTTGGGCCTTCCCGGTCATGGTTTTGGGCCCAAATCGTAAAGGGCCAAAACCATGACTAGGGCGCCCTCGTAGGCTGTTGAGGGCGCCCCCAGAGGGTGCCCTTTAGGAAGGTCACCTAGGGTTATTTATGGCTGTTAAGTGGGCCCTGTGCCCTCCTGGAGGGCGCCCAGCCTTATTCCAAGGGTTCACACCCTTATCTTTAGGATCTCAAGTCCTAAATGGTGAGATCTACGGTCCACAGCCCAAGAAGCACGAGTCTTGGTACAAGGCGAAGTGATTAAACTGTTTACGGGGGGATTTGCCTATGACCTTTTGCCCAGCAAGAGGGACTTACTAGTCACGAAGCTACTTGAAAAAATTTTATGAGTACTAGCCCAACATGGCTGCTTGCCCACGATGGATGCTAGCCCAACATGGGAGTTTAACCCTGCATGGGTACTAGCCCAACATGGATACTAATCCAACATGGGTACTAGCTCCATGTTTCTGTTTTGAGTGCCTTAATGGACGCTATTCCATCGAGAGTATGGGCGCTAGCCCAACGAGAGTATTCATATTAGCCCAACAAGCACGAGTCTTGGTATAAGGCGAAGTGATTAACCTATATGTAGAAACGGCTCCTTTGAGTTGATTAGATAGCCACGCCAGGTTGAGGACGCGCCTTAGTAGGATCCGACGGCTGGCGTGAGGCGACCGCTCGCTCTCGCTGACGTGTTCGCATCGCAACGGCTCTCGGAAATCGTGCCAACTTATGTGACGTCATCTGCGCGTTTTCCCAGGCTTTTTTACTTTAAACTGAAACAGATATACTTTTCCTCCTACTTTCAGACTTCTTTTATCCTTTCCCCTTCCTTTACCTCCGTCTTTCTCTTCCAAATCGTTTTTAATCGTTCAAGCGGTTGCAGTCTTAGTGGATCGCTGCGCCTACTGTTTTACGGATCGTTCGGAGCCCGTGTTCGTTCTCAAGCCCTTCACTTGTCTAAATCCAGGTAACCCTATTCGATCTCGTTCTTTTTTATTTTAAATCAGTAGTATGGTGGTAATTAGGGAGTGCGATGAGGCGGGTAGGGAGCTATCCCCAGCTAATTCGGAGGAGAGGTGTAGGTTGTGGAGGGAAAGTGTTAGGCATGCGAAGCGGTCAGATGGAACCATTGATTGGGTGCTGTTTGATAAGGCCTACCATGGCCACTCCCTTTTAACGGAGTTTTCGAGTGATTCGGACGAGGGTGAAGGAGAGAGTAGTAGTGGGAATTCATCTGACTCTATTATTCATTATGTTCGCCCAGGTTCGTTCTGTAGGAAAGGAATTTGTTACATGGCCTCTTCTAGTGGTTCAGAACAAGAGAGTTTTGCCGACGAGGTGCTTCGTTCGGGGTCCGTGTATATGGATCCCCAACGGGTGGCGTTTTTTTGGAGTAAGTTGCACGTGTCCTCTACGGGATTTGAAGAGGACGTGGTCTTGGAACATTGTCGCCCAGGTGAAAAAGTGTGCGCACAAAGGCCGAAAAGCGTGAAGAGTGAGATGTTTCATATGTTCGCGGCAGTTTTTGAGGATCTGGGTGTGAAATATCCCTTCACGCCCTTTGAAGTTGACACACTCAATTGTCTAAATGTGGCGCCTTCTCAGCTGCAGCCGAACAGCTGGGCGTTTATACGTGCTTTTGAGATTTTATGCGAGGGGTTGGGTTTCCAGCCCTCAGTTGGATCCTTCTTCACGTTTTACGGCACGAAGGGGGTAGATAAGCAGTCTTGGGTGTCCATCAGCGTGCATCCTGGTAAGAGGTTGTTCCCGCCCTACGCCTCTCATTACAAGAATTGGAGACAAACGTTCCTCCGGGTCCGGGGACGAAAGGATTGTGAGGCAGCTACTGTGTGGGTTGATGGTAAGCTGAGGTTCCCCATATGTTGGACGAGTGCTCCGGCGTCTATCATGGGATTTGACTATGAGAAGCTGGATGCATACGACTAGGGCGTCGTCTGTTTTTTGGATAAAATGTTGCCTATGAACATCCGGGAGTTGTTGAATAGGGAAGGGGATGTAGATAGCTTAGACGAGTACCTACGTGAGTCAAATTCATTTCATTTACTTATGCCTATATTTTTCTTTTCTATCTTCTTGTCCTCTTAACTTTTCTACTTTATTTTCTATAGAGGATATGGCGCCCATGACTGCGGCGGAGAGGAAGAGATATCTTGAAGAAATGAAGGCTAAAAAGGTTGCTGAGGGGATGGCGGCCACTGATCCCGCGAGACTTATTACCCGCAAGCCGAAGAGAAAAGCTGATCATCCGCCCGAGTTTCAAGCTGAGTCCCTCGCAGCGGCTACGCATGAAAAAGCGTCGCCCGGGAAAGATGATAAAGGAAAGGCGGCGGCGGTGAAAAAAGGTAAGAAAACGCCTTCTACTTCCTCGCTTAGCGCCATCAAAACCAGCAGGTCAGTGCCGTCTTTCTGGGATAAAGGCTTTGACTACGGCGCCTACGTCAAGGAAAGGCTGGTTTTCAGTCCAGAAGACGCGGAGGTGGGAAACCAGGGCGTTGTGCCCTTCATGACGAGGGATGTGGGAGTTCATTGTTTGCGGTCTATAATGCTTTTGGACGCGGTGGATCGGAAGTATGAGGGAGTGGTCCAGAATGAGGAGGCTCTCCAAGCTACGGTGAGGGCGTTGGAGAAAGAGGTGAAGGACGCCACAGAGGCGAGAGAAAGAGAAGTGAGGGAAGCCAGAGAGGCGACGCAGCTTGAGTGTGACAAGCGTATTTCTGATCTGAAAACTGGCTATGCAGCGGATCTTGCTGGGAAGGACGGGGTTATCGCTAAGTTGCAGAGTGATATCGTGGTTGGAGCGGAAAGGGAGGAGCAACTGAAGGCTGAGATTTCTGAGGCGAAGGGCGAGCTAGCTCTAAATTTCGATGCCGGCTTTGAACGGGCTAAAGCTCAAGTCGCCCTTCTGCACCCTGGCGTCGATCTTTCCGCCCTTGATTCTTTTAAAGTTATTGTAGATGGTGTCCTAGTGGACGAGCCATAACTTCGTTTGTTGTAATTTAATTTACTTTGAATTTAGTACTCTTCTTGAATTTGTAATGATGCTTACCTCTCTTTAAGCTTTTTCATTTGTTCCCTTTATCTTCAAATTTATGCACTTTAGAAAGCCCCTTCTGGGCGGTGATCATTACTCGTTTTTGTTTCATAATAATGTTGAGAATTGTGGGTTTGTTTCTTTTAGCGCCTGATGCTTTAGGGTCCCTTTTAAAGGGTTGAGGAACTAGGCGCGCGATCTCATTTTCGGCTCGCGACGTCTTAGAGCCCTCTTTGGGGTTAAGGAATTAGGCGGCGATCTCATTTTTGGCTCGCGACGTCTTAGAGCCCTCATTGGGGTTAAGGAATTAGGCGGCGATCTCATTTTCGGCTCACGACGTCTTAGAGCCCTCATTGGGGTTAAGGAATTAGGCGGCGATCTCATTTTAAGCTCATGACGTCTTAGAGCCCTCTTAGGGGTTAAGGAATTAGGTGGCAACCCTCGCTGGGGTTCACGCATCAGATGGCGAACTTATTTAAGATTCTGTGTTGGTGATCTGCTACAGGCAATGAAAGTAAGATAAACAAGTGATGATAATAATAAAAAAGTGGGGCCTCATTAAAAACCCCCATTACTGCGGGGGGAAAATAGTGCCCCTTATTCCTTCTCTACAAGGCTGTACAAAGATGTCGCAGTACATAAGATAAAAGACAGTAAAAATTAAAGTGGCTTTGTTGACCCTCTAGCTCGCCTTTGAATTGTTGTGGCGAGTTTCTTCCTGCTTTGTGCTCAGCTCTTTAATCAAACCACATTTGGCTAGTTTTGCATGGAGTATCAACAAAGGAGTACTTATTTCCTCAACCTTCTTGATCTCGCCAAAGTCCGCATCCTCTTCCACAACATTGACATCTGGGTTGGCTAGCTTTGCATGGAGTATCAACAAAGGAGTACTTATTTCCTCAACCTTCTTGATCTCGCCAAAGTCTGCATCCTCTTCCACAGCATTGACATCTGGGTTGGCTAGCTTTGCATGGAGTATCAACAAAGGAGTACTTATTTCCTCAACCTTCTTGATCTCGCCGAAGTCCGCATCCTCTTCCACAGCATTGACATCTGGGCCTTCATAACCCGGCAACGGATTGTTCTTCATATCAGGCCCCTTCTCTTTGAAGAATAGGCTTTTGTTGCTGACTATCTCTTCGTCCATCGAACTTTCCTTTGGACCTCTTGCCGTTCCAATGCGCTCTTGCCGAAACTCTTCTTCTAGGTTTGTGTTAACGAAATTCACTTGATGTGCTTTCAGGTTGCTGTTTCCTTTCTTCTATCTTTGCAGCTTCAAACTGTTGTGGTAACATTCTCGTGCAACTTTCTGATATGCTCTGATAGCGCCGACCCGTCCATTGTCCAGCGGATATTTCATAATGAGAAACTTAGTGGATAGATAAGCGTCAAGGACGTTGAAAGCCGGGCGGCCTATGATGATGTTGTAAGAACAAGGCGAGTTGACTACCAAATACCTAATCCTGATGGTTTTGGCGTTGTTACCTGTACCGAATGTTGTCTTCAATGTGATGTATCCACGAACATGTACCTGCTCCCCTGTGAAGCCAGCCAGTATTCCTTTGAAGGGCTGCAACTGGTCCTCGTCAAGTCCCATTCTCTCAAAAGCAGAATAATAAAGGATGTCTGCAGAGCTGCCGGGATCAATCAACACCATCTTGACATCCCAATTAAAGATTTGCACAATAATGACCATGGGATCGTCATCGTGGGGGATCACTCCTCTGCGGTCTTCACTCGAGAAGGTGATATCTGTTTGGCGTTCTGGCTCCATCCTGGCGTGGTCATCGAGTAGCATTACCTGCCTCACATATCTTTTCCGAGAGGTACTGGACTCCCCTCCTCCTGCGAAGCCGCCGGATATGGTGTTCAAGGTGTGGCGCTCACCGTCCTTCGCCACCTCTTTCTCCCTTTGGGGGTCTTCGTGGGGACGCCTGTCTCCCTCTCTGCTTTCCTTCATGTATCCTCTTAGCCTGCCATTCTGAATCAACTTCTCAATCTCTCTTTTCAGGCGGATGCAATCGTTTGTGGTATGTCCTTTAATGTGGTGATACTTACACCAGGCTTCCTTGTCGCTTCCCATGATGTTTCCTCTCGGTGGTGGAGGTTCGGGGATGATTCTAGAATGGTACACATCTCTCCAGATTTGCTCACGGCGGGTGTTGAGGGCCGTGAAGGATTCTGGCAGGGGTGCGCACCTATCCTGGATGTGGCGCTTGTATGGCGCTCTGTCTCTGTTGCTGGGTGGGTAATAGTTGCGACGATGGTCGTAGCCGTAGGGAGCACGCTCCCTGGAATCCCTTGCTTTCTTTTCGGTGTTGCTCTCTTATCCTTTTATGTAACATTCCGCCCTGGACATGATTTCCTCCATGGAATCGGCCGGCTTTTGCTACAGCGATTCGTTGAACTGTCCAGCATAGAGGCCATTTTGGAAAGCTCCCACAAATAGCTCCCGGTTCGGGTTCACGACTTTAACTGTGGCGTTGTTATATCTTGCGAGATACTCACGGAGGTTCTCATTCGGCCCTTGGCGGACGTTGAACAGGCTGGTAGATGACACCTTGCGGTGGCGATTGGCCGAAAACTGGTGTGTTAATTTGCGCGTCATGTCTTGGTAACTGACGACTGAGAAATGAGGCAAGTTCATGTACCACCTGAGGGCGGCGTCTTTGAAGGTCCCTGCCAGTAGCTTACATTTTAGGGAGTCAGCAGCGCCGATGATGGCCATTTGGGTGTTGAAAGCTGTTACGTGTTCTACCGGATCGCTCTTTCCGTCGAAAGACGAAAGAGAGGGCGGCTTGAAGTTTTCTGGGACCGGCGCGTTCCAGACTTCAGCGGAGAGTGGTTGTGGATCTGGATCTACCGACTCGTCCTGCTGGGACCCGTTCCCCTCAGCGTGTTGTTGCTGCTGGATTTGTTGCTATAAGGCTTCTAGGGCTGTTGGGTCCGCCATCAACGGCGACGATGATGGTTGTTTGGGTCGGCTATGAAGACTAAGGTTGGTGGTCGAAGATTAGCGGTTAGGGGCGAAAATGTCAGAGAGATGATTGGTTTCTGAACAAAGAACGGGTTAGGTTGAACGTTTGATTAGGGTTAGGGTTGAATCGCGGCAGATTCGGAGGTTTTAAGGTTACTCCTGAGAAACACTGCGGATGCACGGCGTTCTGGTGACTTTCAGAGGCCGTGGATCAACTGCCTTTCTTTCGGAGACGGTGGCTAGGTTAGTTTTACCGTAGCCCCACGGTGGGCGCCAACTGTACTGGCTGTGAGTACAATGTATGGAAACTAAGGTTTCTGAGTTCTGTTTAGGTCATGCCTTGGGAATGATCCCAAGGTTACTATTTGTAGCCTCTCTTGGGCCTTCCCGGTCATGGTTTTGGGCCCAAATCGTAAAGGGCCAAAACCATGACTAGGGCGCCCTCGTAGGCTGCTGAGGGCGCCCCCAGAGGGTGCCCTTTAGGAAGGTCACCTAGGGTTATTTATGGCTGTTAAGTGGGCCCTGTGCCCTCCTGGAGGGCGCCCAACCTTACTCCAAGGGTTCACACCCTTATCTTTAGGATCTCAAGTCCTAAATGGTGAGATCTACGGTCCAAAATGTTGTAATGGAAACGATAAGAAACAACACAACACAATTTTCAAACATTAAAATTAATACTAAAATTATCCATAAGTTACAAATCAAGTGTTCAGACATAAAATTCAAAATTAATGATTACAACACCATAAAACTAAACCCCGCCACCCCTACCCCCAACAGCACGCCTACGGCGATAAACTCGCCCTCCATGAACCTCCTTCAGGATAGCTTCCAAATGACGTCGTTGATCAGACCCTTGCTCCACCACACTACTGGCCATGACGGCATAAACATGGTCTTTGATACGATCCAACCATCCGGTTAACATCAAATACCCCTGCTCTCCGTCATGCTCAGCAACAATCTCATCAAGGGCCTTCTGCTCGGGCGGCCACAAGACCTGGACAACCTTGTCTGGAAGAATGACGTGTGGATGTAAGATGGAATAAAACCATATGATGTATCCCAGTGAAGTCTCCACACCAATCATAGCAGCGAGCCCCAAGTCCCGGGTTGTCAGCATATGATCAAGGTAGTACACATATCGGTGGTTGATCTCTGTCAAGGTCGTTTGGGGAGAAGCACTCTCGCATGGATGTCTGGGGACGGTCTGGACATACCCAAACTGGCGTAGCACCCGCTCCGACAGATATCTCACCCTACGAGAACCGTATCTGAGCCATCCAGAGTAAAGGTTGATCTGCTCGAAGGGACATGCCACACGGTGTACCTCATAAGGGGACATGACAACACCTGTTAGATCCAGCTGATCCAGATGCGTCCTGTACTCGTCTGGTGAAGACAGACCCATGAGCGGTAGATACATCAAGGCACATGGACATGCCTCTTGAGAACCACCCCGTGCATCCATGGCACCCATACCCCTGAAATGCTGAAACAACCAAGCCTGCAACAAAGTCAACAACGTATAAATATGCAAACAATGAAGACATATAAATGAATAAATATACAAACATATTTATTTATACTTGCAACAAAGATAAGTAGCCTGCAAGATGTCTGGTCTTGTAATGGCAGGCATTTTAAGCTCCATGTACAGGTGTGCAAGGGCAGCATCTCCCCATGCATAATCAGAGACAAGCTCCAATTCTCTAAAATACCTCAAGTAGGCAACATCCACATAGCAGACGCTCTTGTTAGTGAAGAGCGTGATACCCACCAAGTAGAGCAAATATATGCGGAGAGACTGGTCTCGCTTCTGTTGAATCAACCAAATTACCAGCATGGTAGGCCTCTTGTGCCTCCTGAAGGCGCTCCTTGAAAGCATCTTTCAAGAAGCTAAATCGTGCATGCCCACCCTTTGTCTTCTCTACCTCGTACCATGCCTCCCCCACATCAACCCCCAACAACTCCATCATCAACTTTACAGCCTTAGCCCTGGTCATACTCTCGTGGGACAATAGCATACCCTCAATGGGAAGATGCAGCAAACATGATACATGATCGAGTGTCGCTGTCATCTCCCCAAACGGTAGATGGAAGATCGAGGCCTCCTCGTGCCATCTCTTCACAAATGTCGAACAAAGCTCTTGGTCAATCTGGCTGTAGCTGGTATCCTGCAGCCATTGAAGTCCGGTGGCTCTTAGGCCATCCTTAAACCACTGTGCTGTCATCCTCGCCTTGTTTGGTTTGTGAATTGCCTCAATCTTCTTCCTGTTGTTCACACATTTTAAATTGTCACGCAACGGCAAAAATTAAAAACAAAAAATTAACATCAATTTCACAGTAATCGGAACAATACATGACAATAATTAATTTACAATCATTAAAACAACATAGAAGTTCAATTTTTATTAAATAAAAGGTGTAGTGTCTTACCACTCCATCAGCCGCCATCCTGGCCACATGAACATGATACTTCGTCAGCACCGTCAAGTAGTGTGGGCCACCGGGATAGTCCTCAAGCTCCAATGGCTCTAGCACACGGTCCTGCTGCTCATCATCGTCCACCTCCACCTCCTGATACTCAGGATCACCCTCCACCTGCTCCTCCATCTCTATCTGAGGCTCGTACTGTGGCTCAGCATAGTTCCCCTGGGATGTTCCCTCGCCATCAGCACCAGCACGGTGTGCCATTCCCCTTCCACACCTGGGTTATCCCTCCTCCGCTTGCAACTTCTCCATACGCTCCCTCCTAACAGAAGCATGCATTGTTGTTCTTTGACCCCTGGTGCGATCAACATGTTGTTCCATACCTGTAACATGCATAAAAGTGTTAAGTACTATCAACATAAATACACATAAGTAAAAAAAATCTTTATACTGGTACAATTCAGATTATAAAATACAAACTTCAACATTCTAGTTTCAATTTTAAAATCTGAAATGCTTCAGTGCTCAGAAAAAAAATCAAGCTCAAAGGCTTGAATGCAGAGGGAATGAGACTTAACCTTCAGTGGTGTTTGATAAAGTTTGAAATGTGATGATTTTGTGCAAAAAATCTCCAAGATTCGACCAATTTGTGAGTTTCGGATTTTGGGAGAAGGGAAAGAGAGAAAGTGAAAGTGAAAAGTGAAACTGTAAAATGGAGAAAGTTGCATATATATATATATATATATATATATATATATATATATATATATATATATATATATATATCGAAAGAGTCAGGATCCGTTAACACCAGGTGTAAGTCTTTAGACTTGCACCAAATCTCAACCATTATAATTATTTGATCTAACGACTCATATTATGTTAATAATAAATGAAAAGATATCACAATAAGAAGCTAATAGGAGATTATCACCTTATGAGATATTCCTTGATTTGTTATTAATTATTTTCTCTTTCTTCTCAAAATATGAAGTTGTAATTCTCTGTGTTATTCCATTATCGATCTGTATGTTTTCTTCCATATTAATTTTGTATGTTCTCGTTCTTTGTTAAAAAAAAATGGAAGCCATCTTTACTCCATTACAAAAATTAAATGGTTTATTTTTAGTGTTTGTTACAACAAAACAACTTCAAAATAAAAAAAAAGGTTGAAAATTAGTGCAATCATGTCCGTTATAAAATCAAAGTGACAAAATCATTAAATTAGTATGGAAAACTTTTGCATTATTCACACCCAATTGGATGCAATATGTAATTGTAACACAAAACAAGCCAATGAGATTAAACATGGAGATAAAATTGGACTATCACCGAGAACAATGTGCCAAAAACTTTTATTCTGGAGGTAAAACAACACAAAAAAAATTATCAGCTTATATTTTAATGAGACAAAGAAAATAATTAATAACAAATCAAGAAGTATCTCGTACAATGATAATCTCCTACTAGCTGGGGTGGATCTGCCTAGGTCTGCTGTGGCAAGTGTCGCACCAACCCAAGCCCAATTTTTTTTTTTTAAAAGAAAAAACAAAAATACGTAGACACGAGTGACGCTCCTTTTTTCCCCTTTCCTTCTTTCCTTTTCCTCTTTCCTTTTTCTCACCACAACCCACCCACCGCCGGCCACCATCATCATCATCATCGCATCGCAAGTTCGCAACCAGGTACCGTACTGTTTTCTTTCCTTTTCCTCTTTCCTTTCCTTTTGCTCTTCCTTTCCATCATCGCGTACACACACCCTTTCCGGTCCACCACCCACCGCCGCTGTCGTTTACTCGTTTTCCTCTCCTCTCTCCGCCGGTGTCAGCAGCAGCGCAGCGCCCATCTCCGCCCTCATCTCCTCTCTTCTTCTCTTTTAGGTTAAATTGATAGTAGACAATGAAATTGAAATTGAATTAAGCTGGTAAAAGTATTGAGAGTGCTGGAAGAAGAAATTGAAATTGAATTTAGTAGTGAAATTGAAATTGAATTTATTTTATATTGAATTAGGATGAAATTTTTTTATATTGAGTACTGAATTGATTTTATATTGAATTGACTACTGAATTGATTTTATTATTGAATTAGGATGAAGAAATTTTTTCAGGTTATGCCTAGAGACAAAGCTAAGCTAGTAGTAGTAGTAGTGAGAGTAACAAAGTCATCAACTTTGAAATATTTGACAAGAAAAATATTGCCCCACTGATATTGGAATCCCAGGTCCGCCCCTGATTATCGCATCTGGTTTTAAATTTGTTAGGATTTACCATTCTCAAATTATTTTGTTAACGATTGTACTTTATTGTGACTCACAAATTTTAAGAATAAGTGTTATTCATGAAAAGTTACATTCGATCTTCGACATCTGCAGCAAATTGTTGTTGCTGGTATATTTAAAAATGTATAAATACATTAAAAGTTCTGTTCGTCTTCGACATCTGCAACAACCGTTGTTATACTTGCTTAACTTCCACTAATTTATTTTCTTGGTACCTCCCATTATATTTCATTTAATGCTATTTTGTGCTGTAGAGGATTTAAGACGATGAGTGGTGTGCAACTGCAAAGTGCTTCCGCTGTCTTGACCATACCCGAGTCGCAACAAAATAAAGGTTCAGTAAATGAGAGAAGTGCTGCAGAGTCAAAGCCAAAAAAGAAAATCTGTTGTGCTTGCCCGGACACCAAAAAGCTCCGAGATGAATGCATAGTAGAGCATGGTGAAGAAGCTTGTGCAAAGTGGATTGAGGCTCACCGACAGTGCCTCCGTGCTGAGGGATTCAAAGTTTAAAATTTTGTGATGAGGAAAAAGATAATACATCGGTTGAATAGCTCACTTTAGTTTATGAAATTGATGAAGATTTAGGAATTAGGATCATGATTTAAGACTACACCAGTATTATAGTTGAAGTTCTGAATAAAGCAGAAAAGTTGATTGCTATATACAATTAAGAATGTTTGATTTCTATCAATTTGAACCAAGAGGTTCTACCGTCTTAGTCTTGTTTAGACTGACAGTTGGAATGAAAATATAAGTTTTTATATTATAATTACTTGTCAACTCTCATATAGTTTTTGCTATAAAAGTGTAGCAGGTAATGTTTTTGCACTTAAATCAATTGGTTAACAGATAGGTGCTGTTAGTTAACAAATCCCCTTACTCATTTTTTCATTTCACATTTCCCTCTTGGTCCTTTTTGTTGAGGAGACCATTGTTATTTAAAAATCAAAAGATGCAAAAATCTTCAATGCCAATAATACTTGTGTGGTAATATCATTTGTGGCACTTTTGAAAGGTGCAAGGTTTACAATTCTTTTGTTCAGAATTTTGAACCATGTTTCTCAGTGACTTTTTAAAAGTACATGCTTGAAAACCTTGATCTCTAGGAGTGTCTTGATTTTGACAGCTCATTTTGAAATGTATTAGCAACTGGGCATAAGAGCTGTGTTTTAGCAATTGGATTAGTTGGTCTAAGTTTAGGCAGTGCAAATCTTTGATAGGATATCACTGGGCATAAGAGCTGTGCATCTGATAAACAAGCACCTCCATAGCAGTTATACTGCATTAGTTATCTTTACACATGCACTTGTTACCTAACAGCTAAGGGACACAGATTTCCTGCAATCAAGAAACTCCTGCAGTCCTTGCAGTCATCTGAGAAAATCAGTTGGCTTTCAACTCCAACAAATCAGCTTTAAAATGTTACTTGCAATACAAGTCATCTGATCTTCATCAGATGCACAAGATCAACATTTTTTCACCAATTAGCGACTACAGGAGGGAATTTACCCCATCAGTTAAGTTTCTTCCTTCCCGTGTGTCCTATTTACCTCTAGCTCAAAATTCAAATAGATATAAAATCCTGTTTATAAGATTATTTATCTTTCAAATTTTAGTCTGAGTTAATTTTAATTCTTTTGCATATTTGAATGAAAACTCTATGTTGATGTCCAGAGTGGTGTTAACAGTATTGTGAAAGGGATTATTAAACAAAAAAGTTTTACTAAACTTCATTAACTACAGAAGGCCACAACCTCAATGCTGTATAAACCGTGTATCACTCATACAGAGTACAGACATGAAGTACAGTAACAGCACACACATTTATTTAGTAGAAGATTACATTATTAATTTTTGTATTGCAAAATTCATGGCAATTAGACCAGTATTATAGTTGAAGCTATGAATTAAGCAGGGAAATTGATTGCTACATACAATTCAAAATTAACAATTTCAATAGTTTTTTTTTGAATCTGGTGGTTCTACCATCTTAGTCTGTTTTAGACTAACTGTTGGAATGAAATTACAAGTCATATTATTATTATTATTTGTCAACTGCCATTTATCTTTTTGATGTAGGAGGGTTTTCATAGTATTTTTAATATTTCAGTTTGTTATTTTTTTGTTTTATTTCAGTTTGTTATTTTTTTGTTTTATTTCAGTTTGTTATTTTTAGGCCCATTAGGGGTTTGTTATTTCCCTATTTAAGCTTAACAGTTGTAGCCTAAGAGGCAACTTTTGTTCAATCAATAATATTTTAGAGAGTTTTCTCAATTTCTGGTGGATTCCGGAACCCTATTTTCACAAGTTTGTCGTTTGCAAACTTGTTTCTTTTCAATCTAGGTTTAGCGCTTGCTATCCTACGCTTCCGACTGCGTCATTTGGTATCAGAGCCTGGTTTCTCCTGTTCTTTTCCTAACGTGATCAGCCATGGGAGATCAAGCTGTTACGAAGGCGGACTTTGACGCTTTGGCCGCGACTGTCAAGGCGTTAACAGATCAGATGACGGTGTTGACAACTAGAGTCGATGACATCACCAACAACAACAACAAAAACAATCCGAACAGGAGAAGGGGACCAATTAGGGTTCCACATGGTGGAAACAATCACACTGTTGATGATTTGAGTTCTGTAGTCGAAGAAGTTCTCATTTCAACCACCGCCACCGCTCCAACCGCCGGCGACGATTCCACCGCCTCGCCTCCTCCGAGACATATTGAGGATTCAAGTTTTTCAGAGGTGGAGGATATTGCTATCAATCGAGACACTGATAGATTGAAAACAACTATAGTGGAAGGAGATGTGGTGGGAGGGACATGTGTGAACAGAGGTTGTGTTCCTTCAAAAGCTCTTTTGGCTGTTAGCGGTCGTATGCGGGAACTAAAGAGTGATCATCACTTGAAGTCCTTGGGTTTACAAGTTTCTTCTTCCTGGTATGACAGACGAGGAGTTGTTGATCATGCTAATAATCTTGCTTCCAAAATCCGTAGTAATTTAACAAACTCCCTAAAAGCGATAGGAGTAGACATACTTACTGGTTTTGGTACTATATTGGGTCCTCAAAAGGTGAAAATTGGCTCTTCAAACAACGTAGTAACCGCAAAAGATATCATCATTGCCACTGGTTCTGTTCCTTTCGTTCCTATGGCTGTTGAAGTTGATGGGAAGACTGTGATTACCAGTGACCATGCACTCAAACTGGAATTTGTTCCTGATTGGATAGCAATTGTAGGGAGTGGGTATATTGGCCTTGAATTCAGTTCAAAACCTAACCTATCTTGGGTAATGAACAACAACAAACCAACACCTTCTTCTTTGCATTTCACTCAATGGGATCCTGGTGGCCATTTGGATTTGAATATGTCTACAATAGGGACGTCTTTATTAGAATGAGAACTCGGGGTCGAGTTCTTCAGAAGTGGAGGAGACTGATGTAGGAGGGTTTTCATAGTATTTTTAATATTTCAGTTTGTTATTTTTTTGTTTTATTTCAGTTTATTATTTTTTTGTTTTATTTCAGTTTGTTATTTTTAGGTCCATTAGGGGTTTGTTATTTCCCTATTTAAGCTTAACAGTTGTATCCTAAGAGGCAACTTTTATTCAATCAATAATATGTTAGAGTTTTCTCAATTTCTGGTGGATTCCGGAACCCTATTTTCACAAGTTTGTCGCTTGCAAACTTGTTTCTTTTCAATCTAGGTTTAGCGCTTGCTATCCTACGCTTCCGACTGCGTCACTTTTGCTGTAGAGTATAGCAGTTAATGTTTTTGCACTCAAATCAATTGGTCTGAGATAGGTGCTGTTAATCAACAAAGTCCCTTACACATTTTTCAATTCCCACTTCCCTCTTGGTCCATTTGGTTGAGGATGAGGCATTTGTGTGGTTATCATTTGTGACACTTTTGTAAGTTGCGTCAAGCACAATTCTGTTCTTTAGGATTTTGAACCTTGTTTCTTAGTGATTGTCCAAAAGTACATTCCCGGAAACCTTGATCTATAGGAGTGTCTTTATTTTGACAGATCTTTTTTAAGCGACTTGGATTAGCAATTCGCAATGCAGATTTAGTATTTTAAAAACTGGATTATTCAGTCTCTAAGGTAAGGCAGCGTGAATCATGTTATTATCTTTACATATGCACTTGTTAGTGATAGGAACCTGAAAGTTCAAAGTGGGGAATATGGATTGAGAGTAAAAGTTAGTTAATGAGGTGTGTTAGAATAAGAACTCTAGTCAGTTTGATATAGTGACTTGAGTCTGAAGTCAGAGTCTGAGTCTGAGGTCAGAGTCTGAGGTTCTGTGTCTGAAGCTTAGGCTTGGTTATTGTAAGCTGTCAACAGCTGTCACTTAGTGACACCTGTCCCCTACACTTAGCCTCTATAAATATGTGTAACTACTCTTGAGAATCA
Organism: Medicago ruthenica; assembly: GCA_018208015.1. NCBI lineage: Eukaryota > Viridiplantae > Streptophyta > Magnoliopsida > Fabales > Fabaceae > Medicago > Medicago ruthenica. Next base: position 41,409,318 of record CM031378.1, read on the forward strand.
TAATGGAAATATTCACAATTCAAAACTAACATTTTCCCTCTCTTTCTCTCTTTCCTTTCTCTCTCCTATAATAAACTTTCTCTCTCCTCTAACTAACTTTCCTTCAAGCTTTTCTGTGTTCATCAATGGCGTTTTGCACTTCTATCATGGTATCTAGAGCTTTCTTTTGATCCAGTGCCTTTCCACCATGGCTACACCTCCTCCTACTGCGTCAGAAGCACAACGTGTCACTGCTGCAGCTTCGAAAACCTTCAAACAAACAGTTTCTGTCAAACTTGATGATTCAAACTATATTCTCCAATGGAAGCAGCAAGTAGAAGGTGTGCTGCGAGGTACGAAAATGGTGAAGTTTGTAGTTTCTCCACAGATCCCACCAGTTTATCTCAACGACGCCGCGCGCGAAGCTGGAACTGAAAAACCTGCGTATTCCGAGTGGGAAGAGCAAGATTCCTTGCTCTGCACCTGGATTCTATCTACAATTTTGCCTTCGCTTCTTTCTCTCTTTGTTCGGTTTCGAAATACGTGGCAAGTCTGGGAAGAGATTCACAGCTATTGCTTCACGCAGATGCGAACGCGTTCACGTCAACTGCGTTCTGAACTTCGTGCCATTACCAAAGGCTCACGCAAAATCTCTGAGTTCATCTCTCGTGTTCGTGAGATTTCTGAAGCACTCATGTCTATAGGAGATCCTGTCCCTCACCGTGATCTTATTGAAGTTGTTCTTGAGGCTCTTCCTGAAGAGTTCAATGCTATTGTGGCCTCTGTTAACAGTAAATCAGAGGTTATCTCATTGGATGAGCTTGAGTCTCAACTTCTCACTCAAGAAGCTCGTAATGAAAGGTTCAAGAAAGCTGCCATCACTGAACCAGCTTTTGTTAATCTCACTCACAATGCTAATGCTGAATCCCAAGGCCAAACACCAAACTCTGGTTTTCCTGATGGTAACCCTAATCCAAACTCTCAGTTTAACAACAATAATCAGTTTTCTGGTGCTTACTTTGGTGGTAGAGGTCAGTCACGTGGCAGAGATTTTAGAGGAGGACGGTTCAGAGGCAAAGGTGGTAGAGGAAATGGTTTTCTACGCCCCTATGTTCAGTGTCAGATCTGTTACAAAACAGGGCATGATGCTAGTTACTGCCACTACCGTCTTCAGCCTCAATATGATGCATCTTTTGCTCCCTATGGCTATGGTGCCACCTATGGTTATGGTGCTCCTAGTGGTTATGGTGGTGCACCATCCAATGTCTGGATGCAGCCATATTTTCCTAATTCTGGAGGTTCTCTCAGACCTCAGTCCTCTCAGTTTCCTCAGTCTTTTGGTGGACAAAGACCTCCAGAACCACAGGCCTTGTTTGTTGGAACTCCTGCCGAGTCTGTCAGCTCTAATGGTGGTAGCTTTAACCACATTTGGTATCCTGACTTTGGAGCCACTCACCATGTTACACCTGATGCTGGAAACTTGATGGATGCAGTGTCACTCTCAAGTTCTGATCAAGTTCATGTTGGTAATGGACAAGGTCTGTCTATAACTTCTGTTGGTTCTATGAGTTTTCCTTCACCTCTCCAACCTCAAACCACTTTAAAACTCAATAATTTACTTCTTGTTCCTTCCATAACTAAGAATTTGGTCAGTGTTAGTCAATTTGCTAGGGATAACAATGTTTACTTTGAATTTCATCCTAATGAGTGTTTTGTTAAATGTCAGGGTTCTTCTAAAGTTCTCTTGAAAGGTCCTCTTGGCAGTGATGGTCTTTACCAGTTTCATCCTCAGTCTCCTGCTCTCTCCTCCCAGGGTCCCACTACCATTCTAGCTTGCAGCAAGAATAACTTTTCCATAGGAAATCCTTCTAGTTTACAATTTGGTACTTTTCAATGTAATAATATTGGCTGTTCTCCACCTGTTTCTTCAAACAGTCATAATTCCTCTTTGTATGGTATATGGCATAGCAGGCTAGGCCATCCTCACTATGAGGTCCTTAGGAATGTACTGAAACTCTGTAATGTTACTATTCCAAATAAAACTTTGTCTGATTTTTGCTCCTCATGCTGTCTTGGTAAATCTCATAGGTTACCTTCTGTTCCATCCACTACTACCTACACAAAGCCCCTTGAACTTGTGTTTTGTGACTTGTGGGGACCTGCACCTGTTGAGTCCTCTTGTGGATACTCATATTTCCTCAATTGTTGATGCCTTTTCACGTTTTACTTGGATTTACCCTTTAAAACTAAAATCTCATACCTTATCCACTTTTCAAAATTTCCAAACTATGATTGAACTACAACTTAATCACAAAATTAAAGGTGTTCAATTTGATGGTGGTGGTGAATTTCGCCCCTTTACCAAATTTCTTAATGACCAAGGAATCATACATAGATTCACCTGTCCACACACACATCACCAAAATGGGTCTGTTGAGAGGAAACGCAGGCACATAGTTGAAACTGGCCTCACCTTACTTGCTCATGCTAAAATGCCCTTGTCCTTCTTGGATCATGCCTTCCTTACTGCCACATACCTGATCAATAGAATGCCTACCTCCACTTTAAACAACCAGTCACCATTCTTTAAACTCCATTTACAATTTCCTGATTACAAATTTCTGAAAAGTTTTGGATGTGCATGCTTCCCTTTTCTGAGATCTTATAACACTCAAAAACTTGATTTTCACTCAAAGGAATGCATCTTTCTAGGCTATTCTTCTTCTCATAAAGGATACAAATGCCTTGACTCCACTGGCAGAATCTTTATCTCTAAAGATGTAGTTTTCAATGAATTAAAATTTCCTTATCCAGAGTTGTTTCCCTCTCCCTCTCATCAGTGTGTGCAGCCTGACCCACCTACCTTGTCCACCTTTCTTCCTATTCCCACTTCTACCATCCCAACATCAGGTGCCTCCTCTGCTACTCCTCCACCTAGTTCCCCTATGAGTCCTGCACCATCACAACATGCTTCATCTGATTTTCCTATGAGTCCTTATCCGTCTCCCTCTCTAAATTTTGATAACTCTGTCCCTGACTCCCATGTTCCTAGTGATGTTGTGTTTGATGTTCCTCCCATTTCTGTTATCTCTCTTTCTCAATCTGTTTCCAACTCAGTTGAGTCTACATCTGGCTCAAGTAGCTTCTCTTCTGTGTCTATGTCTCCACCTGTTGTTCCTCATAGAATTCATCCTAACAACACTCACCCTATGAGGACCAGAGGTAAACTTGGTATTGTGCAACCTAGGTTGCATCCTACCTTGCTACTAACTCAGTTTGAACCAACAAGTTATAAACATGCCATTAAGGATCCTAAATGGCACCAAGCTATGCAAGCGGAATATGATGCTTTGTTGCATAACAACACTTGGAGTCTTGTTCAGTTACCTCCTAACAGACAAGCTATTGGATGCAAGTGGGTCTTTAGACTCAAAGAGAATCCAGATGGGACTATCAGCAAGTACAAGGCAAGATTAGTAGCTAAAGGGTTTCATTAGAAGCCAGGATTTGACTACAATGAAACATTTTCTCCAGTTGTTAAACCTGTCACTGTCAGAACTGTTCTAACCCTTGCTGTTACCAATCAGTGGCTGTAACACCCATATTAAGATTGCCTAGGATCTTATACGAGTATTAAAATTTCGTACTGGATACATTAATTTACAATATAAAAGTTCATACAAATATATTACATCACACTGTATTATTACATTCCAAAGTTAAACAACATCTCTGATACTTGTACAACCAAATACGTCAACATATAAACCAGCCAACTATAAACACATAACATTCAGCACGATCAATCCGTAGCCTTCTCCTTACCCTTGTTGCGTGCTGATTGTGATCCTGCCAGCGAACCTGCACCAGAAGGAATGGGATGAGACATAATGTCTCAGTGAGCTCTACCCAACCTACTGTTTGGCAACCACAGGGAACCTAGGGTCGCCATGCCTACCTTGGCAATTTAGGGGAATTCTAGAATCGCCAAGTCTTATAAACACGCCTATAACTTTAACTATAACCTGCCTGTAACTATAACTGTAAAACATAAAGCAATAAGGTGTTTTATGTTAGCTGTTAGCGTTGAACAAACAATTAATCTAAGTTCATTTTACGGAGGGCACCCGGGTGGAGCAACCCCGAGATACGTCTCCCTATAAACCGGTGAAATTCCTATCATTTCAGGCTAACACCGGACTCCCTATAAAACGTGTGGACAACCCTCTCGGAGAAGTCCCATCCGGCGAATCCCGGAGTCTGATGAACACGCCCTGTAACTGTAAAACGTGCAAGCACGCCAATGTTTTTAATCTTTAATTCTTTAACTATAACATATAAATATATAAACTGTCACTTTAATCCTATAACCACCTTGTAACCTATAAGCTATAATCTTTAATGTCTTGGCTTATCGTTCTCATAAGCCGCCTATAATTGTTGGAGAAACAACTCTATGAACTTATGTGAAACTTTAATTGTTATACCAATCCTATTACTTTATATCCTAAAGTGGATAAAACTATGAACTTATTCCTCATCCTATAACCCTTGTTTTCCTATTAAGGAATTAGGCATATCGTTGTCATATGCCACTATAAGAAGTTTGCCTATTCAATAAACCTCAACTCTACATTTCCAAGCCTTGCATAGTCCTTACTTCTATACTTTTATGACCTTTGGGAAGCTTTTAGAATGAGATAAAATGGTGGGCAAGGTTTCCAAAATATATATATAAAATCAGTTGCCAAAAAGCCACGCCCGCGCGCACCAGGACCCCCAGAACAGCTCAACGAAGTTGGGCTGTCCAGGGTTGGTCGCTACAAGCGCCCCTGGTCGCTACAAGCGCCAGTGTGGTCGCTTGAAGCGCGGGTAGGCAGGGATTCATCCTGCCTGGTCGCTACAAACGACAGCCCGTCGCTACAGCGACCGTATCAGTACAAAATCATGTACAAATGTGATTTTCCACCATTTTTGCCCATTCAAGGTTACCCAAGCTTCTAAGACATGTTAAAAATGATTTTCCATCACAAAACATCAGTTGAAAACATGTACAAGCAAGGATTATAGCTAGCAAGGAAATTAGGGTAAAATTTCAAACTTTCTATAACTTTTTCCTATGAAGCAAAACACATAAAACTCACACTATGAGGGTTCTAAAACCCAAGTTGAGCTCACCTATAGCTGGTAGCAAGCTGGCTTAGCTTCAATCCAAAACTCTAACTTGTAAATTTCCCTTTTTCTTGGTTTTTCTTGCTCCAAGTTCTTCCAAAGCCTTGATTGCTTGAAACCCAAGTGTTTAAGGATGAGATTGATGGATTAAGGATGAAAGATAGGGTGGGTCGAAATCTAGAGAGAAGGAGGAGAGATTTTGTGATTTTTGAGAGAGAAAGAAATGAGATAATTATGAAAAAATTCATATTTATCCACTTATATACATTGTCTCATTAATTACGACTTTGCCATTCCAATACGTTTAATTTCTGTAACACTGTTAAATGCCTCGCTTAAGTGGGTTATTACACTCTACCCCCCTTAAAGAAATTTCGTCCTCGAAATTTAGAAATTACCTGTAAAAAGATGTGGATAACTCTCCTGCATCTCTGATTCCAATTCCCACGTAGCTTCGCCGTAGGGAGAACCTTTCCATATAACTTTAACAATTGGAATCTCTTTGTTCCTTAGTGTCTTGACATCACGTTCAATAATCCGTTCCGGTTCGGGCCGAAAGGTTAAATCCGAACTCAAGTCGATGGTCTCCAACTCTACTGGTTGATAAGGATCAGGAATGAACTTCCTCAACTGTGAAACATGGTAAACATCATGTAATCCTGACATCGCCGGTGGCAGAGCCAATTGATAAGCTGCTGATCCGACTCGTTTAAGTATCTCAAATGGCCCAATAAATCTTGGACTCAATTTCTTTGTTCTAAAAACACCTCGCAATCCCAACTTAGGGGTGACTTTCAGGAAAACATGATCTCCCACTTCGAACTCTAGAGGTCTCCGCCTCTTATCTGCGTAACTCTTCTGTCGACTCTGAGCAGTTCTGATCTTATCCTGAATGGATTTAATCTTTAAAGTGGTCTCTTGAATAATCTCAGGTCCCAAAATACTCTTATCTCCAACCTCTGACCAGCAAAGCGGTGTCCTACACCTCCTGCCATACAATGCCTCATAGGGTGCCATTCCAATACTAGAATGGTAACTGTTATTATATGAAAATTCAATCAAAGGCAGGTGATTATTCCAACTTCCCCCATCCTCTAAAATGCATGCACGTAGCATATCCTCTAACGTCTGAATGGTTCTCTCAGATTGCCCATCTGTTTGAGGATGATGGGACGTACTCAACTTTAACCTCGTTCCCAAAGCCTTTTGAAAAGCTTTCCAAAAATGAGAAGTAAAGATAGGATCCCTATCTGACACAATGCTAGTTGGAACACCATGCAATTTCACAATCTCCGCTATGAACAATTCTGCATACTGAGCAGCTCTATATGTAGTCCTAACCGGTAAAAAGTGAGCAGACTTAGTTAACCGGTCGACAACTACCCAAATCGAATCATGACCCCGTTGAGTCCGAGGTAACCCTGTCACAAAATCCATAGAGATCTCTTCCCATTTCCACTGAGGGATTTCACATGGTACAAGCATCCCTGCAGGTCTCTGATGCTCAATCTTCACTTGTTGACACACAATACAACGCGATACAAATTCTGCAATATCGGTCTTCATCCCCGGCCACCAATAATCTTTCTTTAAATCTTGGTACATTTTAGTGGTACCTGGGTGAATACTGAAACCACTTTTGTGTGCCTCTTCCAAAATCAACCTTTTTAAATTAGCATCATTAGGAACACAAACTCTACCTTCAAACAACAAAGTACCGTCAGATGCTCTTGAAAACTCTGAATGCCCAATCCTCCTCTGAAGATCCATATCCAATTCTTGAGCTTGTGTGATCTGGACCGCAAATCACAGGTAACTTCTAATCTTTGCAACCAAGTGCCATTACCCATCTCAGTGACGCTGAGGTTAAGGTCTCTAAATTTCTCATACAAACCACAGGTGTGCATCAGCACTTCTGCTCTCATCAGAGATTTCCTGCTCAAGGCGTCAGCAACTACATTCGCCTTTCCCGGGTGATACTTTAATTCAAAATCAAAATCCTTTAAATATTCCATCCACCTTCTTTGTCTCATGTTTAGTTCCCGTTGATCGAACAAATACTTTAAACTTTTGTGGTCACTGAACAAATCGAATTGTGCTCCATATAAATGGTGTCTCCATACTTTCAGAGCAAAAACTATTGCTGCCAATTCAAGGTCATGAGTGGGGTAATTCTCCTCATGAGATTTAAGCTGCCGAGAAGCATAAGCTATAACATTACCTTCTTGCATGAGCACACTGCCTAGTCCTTTAGAGGACGCATCACAATAAACCACATATTTCTTTTCCGGGTCTGGTATTGCTAAAACTGGGGCCTTGGATAATTTCTTCCTCAAGGTCCGGAAACTTTTCTCACAATCTTCGTCCCAGACAAAAGGCACATCTTTCCTCGTGAGGCGTGTCAAAGGCAACGCAATCTGTGAAAACCTCATAATAAATCTTCGGTAGTAACCTGCTAAACCCAGGAAACTCCGAACCTCTGTTATATTTGTTGGTCTGGCCCAATTAAGGACAGCTTCGACTTTCGACGAGTCAACTGACACTCCTCCTTTAGAAATAACATGCCCCAAAAACTGGATTTCCGATAACCAAAATTCACATTTACTGAATTTGGCATATAACTGATTTTCTCTAAGGATGTCCAAAACAATTCTCAGATGCTGAGCATGCTCCTGCGAGTCCTTTGAATAAATCAAGATGTCATCAATGAAGATCACCACAAACTGATCCAGATAAGGCTGGAAAATTCTATTCATATAGTCCATAAATACTGCTGGAGCATTAGTCACTCCAAAAGGCATCACCAAGAATTCATAATGCCCGTAACGTGTTCTGAACGCCGTCTTGGACACATCTGACGATTTGATACGAATCTGGTGGTATCCAGATCTGAGATCAATCTTTGAAAACACTGAAGCTCCCTTGAGTTGATCCAAAAGATCATCAATCCTCGGCAACGGATACTTGTTCTTTATTGTTACTTTATTCAGCCGACGGTAGTCGATGCACAGTCTCATACTACCATCCTTCTTCTTAACCAACAACACTGGTGCACCCCAAGGTGACACACTAGGCCTGATGAAATGTTTCTGAATTAAGTCTTCTAATTGAGACTTCAATTCCTTTAACTCTGATGGTGACATTCTGTAAGGCGCCACTGAAACTGGCTCAGATCCTGGGATGAGATCAATGGAAAACTCAACTTCCCGCTCAGGGGGTAAATTGCTTATCTCCGAAGGAAAAACATCTAAATAATCACTGACAACCGGAATGTCACTGGGACTCAGTTCTGACTCTGAAGTCACAGTAACCATAACATAGAAACCCCTATCCTGAGCACACATGAGCTGAGTAAGCTGATGAGTGCGGTTGATTAACTCTGATAAAGCCACACCTTCGGTCGAAACATCTGTAGGCATAAAGATACACTTTTCCGCACATCCAATGTATACATGATTAGCAGATAACCAATCCATTCCTAGGATCACATCAAGTTGTATCATGGGAAGACACACCAAGTCTATGTAGTATGTCTTACTAGATACTGTAATCGGGCAATTTTCACATATAAAACTAGCTACCACTCCGCCTTCAGTAGCGGTGGATACCGTCATAGGAGGTTTCAACGGTGACATAGATAACTGTAACGCTTCTACACACTTGTAAGAAATAAATGAACATGTAGCACCACAATCAAAAAGCACTTTAACTGGAGTTTGGCCTAAGTAACACATACCAGCAATTAAGTCTTCATTGGCCAAAGCCTTCTGGCCATCGAGGGAGTACACTCTGCCCTTACTCGTTGTAGTACCTTCAGCTCCACTTTTACCTCTTTTATCTGGACAATTCGCCAAAATGTGCCCCGGCTGCCTACACCCGAAACACACACCTGTTTGCCTCATGCATTCACCATAATGTATCTTCCCACAGTATTTACAAGCAGCACTCGCCTGATGTGAAAACGTCTGTTTACCCCTTTTTGGAGAACCCTTAGGCTTGTTCTCTTGATATCTATCTGGAAATTTGCCTTTCCTCTTTTCATATGCTGCAGCTTTCTCTTTAGCGGTCTTAGCAAAACCCGCTTCCGCAACCAAACTATCGTGAACCATCTCGTCGTAACTGGTATTCCTTTGAAGGCTCACCGCTGTATCGATCTCACCTCTCAAACCACGCCTATACTGATTCATCTTCCAATTTTCATCAGCGGCATACTCGTTGTGAGAGGAGTAATACGACAATTCTTCAAACTTCTTTGTAAACTCGGTGACTGACATGCCACCTTGCTTCAACTCAAGAAATTCCTGTTCTTTCTTCACTTTATAAGACATTGGGATATACTTCTCTATCATTGCTTCCTTGAAGTTATCCCAGTTAATCTCAACATTGTTTGCTATCATTCGGCGTTGAGCGGATTCCCACCAATCTTCCGCCGCGCCTCTGAACTGGTTAGTGGCCAACAATACTTTACTTTCCTCAGGGCAATCCACCATCCGGAACACTTTCTCAATCTATTTCAGCCATCTCTTGGCCTCTGGAGGTTCACCTTCCCCATTAAACTCAGGAGGGTGATTCCTGTTAAATTCCCGGTAGGACGGATTCGCCACTGCTGGTGGTGGTGTCTGCTGCTGAGCACCTTGTCCATGATGCATCATCTCCATCCATTCATGCTGAGTTTGAGCTTGTTGTTGGGCTTGCTGTTGCATCATAAGCATCATCTGCTGATGCTGCAATGCAGCCTGAGCTTGCTGCTCTTGATATTGTTGCTGCAACGCCTGTTGCTGTTGCATTATTTGAGCCCAAAACTGCATATTAGGGTCTCCTCCGGCTTCCTCAACATTTGCCTGACTTGATCTAGGCCTGCCAGGACCTCTTCTCCTCCCAGACATATTATCCTAACTGTCATACACAAGTCAAAGTGATCAGTTTCAACCGGTTATAACATTTAGAATAATGTCCCGGATCCAAGAGATCCACAAACTTGTATTGTATTTTAATGACCCAAGGCACAGTCTGAATCGACCTGCTCTGATACCAAATTGTAACACCCATATTAAGATTGCCTAGGATCTTATACGAGTATTAAAATTTCGTACTGGATACATTAATTTACAATATAAAAGTTCATACAAATATATTACATCACACTGTATTATTACATTCCAAAGTTAAACAACATCTCTGATACTTGTACAACCAAATACGTCAACATATAAACCAGCCAACTATAAACACATAACATTCAGCACGATCAATCCGTAGCCTTCTCCTTACCCTTGTTGCATGCTGATTGTGATCCTGCCTGCGAACCTGCACCAGAAGGAATGGGATGAGACATAATGTCTCAGTGAGCTCTACCCAACCTAGTGTTTGGCAACCACAGGGAACCTAGGGTCGCCATGCCTACCTTGGCAATTTAGGGGAATTCTAGAATCGCCAAGTCTTATAAACACGCCTATAACTTTAACTATAACCTGCCTGTAACTATAACTGTAAAACATAAAGCAATAAGGTGTTTTATGTTAGCTGTTAGCGTTGAACAAACAATTAATCTGAGTTCATTTTACGGAGGGCACCTGGGTGGAGCAACCCCGAGATACGTCTCCCTATAAACCGGTGAAATTCCTATCATTTCAGGCTAACACCGGACTCCCTATAAAACGTGTGGACAACCCTCTCGGAGAAGTCCCATCCGGCGAATCCCGGAGTCTGATGAACACGCCCTGTAACTGTAAAACGTGCAAGCACGCCAATGTTTTTAATCTTTAATTCTTTAACTATAACATATAAATATATAAACTGTCACTTTAATCCTATAACCACCTTGTAACCTATAAGCTATAATCTTTAATGTCTTGGCTTATCGTTCTCATAAGCCGCCTATAATTGTTGGAGAAACAACTCTATGAACTTATGTGAAACTTTAATTGTTATACCAATCCTATTACTTTATATCCTAAAGTGGATAAAACTATGAACTTATTCCTCATCCTATAACCCTTGTTTTCCTATTAAGGAATTAGGCATATCGTTGTCATATGCCACTATAAGAAGTTTGCCTATTCAATAAACCTCAACTCTACATTTCCAAGCCTTGCATAGTCCTTACTTCTATACTTTTATGACCTTTGGGAAGCTTTTAGAATGAGATAAAATGGTGGGCAAGGTTTCCAAAATATATATATAAAATCAGTTGCCAAAAAGCCACGCCCGCGCGCACCAGGACCCCCAGAACAGCTCAACGAAGTTGGGCTGTCCAGGGTTGGTCGCTACAAGCGCCCCCTTGGTCGCTACAAGCGCCCCTGGTCGCTACAAGCGCCAGTGTGGTCGCTTGAAGCGCGGGTAGGCAGGGATTCATCCTGCCTGGTCGCTACAAACGACAGCCCGTCGCTACAGCGACCGTATCAGTACAAAATCATGTACAAATGTGATTTTCCACCATTTTTGCCCATTCAAGGTTACCCAAGCTTCTAAGACATGTTAAAAATGATTTTCCATCACAAAACATCAGTTGAAAACATGTACAAGCAAGGATTATAGCTAGCAAGGAAATTAGGGTAAAATTTCAAACTTTCTATAACTTTTTCCTATGAAGCAAAACACATAAAACTCACACTATGAGGGTTCTAAAACCCAAGTTGAGCTCACCTATAGCTGGTAGCAAGCTGGCTTAGCTTCAATCCAAAACTCTAACTTGTAAATTTCCCTTTTTCTTGGTTTTTCTTGCTCCAAGTTCTTCCAAAGCCTTGATTGCTTGAAACCCAAGTGTTTAAGGATGAGATTGATGGATTAAGGATGAAAGATAGGGTGGGTCGAAATCTAGAGAGAAGGAGGAGAGATTTTGTGATTTTTGAGAGAGAAAGAAATGAGATAATTATGAAAAAATTCATATTTATCCACTTATATACATTGTCTCATTAATTACGACTTTGCCATTCCAATACGTTTAATTCCTGTAACACTGTTAAATGCCTCGCTTAAGTGGGTTATTACAGTGGCTATTCAGCAACTTGATGTGAATAATGCTTTTCTTAATGGGTTCCTCAATGAAGAAGTCTACATGGTTCAACCTCCAGGCTATGAACAACCTGATCCTTCCCTAGTCTGCAGACTGAACAAAGCCTTGTATGGTTTAAAACAGGCTCCTAGAGCCTGGTTTGAAAGGTTAAAGACTGCTTTAGCTAGGCTGGGGTTTATTGCTAGCAGATGTGATCCTTCTTTATTCACCTTGCATGCAAATAATCATAGTACCTTTATTCTGGTATATGTTGATGATATAATCATCACTGGCAGCTCACATAGTTTAATTCAGCAACTTGTTCAGAAGTTAAACTCAGAATTTTCTCTAAAAGATTTGGGTAACCTGGACTATTTTCTTGGCATTGAAGTTCATCACTCCAGTTCTGGATCTCTTTTTCTCTCTCAAACTAAATACATAAGAGATTTGCTCACCAAGGCCAACATGGATAATGCAAATAGTATAGCCTCTCCAATGGCTTCTAGTACTAAGCTTTCCAAGTATGGATCAAGCCCTGTGTCTGATCCCACTTACTTCAGATCTATAGTAGGTGCTCTTCAATATGCTACTATCACTAGACCAGAGATTTCTTACTCAGTGAACAAGGTGTGTCAGTTCCTATCAGCTCCTCTTGAGGATCATTGGAAGGCAGTGAAGAGAATTCTTAGATATCTTCAGGGTACACTCAATCATGGTCTGCTGATTGTTCCTGCTCCTAAAAATGAACCTCTATCTCTTACATGGTTCTGTGATGCTGATTGGGCATCTAATCCTGATGACAGAAGAAGCACATCAGGTGCCTGCATTTATCTTGGTCCTAATCTGGTCTCATGGTGGGCCAAGAAGCAGACTTTAGTGGCCAGATTTAGTGCTGAAGCTGAGTACAGAAGTCTGGCTCAGACTTTTACTGAAATCCTATGGATGCAGTCCTTACTCAAAGAACTTAGGGTTCCAGTCAAGGTGCCTCAAGTTTATTGTGATAACTTGAGTGCTGTTTCACTTGCACATAATCTAGTGCTTCATTCCAGAACAAAGCACATGAAGTTGGACAACTTTTTTGTCAGAGAGAAGGTCATTAATAAAAGCTTGCAAGTCTGCCATGTTCCTGCTCAAGATCAGTGGGCAGACATCCTTACCAAGCCTCTATCCACAACAAGGTTTATATATCTTAGAGACAAACTAAGGGTTTGTGACACCCTCAGTTTGAAGGGGGGATGTTAGAATAAGAACTCTAGTCAGTTTGATATAGTGACTTGAGTCTGAAGTCAGAGTCTGAGGTCTGAGGTCAGAGTTTGAAGTCAGAGTCTGAGGTCAGAGTCTGAAGTCAGAGTCTGAGGTTCTGTGTCTGAAGCTTAGGCTTGGTTATTGTAAGTTGTCAACAGCTGTCACTTAGTGACACCTGTCCCCTACACTTGGCCTCTATAAATATGTGTAACTACTCTTGAGAATCATAATGGAAATATTCACAATTCAGAATTAACATTTTCCCTCTCTTTCTCTCTTTCCTTTCTCTCTCCTATAACAAACTTTCTCTCTCCTCTAACTAACTTTCCTTCAAGCTTTTCTGTGTTCATCAATGGCGTTTTGCACTTCTATCAAGGTGGCACTAATTGCTATGTGAATGGGGAGATGAAAGGGGAATTAAATCATCCATTCAGAATTATTAATAAGGTGACATTGATTGTCACGTGAATGGGGTTATAAAAAAGAGGAAAGGGGGAGTGAATCAGGATGGAGAATTATTGTTAAGAATTTGTTAGGAGAGTTTCTCTCTGGTCTAGGAACTTAGCTCTGGTAGGAGTTCTCTGAACTCTGGTTTATCATTTCCTTTTCTGTTTTATCACCATTGTAGAGCTCTTAAGCTCATCCACTTACATTCAATAATACAATTTCTTTATATTGAATTTTGGGGTTCTATCAGTTACCCAACAGCTAAGGGATCTGGATTCTCTGCAAAATTGCTGTAGTCTTGCAGTCATCTGATTCAGCCGTATGATTAAAAATCAAACGATTCAGATTTAAAATTTACTTGCAATACGAGTCATATGATCTCCATCAGACAGCCGAGATCCATATTATGCCCCAATTAGCAACTGCAGGGAACTCATTACCAGCAGTTGAAGTGTCTTTCTTCCTTTGTATCCCATTTCCCTTGAGTTCAAATTTTATTTAGATTTCAGATCGCGTGTATCATACTATTTCTCTTTCAAATTTTAGTCTAAGTTGATTATTTTTCCAAATATGAAAGCTATGTGCTGTTGTTAATGGTGGTCTCAGCAGCATTGCAAAAGAAATTATTAAACAAAGGTTATACTTGAACTCCATTAACAACAGAATGCCACAACATGGCAGTTGTATAATATAAATTGTGTATCATTCATAAAGACATGAAGTACAATAACAGCACACACATTTATTTAGTAGATTACATTATTAATTTTGTATTGCCAAATTCATGGCAATTACATTTGCATATATTCTTTAATGGCCGCAGGTGCAGTTAGTGCAAGTGCAGTTAGAACCACACTTGCAATCATGCTCAAAA